>KV011864.1:307177-340984 GCA_001598015.1 Dorcoceras hygrometricum
TTTCAAACAGTCCCGTCCAAGCACGATGACGTAAAACTCATGTGTATGTAGTTAGTCACACAGTTGTGGCTGGTGTGCATTTGTGGAGTCTAGGAGTTCTCACAGCTGCTGGTTGTGGGATCGGGTCTGTACACGAGTTGTAAGATCAAATCTTCTAGTGGATCCTTCCGAGGTGGAAGAAGGGGAGATGTAGGACATTGAGGTCCGAACTTCCAGAAACAAATATGTTGTGTATCGTATCTCCACCTGCATAGTTACTTTAGCATCACACGTTTACAGTTCATCACTTGCATTTTATACTTAGCATTGCATACAGTTCAGCACACAAGCACTTGCACAGTTTCGAACAGATTTCTGTTTGAATCGTTTTAAAATATAGGATTCAGTTCTGGTATTTTCCGCATGATTTTTAAATCATACCAGATCTGTCTCCGGTGCTCAGATGATTTTAAACGTTCAAGAACAACGAGCTATTGCAGCTCAAGTGAGTATCGGCAGCGCGCAAAATCTTTGAAAGGCTTTTATCAAAACAGCGCCTGCTGATCTTCTTTTTGATCCTATTTTCGGACCAACACTAGGTCTCACCAAAGATCCAAACACATACTAAGGAAATACCACATAATCCGGGATATTGTGGCTAGAGGTGACATAGCAGTTGAGAGAGTCGCCTCTGCGGACAACGTTGCTGATCCACTTACGAAGCCCTTGCCCGTTGTTTGAAAAACATCACGAAACAATGGGAGTGCGTCTGATGAGTAGTTGGCTTTAGGGCAAGTGGGAGATTGTTAGAGTAGATGCCCAACTAGCCAACTTGTGGCATGTGGGTTTATAGACTCTTGTATGAAACAATCTTTATATATGATATTCGCATTTATTTATATGGCATTCTTTACTTTCATTGTGTTGTATAATGATTAACAATTGCATTGAGTAAAGACCTAGAATGCACTAAAGTGTATGTTAGATGTGATAGTGGGTATGACGGCTATCATGAAACACATCTAATAGTCACTGTGTATTCTGAACATGTTCCTAGTCGATTGGGCCGTCAAAATGAGGATAAGGCCGCCCGAGTTCGAGACTAGTATCTGCGATGCAAAGTACCATGTTTCATTGGTAGGGAACATTGTGATGTTCTGAGCATGCAGATAGATAGTGACCTGGTGATCTATCGAACTACCCTCCTTCGGACTTTCCAAGTGGTTACCATTTGTCGAGTGGATAAGTCTGAGGTCTTGGTTGTACTGATTAGTCCTCACGACTCGAAACGTCATTGAGACTCTAAATGATAGGCGTCTCACTTTGACCCGTTTGCCGACTCACTTGGGGTCATAAGGCGTCGGGATTGGGTGAGACCCCGATGCATGTAGGAGTCGATGCATCGTTGTCGAGGATTCACCGCTCGCAGACATGCGTGGATATTCTAATAGTGTATAAATCTCTGGCCAGAGTAATAGAAGTGTTTTAGGTAAATGTGTTTACCTAGTTACACTCGCGATGTCACTATTCGATCTCCAAGATGTACGCATAGCTATCGGATCAATAGCGACTCTCGATTTACCAATGGTCGTTGATCGGATCGGGATATATGGATTGAAAGGGACTAGCTGTATCCCTAAACCATTGAGGGTCACACAAGTACTGGATTCGAGATTATCGCACGGATACTCAGCTCAATGTGTTGAGCATACGAAGAGGATTTTGGGGAGTGCGACTTCCTAAAAGTCAACAGGGGTCAAACCGGGGTTTCCCACTGTTGAGGGGCAAAACGGTCATTTTGCACTGGGGTTCTGAAAAATGGTTTTTCAGATCATAGCACTCAGTTTTGGAAACTGAGTCGATCGGTCGCGATCGGGGTTACGATGAAGTCTCGGTGATGGGGATGAACTGAATGTTCATCCTTTGGACCCGGCCCGTTGGGCCGGTCCAAGTCCAACACTTAATCTATTTATTATAGACTTAAGAGACTTAAACATACACATAACTCACAACCCTTAACCTAGCTTAAGAGCCGCCGCCCCTCTCCTCTCTTCATCTTCCTCACGCCGCCGCCGCCGCCGCTTCGCCGGAAAATTGTTTCCGGCCTAGTTTTTCGAGGAGAATCCATTGGCGATAAAATCCTTCAGCCTTCTAGTGCAGGCTGATTGGAGGGAGATCGACTCCGGTCGTGGACCTGATTGACGGATCTACCGCCACCTATCGTGAAGAGCCGGCGTTCTTGTAATTCCGATTGGAGCCAGGCACAAGTGCCAGCAAGGTATTCTTTTGAAACACCCTATGAATGTCATAGAATTTGAATTGTTCATCGTATTGATCGTCTCTCGGCACATGTATTTTCTGTTCTTCCGCTGCCTCGCCGGGGGGCGCGATCCGGATCCCCAACAGATCCAGTTTCTTCTTGAAAATTCATGGATGTTCAGCAAGCAGCTTACGTGTTTTTATTTCTGGAATGTTTCCTTAGATATTTTTGTTTGCTTCAGACTAAGGAAATCTTCTAAGCTGGTAGTCCTTATTGAGCTAAGTTTGCCATCTGTTTATTTTTTCCGAGCTAATTTTAAGTCGTGATCTGATATTTTTGTTCCGAGCTGATCGAAGTCTGTTAGAGTAGGTGCCCAACTAGCCAACTTCTGACGTGTGGATTCTTGTTGACTCTATGTAAAACGATCTTTATTTATGAAATTCGCATTCTTTTATGGCATTCTTTATCTTCATTATTATGATTACAATTGTTTGATAAATACCTTGAATGCACTATGGTGTATGTTAGATGTGATAGTGGATTTGATGGCTGTCATGAAACATATCTAATAGTCACTGTGTATTCTAAACTTGTTCCTAGTCGATTGGACCGTCCAAAAGAGGATAAGGGCCGCCCAAGCTTGAGACTAGCATCTGCGATGTAAAGTACCACGTTTCATTGGTAGGGAACATAGTGATGTTCTAAGAATGCAGATGGATAGTGACCTGGTGATCTATCGAACTACCTTTGTTCGGACTTTCCAAGTGGTTATCATTTGTCGAGTGGATTAAGTCCGAGGTCTTGGTTGTACAGATTAGTCCTCCTTACTCGAAACGTCATTGAGACTCTACATGATAGGTGCCTCATTTTGACCTATTTTCCGACTCTGTGGGATCATCAGGTGGCGGGATTGGGTGAGGTCCCGATGCAAGTAGGAGTCGATGCTTCGTTGTCGAGATTCATCGCTCGCCCATGTGCGTGGATATCCTATGCTATCTGAGGAGATAATAGTGTGAAAAATCTCTGGCCAGAGTACTAGATGTGTTTTAGGTAAATGGGTTTACCTAGTAACACATGCGATGTCCCTATTTGATCTCCAAGATGTATGCATGCTTATTGGATTTCTAGCGACTCTTGATTTACCAATGGTCGTTGATCTGATCGGGATATTTGAAAATATCTAGCCAGAGTACTAGATGTGTTTTAGGTAAATGGGGTTTACCTTAGTAACACATGCGATGTCACTATTTGATCTCCTAAGATGTATGCATGCTTATTGGATTTCTAGCGACTCTTGATTTACCAATGGTCGTTGATCTGATCGGGATATTTGAGTTGAAAGGACCATAGTGTATGCTAACCATGATCGACTGGTTCTTGCAGGCACTATCAGTGATGTCTAGGAGATCATGGGGCGATGTTGCTAGACGCTTTACCATGATCCGATGGGTAAGTCTGAAAATGCGTTTTCGAAGTCACAAAAAGTTGTGAGCCCACAGCTAGCTGTATCCCTGAACCATTGAGGGTCACACAAGTACTGGTTTCTCAATTCCCGTACGGAAATTAAGCTCAATTTGTTGAGTATAGTAGGAGGAAGGATGGAGGTGTTAATTCATAAAATTAACTGGGGGTGAAAATGAGATTTCCCTTAAGCTTGGACTAGTATGACTATCCTTAAAGCTGATAGGGGCCTAACTGCTATTTTGGATTAGGTGGTCTGAAAAATTGTTTTCACATCATAATATTCAGTTTGTAAACTGTGAAGATCGGTCCGATCTGATCGTTGATCGGGATTATGATGAAGCCACAACGATGGACTTGAAACTAATGTTCCATGGGCCTTGGCCCAACCCAAGCCCATTAACATGGTTTAGCCCATGAAAAATCTATAAATAGGGGTCTTGAGGCATTCATTTTCCTTGCACCAAGGGTTGAGAGCTCTCCATTTTGAGAGAAATCTTCCCTTCAAGTTGGGTTGAGAACTCTCCCTTTGGAGAATTCTCCCAACAAGTTATATTTTTCTCTCCTTCCCTCCTTCCCTCCTCCTTCCTTCGCGTCGCCGCTAGTCGCCGATGCCGCTGCCGTCGTCGGAATTTGTTCCGACCATCTCGGCGAGGAGATTCCGTCCGCAGAAACTTTTGTTGGTTTTCTAGTGCAAACCAATAAAGGAGTTGAGATTCCGATCGTGGACCGGATTAGGATTTGATCCAGCCGTTCAACCAAGGGCCAATTCCCTCGTGGAACTGGTCGAAGCCAGGCGCCTAGTCGCCAGCAAGGTAACTCCCTAAACATCCTATGTATGTTTAGATTCATATTTAGTGTATTGACCGTTCCCGGGCTGATTTGTTTTTAAACTTCCACTGCGCCTCGGGAGTGGGATCCGGATCCGCCGCTGAGCCAACAAAGTCGCGATCTTTCATTATCAAAGCTGAGTTGACTTTTTTGACAATCGTAATCCAGTCTGCTCATTTAAGTTGTGTTTACTTTTCCTAATATGATTTGACCAAACAGCCTAGAGCTGATTTTCTATTCTGAGCCAGTACGCTCGCGTTCTGTTGTACTTCGAGCTGATCGGCTTAGGTCCACTATGGACTGATACTGTAATTTCAAGTTTAATTCTTCTTTCTTTTAACTTTTATTCAAAGGTATAACTCTAATTTGTTCAAAGTTAAACCCAATTTCAAGAGATAGTGCATCAACTTAGAGCTTTGCTGTTCTTTATTCATTTCCATAGCCGTGCTAATTCATGTTTTCTTCTTCAATTGAACTCCGATGGACTCCCAGTAGATTTCAAACATCAAACGAGTTTTAAAACAGCAAACTGTTAGAGTAGATTCCCAACTAGCCAACTTGTGGCGTGTGGGTTCATAGACTCTTGTATGAAACGATCTTTATATATGATATTCGCATTTGTATATGGCATTCTTTACTTTCATTGTGTTGTATGATGATTAACAATTGCGTTGAGTAAAGACCTAGAATGCGCTATAGTGTATGTTAGATGTGATAGTGGGTATGACGGCTATCATGAAACACATCTAATAGTCACTGTGTGGGATTGGGTGAGACCCCGATGCATGTAGGAGTCGATGCATCGTTGTCGAGGATTCACCGCTCGCTTACATGCGTGGATATCCTATGCTATCTGAGGGGATAATAGTGTATAAATCTCTGGCCAGAGTACTAGAAGTGTTTTAGGTAAATGTTACCTAGTTACACTCGCGATGTCACTATTTGATCTCCAAGATGTATGCATAGCTATCGGATCTATAGCGACTCTCGATTTACCAATGGTCGTTGATCTGATCGGGATATATGGATTGAAAGGACCGTACTGTACGCTAACCACGACCAACTGGTTCTTGCAGGCACTATAAGTGATACCTAGGGGATCATGGGGCGATGTTGCTAGACGCTCTTACCATGATCCGATGGGCAAGTCCAGAATTGTGATTCCGGAGCCACAATGGTTGTGGGCACAACTAGCCATTGAGGGTCACACAAGTACTGGATTCGAGATTCCCGCACGGATACTGAGCTCAATGTGTTGAGCATGGGAAGAGGATTTTGGGGAGTGCGACTTCCTAAATGTCAACAGGGGTCAAATCGTGATTTCCCGCTGTTGAGGGGCAAAACGGTCAATTTGCATTGGGGTTCTGAAAAATGGTTTTTCAGATCATAGTATTCAGTTTTAGAAACTGAGTCGATCGGTCCGATCTGATCGGCGATCGGAGTTATGATGAAGTCACGGTGATAGGGATGAACCGAATGTTCATCCGTTGGACCCAGGCCCGTAGGGCCGGTCCAAGTCTATCACAAGTCTATTTAATTAGACTTAAGGGCTTCATAAATAATAATCATAACACTTGATACTTGATTACACAACCCTAACCCTAGAGCTCTAAAAGCCGCCGCCTCCCTTCCTCTCCTCACGTCGCCGCCGCCGCCTCCCTCGCCGGAATTTGTTCCGGCCAACTTTCGAGGAGAATACGTTGGTGATAAAATCCATCAGTCTTCTAGTGCAGGCTGATCGGAGGGAGATCGTTTCCGGTCGTGGACCTGATTGACGTAATCTACCGCCGCCTACCGTGAAGTGCCGGTTTCCTCGCGAAACTGGCCGGAGCCAGGCACGAGTTGTCAGCAAGGTAATCAACAAAAACACCCTATGAATGGTTCATAGTTTGCATGATTTTGAATTGTATTGAACGTCTCTCGGCCAAATTTTGTTCTTCCGCTGCCTCGCCGGGAGACGGGATCCGGATCCGCCACGGTTCCCCAACAGTGGTATCAGATCCAAGGCTCGGATCCTTCAATACAATTATTTCCATATTGTATTTAATCTTGAAATTTTCAGACCAAACGGGAGAGGGTGGACGATACATGCGCGCTTGTCGCGCTTCTCCGCGCGATTGCATGCCGGCCGAGACTTGCAGGTTCTCGCACACGGGGAGGCGCACGGTGGCGTGCTGGTTGCCAGCCTCTTGCGCACTGGTTGCGCATGCTCCTCGTCGATGGTCGCGCGTTGTTGCGCGCGGCGGTGCGTCGCGCTGGGCGCGGCGTTGTGCGGCTGCCGCCGCGCGATTTTTCGTGGTGCCGGCCGCCGCCCGGCGATGCTCCGACGATGTCGTGACGGCTGAACTCTTCTAGGGTTTTGTTCGGGCCTGTCCCGGACAGCCCGTGAAAGTTTCGGGCAGATATTCGATATGGGGCCCGTTTTGGTCGATTTTTGAAATTTTGAGATTTTTGGGCCTAGAATTGTTTTTAGCCCAATTTGATACAATTAAAATTTCAAAATACGATTTTAATTTTGAAATATGATTTTATAAATTAAATATGATTTTGTTGATTAAAATTTGATTTTATCGACAAGATACGATTTTATTTATAAAATGCGATTTCGTAATTAAAATATGATTTTGTGGATAAATAATTTGATTATTTAATTTATGCATGTTAATTAGATTATCTGCATGATTGGGATGATCGAGAGCCGTGCCCAATTTGTTAGGTGTATGCGATAGGTTTTCATGATTTCGGTTTGTAAATGTTATTGATTATCATTATTTAAAATGGGCCTGTTTGTGGTCCGTTCCCACCCCTTGATAAATGTATCCCTTATATGTCATGGTAAATTTAAATGTAAAATTACTAGATTTAGTGGGAGGACATCCGAAGACGGTGGACAATGACGATCAAGGATATTGAAGACCAAAGATCTGTAAAACCGGAAGCATTGTAATAGGATTGCATTGCATATTGCATTACCCCTAGGATTGGACCCAGGTCCGTGGCTGGAAACCACGGACCGCATAGCTATCGCGATCGATCATCCCAATGTTTTTATATATGTGATATATAGTTAGTTGAATCCGCATGTTGCATGTTTTAAATTTGATTTAAAATAACTGCATGAGACCAAATTTTTCAAAATAAAATCCCTCGTTTTAAATATGATTTAAAACTTATATCAAGATAAAAGTTTATTCGATAAACTAAGGGAATTTAAATTTGTTTAAATCTCCATACTTTCCATCAACAATGGGTGTAAGCCGATGCTACCCGTATACATGGCCCGGCTCATATTATTGAGGGGGTCATGTATGCCGGAAAGCTGTCCACGCCATTGACAATTGTTGTGAGTCGGTTGGAACTCCCTTTAACGTTGTCTCATATTATTGGGGACGTTAAGGGGACCGTCCTTCACGACTGAACATTGATGGGTCATCTTGACACGTGATAGTAAGCGGCGTCATATTATTGGGCCCTTACTGGACGTGAGGTGAATACATAGAGGTTGCACCGGTTGCAATCGGAAACTACCTTTTGGGGGTCATGGATGGCTGATATTATTCGGGTCCATGATCGCTTTATTGGGTTCCGTGTACCCACTAAAGAAACTTTCTTTCTCGATTTCATTAAAGGGTGGTGAAATCGTTAAAATAGTGGGAGGGTAATTCATAAAACTTAACGACCTTGTTTTATGTCTTAGGGATTATTTTATGTATAGTTAGTAATGATTGTCTGTTTTTCTTTTCAGTATAACTGCTTATATAATGTCTTCGTTCAAAAATCCGCTCGCTGATATAATGTATAGCAACAAGTTCACTGGTCTGAACTACCAAGACTGGCTCCACAACCTCAACCTTGTGTTGGCTTCAGAGAAGCTTCTTTATACGATAGAGAAGTGCCCTCCGAAGGAAGCCCCTGCCGATATCAGCCCTGAGGAGCTGATTACGCTTAAACAATGGTGGGACGACGAGGTTAAAGCTCGATGCTATGTGATGGCATCGATGTCCAATGAAATGCAACGACGCTTTGAGAAGACAACGTATGCTGCTGACATACTTCATCATCTAAAAGAACTGTACGGGGAGAACTCTCGACATGAGAGGTTCACGGCTGTCAAGGAGCTTATGACGAGTCGCATGCGCGATGGGACTTCGGTCCGCGAGCATGGGTTTCGCATGATTGGGCTCATTGAAAAGCTGTCGGGCCTTGATATCGCACTTCCACATGAGCTGTCTGTGGATTTACTTCTCCTCTCACTACCCGCTGCATTTGACCCCTTTGTGGTCAACTTTAACATGAACAAGTTTGTACACCTTAAAATTAAAAGACGTTCCAACTCACGATGTCGAATCACATACAACAACGATTAAAAGGAAACACGATAACTTGAACCCAGTACAACTTTGGCACGCTAGGCTAGGTCATATTTATCTAAGTAGGATGAACAAGTTAGTTAGGAGTGACATGTTTGATCTGTCAGACATTAACTCCCTACCGACTTGTGAGTCTTGTCTTAAGGGAAAGATGACTAAGCAACCCTTAAAGGGGAAAGGTGAGCGTGCTCAAGGCCTATTGGATTTGATCCATACTGATGTGTGTGGTCCATTTAGTATTGGTACTAAATACGGTAACACATACTTCATCACCTTTACCGACGATTACTCTAGGTATGGGTACTTGTACTTAATGAAGCACAAGTCTGAATCCTTTGAAAGGTTCAAAGAATTCAAGGCTGAAGTAGAAAATCAACTAGGCAAAAGTATTAAAGCACTTTGATCCGATCGAGGTGGTGAATACTTGAGTGCTGAATTTCAAGACTATCTAAAAGAGAATGGGATTCTCGCACAGTGGACCCCTTCGGCCAGATAAGCTGGATACGAGATCCATCTTATGCTACTTCATTGGGTATCCAAAGAATTCCATTGGATACTACTTCTACTATCCGAGTGAAACAAAAGTGTTTATTTGTAGAAATGCCACCTTTATGGAAAGGGAATTTCTACTTGATAGAAAGGGCAAAATAGTAGAACTCGAAGAGGTTCGAGAACCAACTGAAGTACCAGGTGAATCTCCTGCACCTCCAGAGCCGGTACCAGAAATGGTCGCACCTAGGAGATCCGAAAGGGTTCCTAGGGCTCCTGAGAGATATGGTTTTCTCCTTGAAGATGATCAAGGTGATCAAGTTGTTGGATCTGATCCAAGAACTTTCAAGGAGGCAATTTCCGATGCTGATTCTAATTTGTGGCTTGAAGCAATGCAGTCCGAGTTTGACTCAATGCATGCTAACCAAGTTTGGACTCTTGTCAATCCTCCCGAAGGAATTGTTCCTATTGGGTGCAAATGGGTGTACAAGAGGAAACTTGGGCCTGATGGTAAGGTAATGACCTACAAGGCACGACTGGTCGCGAAAGGTTACACTCAAAGGCAAGGTGTTGACTATGATGAAACCTTCTCGCCAGCCGCAATGTTCAAGTCGATTAGAATCTTATTAGCCATAGCCGCATGGTACGACTATGAGATATGGCAAATGGATGTGAAAACTACGTTCCTTAATGGAAACATTAAGGAAGAGATCTATATGACGTAGCCTGAGGGTTTCACATCTGTTGGAAGCGAGCATAAGGTATGCAAGCTTCAGAGATCGATCTACTACAAGCATCGAGGAGTTGGAACCTGAGATTCGATGAAACAATTAAGGAATTTGGTTTCATCAAGAATCCCGAGGAGCCATATGTATATAAGAAGGTAGTTAAAAGCGCTGTGACATTCCTCGTACTTTATGTTGATGACATTATACTCATTGGGAATGATGTAGGAATACTGCAGTCAACTAAAGTATAGTTGTCTAGTAGATTTTCGATGAAGGACATGGGTGAAGCATCCTATATTCTTGGAATACAGATCTACCGGGATAGATCGAAACGGATTCTCGGACTCACCCAAGCTACCTACATCGATACCATACTTAAGCGGTTCTCTATGGAAGAGTCCAAGAGAGGACACCTACCTATGTGCCACGGGGTCACTCTATCTAAGTCTATGTATCCGAAGACTGATGAGGAGATAGAGAGTATGACACGTGTGCCATATGCCTCGGCAATAGGTAGTATTATGTATGGCATGATCTCGACTAGACCGGATGTCGCTTTGATCTCCAAGATGTATGCATAGCTATCGGATCTATAGCGACTCTCGATTTACCAATGGTCGTTGATCTGATTGGGATATATGGATTGAAAGGACCGTACTGTATGCTAACCACGACCAACTGGTTCTTGCAGGCACTATCAGTGATACCTAGGGGATCATGGGGCGATGTTGCTAGACGCTCTTACCATGATCCGATGGGCAAGTCCGGAATTGTGATTCCGGAGCCACAATGGTTGTGGGCCCACGGCTAGCTGTATCCCTGAACCATTGAGGGTCACACAAGTATTGGATTTGAGATTCCCGCATGGATACTGAGCTCAATGTGTTGAGCATGGGAAGAGGATTTTGGGGAGTGCGACTTCCTAAAAGTCAACAGGGGTCAAATCGTGATTTCCCGCTGTTGAGGGGCAAAACGGTCATTTTGCACTGGGGTTCTGAAAAATGGTTTTTCAGATCATAGTATTCAGTTTTAGAAACTGATTCGATCGGTCCGATCTGATCGGTGATCGGAGTTATGATGAAGTCACGGTGATAGGGATGAACCGAATGTTCATCCGTTGGACCCGGGCCCGTTGGGCCGGTCCAAGTCTATCACAAGTCTATTTAATTAGACTTAAGGGCTTCATAACTAATAATCATAACACTTGATACTTGATTACACAACCCTAACCCTAGAGCTCTAAAAGCCGCCGCCTCTCTTCCTCTCCTCACGTTGCCGCCGCCGCCGCCTTCCTCGTCGGAATTTGTTCCGGCCAACTTTCGAGGAGAATCCGTTGGTGATAAAATCCATCAGTCTTCTAGTGCAGGCTGATCGGAGGGAGATCGTTTCCGGTCGTGGACCTGATTTACGTAATCTACCGCCGCCTACCGTGAAGTGCCGGTTTCCTCGCGAAACTGGTCGGAGCCAGGCACGAGTTACCAGCAAGGTAATCAACAAAAACACCCTATGAATGGTTCATAGTTTGCATGATTTTGAATTGTATTGAACGTCTCTCGGCCAAATTTTGTTCTTCCGCTGCCTCGCCGGGAGACGGGATCCGGATCCGCCACGGTTCCCCAACACAAACCTTATATGTTTAAGAGATCTTATTCAGATAAAAGAAAAGCAGTTAAAGAAAATTTTGCAGAAAAGAAGTTTTAAGAAAGTTTCAGCAGAGAAAATATTTTAGCGATATATGGCAAGGTGACGAAGGAGGATGACAGAAGTTTCCCTGTCATATATCATCATATTTTTAAAGGAAGTATACTTAAAGTTTGATTTATGGCAAAGATAACAGACGGTCAGCAGAGGAAGGCTGAGGATGCTGGCTGACAAACCAGTGTGCCACTTCACATTGGAAGGGACAATGATTATGGTTGATGAACTATATACCATTCACATCATAGTTGGGATTTATTCACCAGTTCATGATTTCAGATGATAGCTTGATCAAACGACTTTGACTTAAGGAGAGCTTCTACGCCATAACTCAATATAAAATAAATACAGAGCTTCTGCAGGGTTGTTTACAACCACAGCTTTAAGAAAAGTTTATTTTACTTCCTTTGATATCAGTAAATGTTCTAAATATCTGTAAATGTTTTAAATGTTTCAAGCATGTTCAGCTTATGCTTTCTCAGTTTCTCAGTTTTCACTTTACCAGTATTCAGAATATTGAGTTCTATCAGATTACGAGCTCTCAGTTTACTGTAAAAGCTATTTTTGTGCATGTACTTCCTGCCTTAGTTATTTCTATAGTTGCTTGCTGGGCCTCTAGGCTCATTAGTTTTCTTAAGTGCAGGTGATCAGGTTTAGAGGTTGCTGGTTGGTGCGAGCTGGATCAGATCGAGGGTGTTTATCGTGGAACCTGCGTTTTGAACTAGACATATTTCACAGTTTTTGTTTAGTTCAGTTTTGAGTTAATTCAGTTAGTATCGAAATTGTATCAGTTATTTTATATACATTTCTCTGTAAACTGAATGAAATTACTTTGCAAGGTTTTATCCAGTTTTCGCATATCCTATAATCCTTGAGCTGTTTTCCTTCCACTCGTGCTTTTAATATTCCCTTCAAAACTTGAATAAAATATTTCATCTAGAGTCTCTGCATCCCGAGTGAAATCGATTCGTAAATGTTTGTTTGAATTCCGCACAATTTATAAGCTCTAAGATATTATCCAGTTCGAGATATGAATTTCTGTCATTTCAATTTAACCCAGAATTATTTGGTTGATTGTCTTTTGACCAAGTACAAAATTTGAGTATCATTCAATTCGAGCCTTCAATTTATTATAATTGCTAATCGAAAAATATGGCCGTTACATGCGTGATGGGCAAGCACGATGTGGGGCAGGCATTTGCGGTGGCTGCACGCGGGGGGCCGGCGTGTGCTGTGGCTGCACGCGGTGGGCGCACGGTGGTCGCGGTTCGGGCATGTAGCAGCTGCATGATGGTTGCTAGGAATAATTTCTTTTTATTTTCAAACCGAGGCAATTTTGATAAAAATTACGTATGACCGATCCGAGCCTGAAGCTCTGATACCACCGTTGGCGCACGAAGAATCCTAATCCCGACCCCGATGGCGCAATGGAAGTTTAAATTTTTTTTAATTGCAAAGGCAATGCTCGTATGCAAAATAAAGCTGGTAATAAACATACATAGGATATTTAGACCTTTTACCTTCGGCAACTTCGCGCCCGGCTCCGACTATTCCAAAAAATTGAGACAACCCTTCAATGGTTGAATCTCGATCACCGCACAATCAGATCCATGATCGGAATCCCAATCCCTCTACTACCTTGCACTATAAAGCATAGTCTATGGTCACAAACGGAACGAGGGCGACGAACCGCACACGGAAAGATGCGGCGAGCGGCGACGATGGGCGATGGCAGGGAAGGTGGAGAGGGGACGACGTTGGGACAAAAAACACAGAGCTTGGAGTTTAGAAGGGCGGGTTGAATAAAATCTTTTAAAGACTGTATTTTAAAATTGTTTGCAATTCAACTGAACAGCCAACTGCTCTTACTCAATCACTCTGTTTTCTTGAAAAATAAAAATATTTATGCGGAAAAAGTTCAACCAAGCTGTGAACGTAAATGAATGTGTGTAAAAAAATGATAAGGACAGATATTTGTTTATGGAAGTTCGAAGTAATGCTTCTACGTCTCCCCTTATTCCTAACAAGGAATGATTTCCACTAGAAGGCTTTGATTTATAAAACCAGTTGTATAAATCCACTCAGTCAGGCCGCACCTGAGCTGAACTACTAGTGTACAATACACCAGCACACAGGCTGTGTTTTACAGATTGTTTTAGGCTCTCTCAAGAATAATAATTTTAGTACAAAGCCAAACTAAGATTCAACAACAAGCTGAACACTTGTACAGAATTGAATAGCTGATTGATTTCTGAGCTTGTTTTGTTTGAGTTGCTGAAGTTCGTAGAATTTTCTGTTTCGCATATTGCCGAACTAATTAGTTTCTAAAATTTATAATCTTTGGATCCAACGATAATAAATGTTATCCATAGACACGTCGTATAGATCCAAAGAATTTGTCTGCTGAGTATTTTATGCTTGTACTGTTCGTACGTCTTCATTAAATTCTTTCCTCTTTTAGCACACATTTCGCCGTTATCAGTTGAAAACAGATCTTTGGCCTATCTGGATATTGATAAAAATATTCCCAACGACTACAAAGAGATCGTGAGAGGTCAACACATCAAATCAAGTTAATTGTTGTATACGATACCTCAAAATTTGACCATATATATCCCGAGCTGATTTTAGCTTAATTCTAATCTGAAATCCCTTTAGCTGAGTTATCTTTAATTAGCTTGGCTCTGATCTGATCACAAGCAGATTTCTCTGTGATGAACTGCTCTAATCTGATCTGTTCATTTCTTTGTTCTGTACTGTTACAGTTTAGACAATCTCAGCTTATCGGAACGGATTCTGCTCTGAGTTGTTCACTCTGAAGTGATATATATATACCATGCTGATTCTGTCTGAGCTACTTAACTTAGCTGATCTCCCGATCTAATCTGCTCTAAGCTCTAAGCTAATCTGATATTGTACTTATCTGAGTACCTTGCGCTGAGTTGTCGTTACTCAGCTTAGCTTCGATCTGATCTGTAAAATCAACGCAGTACTGATCTGATCGTTTATTCAGCTTATCTCTGATCTGATTGTTTAATCTCTCTATCTTTTGTCTTCACAAAAACATAAATTAACCAATAATTTTTCTCTTTTTGGTGATGACAAAACTTGTGACGAAAAAGATATTTTATTATGATTGTAAAAGATTACAAATACAATCAGCTTTAAAAACAAATCTTAACCCCTAAGTTGGTTCTTCACAGCAGCCTTCTCTTTTTACTGCTACCTTCCCCCCTTTTGGCATCACTCAGTTCCTTGAGGCAATTGACCATTTCAGAAAGTTGCGATCTGAGAGATGTCATTTCATTTGCAAAATACTGATGGCTTTTATTAATTGACGGACAAGATTGGTTTCCAACGCCGACTGATTAGTGTTGACTCTGGCCTCAAAATCATCCATTATTCTGAAGAATATTTGCCTACATTGTTTAGAGTCATATTTTAGATAGGCTTGTTCATCCCGCATCTTTGTAACTGATGATTCCAAAGATGCGACGACTCTTTTCATCGATGTAAATTCTGTTAAGCAATATCAAAAGTTGCCGTGGTCATTGATAGGCTGTTGATCTGAAGACACAGCTTGGGCAGGATCTGGTTGCCAGTCGTGTAAAACGGTCTTGACATCCGGCACACCTGTTGCTTTATGGTCCTGTACTGGGTCAACATTAGTCAAATAAAAGACTTCGTTACCTGGGACATCAGCTTGCACAATATTTTGAATATCAGCATTGGTAATTGGTGTGTCAAGTGTGTGCTGATCATCAGCTTTGTTTCTGGTCTGTGCCTTGACATCAGTTGATTCATCTAGATTGGTTGATTCCAGACGAGTACATAAATCGTTCAAGTTTGGAGCCGAAGTAGATCTAAAGCTCGTCTCATCGAAAATCACATGAGTTGATTCTTATACAGTTAGCGTTCTGTTGTTGAAGACGCGATAAGCTCTGCTCACAGCTGAGTATCCCAGAAATATTCCTGCATCATATTTAACGTCAAAAGATTTTAGATGATTTTTGCCACTGTTGTGAATGAAGCATCTGCATCCAAACACCCTAAAATAAGAAATATAAGATTTCTTGCCGTTTCAGATCTCATATGGGGTTATACCATGATTCTTATTAATCATCGATCTGTTTTGAGTGTAGCAAGCTGTGTTAACTGTTTCGGCCCAAAATTTCTTTGAAATTCCTAAATCAGCAATCATAGTTGTAGCAGCTTCTCTTAAAGTTCAATTTCTATGCTCAGCTAACCCGTTCTGCTTAGATGTTCTAGCTGCTGAAAGCTCATGCTTGATTCCAATGTCATCCAGATAAGAGGATAGTCTATAATTTAGAAATTCAGTTCCTTTATCACTTTTAATCCGGTTGACACTGTAAGATTTGTCATTTTGCAAGCGTTTTAAAAGTTTGATCAGCTGTTCATCAGTTTGATCTTTTTATTTTAAAAATACCACATAATTAAATTTTGAAAAATCGTCAACAACTACAAGGCTGTATTTCATTCCCATAAGCTGGTTACGAGTATAGGACCAAAAAGATCCATATGTAAAAGTTCTAAGCTTCGGGAGGTTTGTTACTGACTCTCTTTTTAAAAGTAGATTTAATATGATTTCTCAGCTGACAAGCAGAAGAAATATTTTCTTTTGAAAATTTTATTTTGGACAAACCAATAACTAACTCATGCTTACTCAAATTTGCAAGTGTTTTGAAGTTCAGATGGTTCATCCGCTGATGCCATAGCCAGCTCTTAGAAGAGTAAGCTACTAGGCAGGTTTGCTCAAAATGCGGCTGACCTGACCAGTAAATTTTGTAGGTATTCCCAATCTGTATCCTACTAACACGGTCAGAACTTCGGATTCTGAACTTTTCACGTGTGCTTTTGAAAATTCACAGAATAATTACTATCACACATCTGACTGATACTAATCAAATTATAACACAAGTTTTCAACTAGTAAAACATTGTTAATAGTAAAGTTACCATGGATAAGATTACCCTTACCCACAGTGTACCATTTGAATTGTCACTGAAGATGATCTTAGGTCCATTGCATGTCTTCATATCTGATAACAACTTTGGGTTACTATTCATGTGCCTCGCACATCCACTCTCAGATACCATGTAGATTGCTTCAGTCCTGAAATCTGTTGTACCTGCAATCACCAGAAAACAACCTTTGGTACCCTTTGGTTTTACTTGGATCTAGGTTTGATTAGACCCTTCGGGACCCACACTTGGATATTTCAAACATTTCTACCAGGTGTGCATCCAGATATGTGTGTGATCTGTGTGTGCACTGTGATATGAAATGCATCTAATGTGCAGTATATTGGCCTTCAGGTCTGGGCTTATGATACTTAGGCCTGTCTGTCTTTCATTCGTAAAATCATTTGAGAGCTGTCTTGAATTTCTACCACCAGATGGGATTACCCTTAATATGTTCTATTCGTTTCCTTAGCCAGCACTCTCTTGGATTTTCAGGAGCAGTATACCCCAACACACAGTATCTACCTTGCCAGATATGAGGTTTAGCTGCAATCTGTGACTCATCAGATTTGGCCTCTTCAGGTTGTCCCATGCTAGATTTTACGAAGTTAATTGTTTGAAGCTTCGACCTATTCAGCTTTGGGTGAGTACTTGTCTCTGCAATATTGCTTTCATCACTTACATAGCCCAATCCGAATTTATCATCGTATGGATTTAAAGCTCCTTGAAATTTTTGTAAAGAAGCAGATGACTTGGCCCAGGAGCTTATGATTTCAGCTAAGCGCTGATTCTCATTCATCATCTCCTGTGGCCTGCTTCTCAGTTCCTCAGTCTCAGTCGCCAGCTTACTTAGAGCAGTCTGCAAATCGTCTGAGCGTACAAGCTCTGCTTTTGTAGCACGACTCTCCTTTTCAGCTTTGTGTGAGGACTGGAATTTTCTAAGTATGATTTATAGCTAATCAGATTTGGTTTAGAGTTATCTAATTGAGTTTCTGAGTATCAGGTTTTCAGATTTGAAGATTTTGTGATTTTTAGAATTTCAGATTTGAGCGAAATCTGGATGCTCAGATGTGTCCTGGTGTGTTTGCACGAATTGTCGCGAGCAGGGAGCAAAACGCTGTCGTTTCATGCGTTAAGCAGATCCGGCGTTGATGGAAGTAATGCGACGTCGTAACGTGTTTTCAGATTTGAGCGATAGTGAGTGAAATCTGTTCAGTGGCGTGATCAGATGTCAACGTTGGTCAACGGTACTGTGTAGACCGGTGCTGTTTGAGGAATTCAGATGTGACCAAGATTTTAAGAGCGTTAGAGAGATCTGTTGTGAGAGCTTGACTCCGTTGCTACGTTGTTTTGATAAGTAAGAGCGACATCGTTTTGGGTATTGTTTAGAGAACCGGATCTGAGAGGCTTCTGCCTTAGAATGAAAGCTGATCAGTACCAAGATCTGAGTTGAGGAGAGATCTGAACTAGTCGTTGATGACTTCTGCTGAAGCTTTGTTTTGGGGATTTAATTTAAGTGTCGATCAACACTTAGAATATTTTCGAACCTTATATTCCTTATGTTCATCCCCGTGAACCCTCGATTGTTACTGTTCACCCGAACCCTATTTCCGTCGATTGCCGTCGTTTTTCAGCCGTTTGGAGTAAGATTGGTAGCGCTGAGCTCGTCTTCTCTAAGGCTTTCGATTGATACTAGTTTGGAGACTGGAGTCGCCGGAATTGAGGAGCGCGAAGTAGTTGCAGAGTTCGTAGGTCTTCGCGATTGTTGACCAGTAGCTTGTCTGTTCTTTAACAGCTTTGGTTAAGTGATTCTTTACCAATTTAAGCTTCTTTTGAGAGCTGAGTAGTGCTCTGTAGGGTTGAGGTAGCAAGCGAGCTACGAGGCTTTAGAAACTAAGCTGTTTGAGTTCAGATTTGAGTTGATTTTGAGATATCTTAAGAGATTCGAGCTTGTAGTAGTTTCTGCTGAGTTGACGTGGAGCTGCTTGGGCAGTAGACTTGAGTTGGTTGCTGTGCCCTTCTTGTTGTAAGATCTGTTGAGGTTTGAGGTACGAATTGAGCTATATATTAAGTAGTTTTCGATATCAGCTTTGGGAATATTTCTTTCGTGTACTAACTGCTGTGTTTGTATTGACTGCTGAATGATTGTGCTCATATCTTTTATGTGCATGTGTGATGTTATGCATTGATTTAACATGAGTTTTCTGTGTATACACGCATACATATTGAGCCTGATTCCTTTGGAAGCTGAATCCCTTTATACGTTGTGATCGGCCGGCTGAGTCATCGCGCCTGAAAGGTCCAACACTGTTTTGATGTGGTGGCCAGCTGAGTCGTTGCGCCTGAGTACCACACTGCCTTGTGATGGTCGGTTGAGTCGTCGAAACTGAAGATAACAAGATGATGATGATTGATGAGATCTGCACAGCTGATTCGTTGTGCTATTTGTCTACCGATGATTCTTGGTAGCTCTGTTCATGCATTGCACGATTGATATATTGCATTGTCTGATATGATAGATGCTTTTATTGTGCTCTTCATACTGAGGTTTGACCTCGTTTATTTTTCCCTGTTTTGGGCTGCCTTGGTTTGTGTTGGCCTTGGCAGGTTCTTCAGGTAATCAAGCTGGAGAGAATGGAGCTTCAGCTGGTCGATCCCCTTTCTGATTGAGTCCCAGTGTATTGATATTTATATTGAGCCAGGGGATGTCCTGTGCCTTTATGTTGGGGATCGTGTGTTGTTGTTGTTGTTTGAGTTTTGAGTTAAACTCTTATTTTAAGTATGATGTATTTTGAAATGATATTGGATCAGGCCCTTATTTGAAAATTTTTAGCCCATATTTTTATGATGCTTCCGCATATTTGTGACAAATTGTTGTATTAGCGCACTTGGCCTGACATTTTTGGTATCAAAGCTTAAACTGGTATAAGCTCGTTTCCTTTTGATCACGCTTGAGTCTTGGCACAGAGTTTGAGTTTTGATTTTGACTGACTCTGTGATTGTGTGATTTAATTATCTGCTTTTGTGTTGTATCTGCTTGTTTTCTTACCTCTGAGTTTTGGTAGATGCCGCCGAGGAGAGGTAGGAGTAGGATTGCTAGGCAGATAGATGGGGAGTCTAGAGCCCCGGGCAGTGATGAGGATGTGGAGCAGCAAGATATTCCTTTGCGTCGCTAGCGTAGACAGGCGGAAGTAGAGGTGGATGATGTGACCCGACAGATTGGAGAGATGGAGCTAGTGTTGGCTAGGTTCCAGAGGATGAATCCCCTGACATTTACTGGTGTCGAGGCTGGTCTGTTGGCGGAAGGCTGGCTTGAGCACATGGAAGAGTTGTTTGACGCAGTGGAGTACTCGCAAGAGCGGAGACTGAAGTTAGAAGTGTTGCAGTTGAGAGAGCATGCACAACGCTAGTGGAAAGGTACTTCTCGTGTTATGAGAGAGACTGGAGTTGTGATTTCTTGGGAGAGCTTCTGTGCAGCTTTTCGACAGGAGTATACCTCTGAGTCTTTCTACAACAACCGTGAGAGGGAGTTCGACAATATGAAACAAGGGAACTTGAGGGTGGTCGAGTATGCCAGGAAATTTTCTTCTTTGTTGTCGTATGTTCCTCATGTTGCGAACCATGAGAGGACAAAGAGGAATAAGTTTTTGAGAGGGTTGAGGTCCGAGTTGTTCCGGATGGTGTTAGCTGGTTCCCCTGCGACGTATGCTGAGGCGGTGGATAGAGCAGTGGATATTGAGGAGAGTCTGATGGAGGTGCAGAATCAGGTTCAGACGATAGCTGGACGTAGTTTTCCATCTGTACCGGAAGTGATGCCTTCTTTCCAATCTCCTCAAGTGCCACAACAGTCGAATCGTCAAAGGTTCAAGACTCGAGTGAAACAATTTAAGAAGCGTTCGAACTCGAGTTCTTATGGTTCAGTGAGTTCTGGTGGCAGTGGCTCCAGAGGAGGAGTGACTTGTGGACAGTGCGGAGGTCATCATATGACTTCTCAGTGTCGTGGAGTTCAGGGCCTTTGCCATAACTGTGGGCAGCCTGGACATTTTGCTCGAGTGTGTCCGGCTGGAGGACAGTCTTTGAGTCAGTCGCAGCAAGGTTCAGCTGGTGGTTCTTTGCAGAGACCGCAACCTTTTGCTCAGACCCAGCGATCAGGTTTCCAACCCCGCGAACCGTCTAGGTTTGGTGGACCTTCGAGACCTCAGTTTCAGGGACCGCAGCAGGCTCAGGTGAACGCCTTGACGTGTGAGCAAGCCGCTGAGATGCCTGAGAGGATTATTGCAGGTACTTGTGCTATCTTTGATTTTCCTGCACGAGTTTTATTTGATACTGGAGCATCACACTCCTTTATTTCTGAGTTGTTTGTGTATGAGTGTGGGTTGAGTTCTTCCCCACTGTGTGATGTTGTCTCTGTATCTACCCCTGCTGGCGTGAGTTTGTTGTCCCGTGAGGTGGTGTTGGATTGTATTATTAGGTTTGATGAGCATGTGTTGGTGACCAATCTGATTGTTTTGGGAATTAGAAATTTTGATTGTATCTTGAGAATGGACGTGTTGTCCAGTTATAGAGCGACAGTGGATTGTTTCCATGGTGTAGTGAGATTTAGGCCTGAACTTGGAGAGAAATGGGATTTCTATGGTGCTGATTCGTGACCTAAGATTCCTTTAGTGTCAGCCATGGAGATGTTTAGTTTGTTGTCGCTAGAGAATTCAAGGTTTATGATCTACGCCTTGGATGTTTCCCGAGTATCGCGAGTAGAGTTGAGCGATGTTCCGATTGCTCGAGAGTTTCCTGAAGTGTTTCCGGATGAGATTCCTGGATTCCCTCCGAGACGAGAGATTGACTTCAACATAGAGTTGGTGCCAGGAACAACCCCGATTTCTAGAGCTCCGTATCGGTTGGCGCCAGCTGAGTTGAAGGAACTCAAAGGGCAGTTGCGTGATCTGTTAGAGAAAGGCTTCATTAGACCGAGTATGTCGCCCTGGGGAGCTCCGATTCTTTTTGTGAAGAAGAAGGAAGGATCTATGAGGACGTGTGTGGATTTTCGGCAGTTGAACAAAGCGACGATTAAGAACAAGTATCCATTGTCGAGGATTGATGACTTGTTTGATCAGTTGCAGGGATCTGCTGTATACTCTAAGATTGATCTACGGTCTGGTTATCATCAGTTGCGGATTAGAGACGCTGACCTGGCGAAGACGGCATTCAGGACTAGATATGGGCATTATGAGTTTCTGGTGATGCCTTTTGGATTGACGAATGCTCCTGCTGTCTTCATGGATTTGATGAATCGCGTCTTTAGTGAGTATATTGATCGTTTTGTGATTGTCTTCATAGATGACATCCTGGTGTATTCGAAGAACTTCAGAGTGTTGGGCAGCCGCGGCGGATCCGGATCAAGCCTCCCGGCGAGGCAGCGGAAGAACAAAAGGATACCGGGAGACGATCAATACAATAAATTAACACAGATCTATGACCATTCATAGGGTGTTTAGGTGACTACCTTGCTGGCAACTCGTGCCTGGCTCCGACCGGTTTCGTAAAGAAAACGGCACTTCACGGTAGGCGGCGGTAGATATCGTCAATCAGGTCCACGATCGGATGCGAGACTCCTTCGTCAGCCTGCACTAGAAGGCCTGACGAGATCGGCGTGGACGGATTCTCCTCGTCAAATTTGGCCGGAACAATTTCCGGCGAAGAGGCGGCGGCGGCGGCGGCGGCTCTAAGCGGCGCACGGCGGCGGCGGCGTGAGGCTTTGAGGAGAAAGGGGCGGCGGCTCTTAAGCTCTAGGGTTAGGTTATGATTAAGTCTTATATATTAAGTTATGAAGTCTAATCTATATTAAATAGATCTTAGTGTTGGACTTGGACCGGCTCAACGGGCCCGGGTCCAACGGAGGAACATTCGGTTCATCCCCATCACCGTGACTTCATCGTAACTCCGATCGCCGATCAGATCGGATCGATCGACTCAGTTTCCGAAACTGAATACTATGATCTGAAAAACCATTTTTCAGAACCCCAGTGAAAAATGACCGTTTTGCCCCTCAACAGCGGGAAATCCCGATTTGACCCCTGTTGACTTTTAGGAAGTCGCACTCCCCAAAATCCTCTTCTCATGCTCAACACATTGAGCTGAGTATCCATGCGGGAATCTTGAATCCAGTACTTATGTGACCCTCAATGGTTCAGGGATACAGCTAGCCGTGGGCCCACAACCATTGTGGCTCCGGAATCACAATCCCGGACTTGCCCAACGGATCATGGTAAGAGCGTCTAGAAACATCGCCCCATGATCCCCTAGGTATCACTGATAGTGTCTGCAAGAACCAGTTGGTCGTGGTTAGCGTACAGTACGGTCCTTTCAATCCATATATCCCGATCAGATCAACGACCATTGATAAATCGAGAGTCGCTATAGATCCGATAGCTATGCGGGGCGGCCTTATCCTCATTTTGACGGCCCAATCGACTAGGAACATGTTCAGAATACACAGTGACTATTAGATGTGTTTCATGATAGCCGTCATACCCACTATCACATCTAACATACACTTTAGTGCATTCTAGGTCTTTACTCAACGCAATTGTTAATCATTATACAACACAATGAAAGTAAAGAATGCCATATAAATAAATGCGAATATCATATATAAAGATTGTTTCATACAAGAGTCTATAAACCCACATGCCACAAGTTGGCTAGTTGGGAATCTACTCTAACACAGAGAGCATAAAGAGCATTTGAGATTGGTTTTGCAGAAATTGAGGGACTCACAGCTGTATGAGAAGTTCAGCAAGTGTGAATTCTGGCTGGATAGAGTTATCTTTTTGGGTCATGTTATTTCAGCGCAAGGAATTTCTGTGGATCCGAGTAAGGTCGAAGAAGTTCTAAACTGGGAGCGACCTAGGAATGTTTCTGAGATCCGTAGTTTCTTGGGTTTGGCTGGCTATATAGGCGTTTTATTGAGAAGTTCTCTTTGATAGCTAGGCTGATGACTCAGTTGACCCAAAAGGATAGAAAGTTTGTTTGGACTGATGAATGTGAGTCTAGTTTCCAGTTGCTTAAGGAGAAGTTGACTACTGCTCCTGTGTTAGCCTTGCAATCGGGTTCTGGAGGTTTTGTTGTTTGCTCTGATGCTTCTCTGAGTGGTTTGGGTTGTGTGTTGATGCAGAACGGGTATGTGATTGCCTATGCGTCTCGACAGTTGAAGCCCCATGAGACAAGATACCCGTTCATGATTTGGAGTTGGCTGCGATAGTGTTTGCCTTGAAGATTTGGCGTCACTATTTGTATGGTGAACAATTTGTGGTGTATACTGACCACAAGAGTTTGAAGTATATCTTCACGCAGTCAGATTTGAATATGAGGCAACGCCGCTGGATGGAGTTGCTGAAATATTTTGAGTATGAGATTCAGTATCAGCCTGGGCGGATGAATTTGGTGGCCGATGCTTTGAGTAGGAAAACCCAACCGGAAATGTTGACGTCGATGAGTATATCCAAAGTCCATGAGGATTTGGGGACTTCTGGGTGGCGTTTTCAGCCGAGTGATCAGTATTTCATGATTTCTTCGTTTCAAGTTGAGCCACAGATTGTAGCAGATATTAGAGCAGCGCAGAGGACTGATCCGTATGTGCATGAGTTGAAGATTAAGGCTCAGAATGGTCAGTCTGAAGATTTTTCTGTTGCTTCTGATGGATGCTTGAGATTTCGAGGTAGATTGATGGTTCCGAATTTGATTGATTTGAAGGAAGCCATCTTGAATGAAGCCCATTGTAGTCGATACAGTGTGCATCCGGGCGAGAGGAAGATGTATCATGCTCTGAAGTCTCACTATTGGTGGTAAGGCATGAGGAATGAAATCTCTGGATTTGTAGCTCGTTGTTTGAATTGCCAACAGGTCAAGGCTGAGAGGATGAGACCTGGTGGGTTGCTACAGAGTCTAGAAGTGCCTCAATGGAATTGGGAGCATGTCGCCATGGATTTTGTGCCGCATTTGCCTCGATCGAGTAGGGGATGTAATTCTGTTTGGGTTATTGTTGATAGACTTTCGAAGTCAGCCCATTTCATTCCCTATGATGTGAAGTGTTCGATGAAGAAGATGGCACGACTGTACATTGACCATGTGGTGAGATTGCATGGAGTTTCGGTTTCAATAGTGTCTGATAGAGATCTAAGGTTTACTTCCCGATTCTGGAAGAGCTTGCAGGCAGTGATGGGTTCGAGATTGGCTATGAGTACAGCCTATCACCCACAGACAGATGGTCAATCTGAGAGGACCATTCAGATTTTAGAAGATATGCTGTGAACAGTTGTTTTGGATTTCAGTGGTGGCTGGCAGGATTCCTTGTCCTTAGTTGAGTTTTCTTATAACAACAGCTACCAAGTGACTATTGGGATGGCCCCTTTTGAAGCTTTGTATGGTCATAGGTGTAGATCACCGATCTGCTGGGAAGAGATTGGTGAGAAGCAGTTGTCTACTCCTGAGTTTGTGCAGCACATGAAAGATCAAGTTGAGTTGATTCGGATTAGGATGAAAGCTGCTCAAGATCGACATGCTAGCTATGCTAACAGAAGACGCCGACCTCTAGAATTCGAAGTTGGTGATCGAGTGTTTCTCAAAGTTTCTCCTTTCAAGAGTGTGATGAGATTCAGACTGAAGCGTAAATTGGCTCCTAGATTCGTTGGTCCCTTTGAGATTGTTGAGAGGATCGGATAGTTTGCTTATAGATTGAGGCTGCCTGATGAGTTAGCAGCGATGCATGATGTGTTTCATGTGTCAATGTTGAGGAAATATGAGCCAGATCCGTCCCATGTGCTGAGGACTAATGAAGTAGAGCTGGATTCTACCTTGAGTTATGTTGAATATCCAGTGCAGATTCTGGATAGGAAGGAGAAGCAGCTGAGGAATAAGGTTATTCCGTTGGTGATGGTCCAATGGAGCAAGCATGGTCGTGAGGAAGCAACCTGGGAAGTTTAAGAGAAAGATGAGACAAGAGTGGCCTCATCTGTTTGAGCTTTGATAGTGGAGTCGTGCTGGTAAGTTCTAGTGTTTGTTAATTTCCGCCCTGTGTTTGCCTTTGATTTCGAGGACGAAATCTCTTAAGGTGGGGAGGATGTGAGGACTGGAATTTTCTAAGTACGATTTATAGCTAATCAGATTTGGTTTAGAGTTAGCTAATTGAGTTTCTGAGTATCGGGTTTTCATATTTGACGACTTGGTGATTTTTAGAATTTCAGATTTGAGCGAATTCTGGATGCTCAGATGTGCCCTGGTGTGTTTGCGTGAATTGTCGCGAGCAGGGAGCAAACCGCTGTCTTTTCATGCGTTAAGCAGATCTGGCGTTGCTGGAAGTAATGCGACGTCGTAACGTGTTTTCAGATTTGAGCGCTAGTGAGTGAAATCTGTTCAGTAACGTGATCAGATGTCAACGTTGGTCAACGGTACTGTGTAGACCGGTGCTGTTTGAGGAATTCAGATGTGACCAAGATCTGAAGATCGTTAGAGAGATCTGTTGTGAGAGCTTGACTCCGTTGCTACTTTGTTTTGATAAGTAAGAGCGACATCGTTTTGGGTATTGTTTAGAGAACCAGATCTGAGAGGCTTCTGCCTTAGAATGAAAGTTGATCAGTACCAAGATCTTAGTTGAGGAGAGATCTGAACTAGTCGATGATGACTTCTGCTGAAGCTTTGTTTTGGGGATTTAACTTAAGTGTCGATCAACACTTAGAATATTTTCGAGCCTTATATTCCTTATCTTCATCCCCGTGAACCCTCGATTGTTACTGTTCACCCGAACCCTATTTTCGTCGATTGCCGTCGTTTTTTTCCGCCGTTTGGAGTAAGATTGTGTTAGAGTAGATGCCCAACTAGCCAACTTGTGGCGTGTGGGTTTTCATTGACTCTTGTACAAACGATCTTTATATATGATATTCGCATTCTTTTATATGGCATTCTTTACTTTCATTATGTGTGTAATGATTTACAATTGTGTTGAGTAAAGACCTAGATTACACTATGCTTAGTCCTCACGACTCGAAACGTCATTGAGACTCTGCATGATAGGCGTCTCACTTTGACCCGTTTGCCGACTCACTTGGGGTCACCAGGCGTCGGGATTGGGTGAGACCCCGATGCATGTAGGAGTCGATGCATCGTTGTCGAGGATTCACCACTCGCAGACATGCGTGGATATCCTATGCTATCTGATGGGATAATAGTGTGCAAATCTCTGGCCAGAGTACTACAAGTGTTTTAGGTAAATGTGTTTACCTAGTTACACTCGCGATGTCACTATTTGATCTCCAAGATGTATGCATAGCTATCGGATCTCTAGCGACTCTCGATTTACCAATGGTCGTTGATCTGATCATGATATATGGATTGAAAGGACCGTACAGTACGCTAACCATGACCGACTGGTTCTTGCAGGCACTATCAGTGATACCTAGGGGATCATGGGGCGATGTTGCTAGACGCTTTACCATGATCCGTTGGGTAGGTCCGGAATTGTGATTCCGGAGCCACAATGGTTGTGGGCCCACGGCTAGCTGTATCCCTGAACCATTGAGGGTCACACAAGTACTGGATTCGAAACTCCCACACGGATACTCAGCTCAATGTGTTGAGCACGAGAAGAGGATTTCGGGAAGTACGACTTCCTAAAAGTCAACAGGGGTCAAACCGGGGTTTGACTCTGTTGAGGGGCAAAACGGTCATTTTGCTATTTAGGGTTTGATGATCTGAAAAATTGTTTTTCACATCATAAGATTCAGTTTTAGAAACTGAGTCGATCGGTCCGATCTGATCGGCGATCGGAGTTGCGATGAAGTCACAGCGATAGATATCGTCATTTGGACCCGGGCCCGTTGGACCGGCCCAAGTCCAAATTGAAGTCTATTTAATTAAGACTAAGTGACTTAATCAATGACACATAAGATTATTTGATAACCCTAAACCTAGCATACAGCCGCCCCTTTTCTCTTCTCCTCTCACGCCGCCGCCGCCGTGCGCCGCCGCCGCCGCCGCCCAACTTCGCCGGAATTTCGTTCCGGCCTAGTTTTTCGAGGAGAATCCGATCGTGCTGATCTCGTCAGTACTTCTAGTGCAGTCTGACGAAGGAGTCTCGGATCTGGTCGTGGACCGGATTGACGAATCTACCGCAATCAACCGAGAAGCGCCGGGTTCTTGAAACACCGGTTGGAGCCAGGCACAAGTGCCAGACAGGTGACTTGCTAAACACCCTATGTATGTTGATACGTAGATCTGTTTTGATTATTCGTATTGATCGAATCCCGGTCAATTTTTGTTCTTCCGCTGCCTGCCGGGGTGCGGATCCGGACCAATCCCAACAAGGGTTTGGTCCAAGGATTTTCTGGTAGTTAGTTCATCTAGTTAGGGTCACGTAGGTCCAACATATCGTCATTTGGACCCGGGCCCGTTGGACCGGCCCAAGTCCAACATTAAGTCTATATATGATTAGACTTAACTAATTGACTTGATATTATTAATCATAACACAACATAACCCTAGACTCAAAAACCCTAAGCATCGCCGCCTCCCTCTCTTCTCCAAGCCGTCGCCGCCGCCGCCCGCCGCCGATCGTCGCCGGAAATTTGTTCCGGCCAGTTCGATGTGGAGAATCCGATCGTGCTGATCTCGTCAGGACTTCTAGTGCAGTCTGAGGAAGGAGTCTCGGATCTGGTCGTGGACTGGATTGACGTAACTACCGCAATCAACCGAGAAGCGCCGGGTTCTTGAAACACCGGTTGGAGCCAGGCACAAGTGCCAGCGAGGTAACACGCCTGAAACACCCTATGTATGTTGATACATGTAGAATTGATTTTTCGTATTGATCGCATCCCGGTTAAATTTTATTGTTCTTCCGCTGCCTGCCGGGGTGCGGATCCGGATCCCCAACAGATTGGTAGCGCTGAGCTTGTCTTCTCTAAGGCTTTCTATTGATACTAGTTTGGAGACTGGAGTCGCCGGAATTGAGGAGCACGAAGTAGTTGCAGAGTTCGTAGGTCTTCGCGATTATGTACCAGTAGCTTGTCTGTTCTTTAACAGCTTTGGGTAAGTGATTCTTTACCGATTTAAGCTTCTTTTGAGAGCTGAGTAGTGCTCTGTAGGGTTGAGGTAGCTGAGCGAGCTACGAGGATTTAGAAACTAAGCTGTTTGAGTTCAGATTTGAGTTGATTTTGAGATATCTTAAGAGATTAGAGCTTGTAGTAGCTTCTGCTGAGTTGCCATGGAGCTGCCTGGGCAGTAGACTTGAGTTGGTTGCTGCGCCCTTCTTTTTGTAAGATCTGTTGAGGTTTGAGGTACGAATTGAGCTATATATTAAGCAGTTTTCGATATCAGCTTTGGGAATATTTCTTTCGTGTACTAACTGCTGTGTTTGTATTGACTGCTGAATGATTGTGCTCATATCTGTTATGTGCATGTGTGATGTTATGCATTGATTTAGCATGAGTTTGCTGTGTATAAACGCATACATATTGAGACTGATTCCTTTGGAAGCTGAATCACTTTATACGTTGTGATCGGCCGGCTGAGTCGTCGCGCCTGAACGGTCCAACGCTGTTTTGATGTGGTGGCCAGCTGAGTCGTTGCGCCTGAATACCACACTGCCTTGTGATGGTCGGCTGATTCGTCGAACCTGAAGATCACAAGATGATGATGATTGATGAGATCTGCACAGCTGAGTCGTTGTGCTATTTGTCTACCGATGATTCTTGGTAGACCTGTTCATGCATTGCACGATTGATATATTGCATTGTCTGATATGATAGATGCTTTTATTGTGCTCTTCGTGCTGAGGTTTGACCTCATTTATTTTTCCCTGTTTTGGGCTGCCTTGGTTTGTGTTGGCCTTGGCAGATTCTTCAGGTAACCAAGCTGGACGGAGTGGAGCTTCAGCTGGTCGATCCCCGTTCTGATTGAGTCCCAGTGTATTGATATTTATATTGAGCCAGGGGATGTCCTGTGCCTTTTTGTATGTTGGGGATAGTGTGTTGTTGTTGTTGTTGTTTGAGTTTTGAGTTAAACTCTTATTTTAAGTATGATGTATTTTGAAATGATATTGGATCAGGCCCTTATTTGAAAATTTTTAGCCCATATTTTTATGATGCTTCCGCATATTTGTGACAAATTGTTGTTTAACGCACGTGGCCTGACATTTGACTTCCTCAAATGACTGAGTTAGCTTCTTGTACTGATGGACCATGTCATTTAATGCTATGCCAAGGTCTTCTCGTGTAAATTCAAGGTTAGAGAAATCGAATACCTCATCAGTGTCATTAGCCTTAGACACTGTACTTCATATTCACTATCACTCATGAGGATGTCCCTGAGCTGGACTCCTCCGAATCTGTATCAGCCCAAGAACTTTTGTTCTCTTTAGCGACCATGGTTTTCTTACTTCTCTTCTTCCTGTGGAATTTCTTGTCAGGTCTGCTGTGTCTCTTATCTGATGACTTCTTGTCATATTTCTTTGGATTTGTAAAATCCGAAATGAAGTGACCAGACCTGCCACAGTTATAACATTTGCAGTCAGAAGAAATATTAGAATTATTTTTATTGGAATCAAAAGAATTGGGTTTAGAATTGTTTTTCCGCATGAATTTCCCAAACTTTTTCACGAAGAGGGTCATAACATCATTGCTGAGTTTGAGTTGGACTCAAACAGTGCTCATTCATTTCGACTCAAACTGTGCACATTCATTTTGACTCAACAGTGCACATTCATTTCGACTCAAACAATGAACAATTAGTTTTAAGTCCCTCAATGTGGTGCCATCATAATCCCGATCGTTGATCAGATATCACCAATGTGTTCAACATCTGATTGTTATGACGCATAATCAAATTCTCCGACCATAGAATCTATATATGGTAGTTTCACTCATGTGCCGATTCTGGAAGTTATACTCCTGTTCTTCATTCCACTATATTCAACACTTTGAGTTCCATATCCATACGAGCATTGGCAATCCAGTACTTGTGTGACCCTCAATGGTTCAGGGATACAGATAGTCGTGGGCTCACAACTCCTTGTGACTCGGAGAACACATTCTCCGACTTACCGTCGGATCATGGTAAAGCATTTAACAACATCATCCCATGATCCCCTAGGTATCATTGATAGTGCCTGCAAGAACCAGTCGGTCATGGTTAGCATACAGTTAGGTCCCTTCAACTCAAATATCCTGACCGAATCAACAAACATTGGTAATCAAGAGTCGCTAAAGATTTTATAGCGATGCATACATCTTGGAGATCAAATAGTGACATCGCATGTGCTACTATGTAAACCAATTTACTCTAAAGCACATCTAGTACTCTGTCTAGATATTTGTCACACTATTATCTCCTTATATAGCATAGGATATACACGCCCTCAGGCGAGCGGTGAATTCTCGACAACAAAGTATCGACTCCTACATACATCGCGACCTCACCCAATCTCACCACCTGATTACCCTCATCGAGTGGGTAAATGAGTCAAAGTGAGGAGACTAACATGTAGAGTCTCAATGATTTTTTGAGTAATAAGGTAATTGTGTACAACCAATACCTCGGGCTTATCCACTCGATAAATAATAACCACTTAGAAAGTTCGAACGAGGGTTGTTTGATAGATCACCAAGTCACTATTCATTTGAATGCTTAGAACATCTCCACGTTCCCCTTAAATAAAACGCGGTAATTCACATTGCAGATGTTAGTCTCAAACTCGGGAAGTCGTTATCCTTATTTTGAAGTCTCATTCGACTAGGAAATGATTTAGAATGTACAGTGACTATTAAATGTGTTTCATGATAGTCATTCAATCCACAATCACATCTAACATATACTATCGTACATTCAAGGTCTTTATCCAACATGTTTCAGCAATAAAAGCAAAGCTAAGGAATTCCATGTAAAATGTAAATTATATAATAGAAATAAAAATCATTTTTACTATATAGTCAATAAATTCCACTACCAACAGTTGGCTAGCCTGAAACCTACTCTAACAATCTCTCACTTGCCTTATAGCCAACTAGTCATCAGACGTAGTATCATTACTTCGCGATATTTTTCAAACAACTGTCCTGGCAGAAGGCTTCGTAAGTGGATCAACGATGTTGTCTGCAGAGGCGAATCGTTCGACATTGATGTCCCCTCTTCCCACAATTTCTCGACTAATGTGAAACATTCTCAGTATGCCGATTATGGAAATCATACTCTCATTCTTCCTTCCACTATACTCAACACTTTGAGTTCCATATCCGTACGGGAATTGGGAATCCAATACTTTTGTGACCCTCAATGTTTCAAGGATACATCTAGCCCTGGTCTCACAACTCCTTGTGACTCGAAGAACACATTTTCCGACTTATTCGGACTATGGTAAAGCGTCTAGAAACATCGCCTCTCACTGATATTGCCTGCAAGAACTGATCGATCATGGTTAGCGTATAGTACGATCCCTTCAACTAAAATATCCCGACCGAATCAACGATCACTGGTAAATCGAGTTGCTAAAGATTCGATAGCAATGCGTACATCTTGGAGATCAAATAATGACATCGCACGTGTTATTAGGTAGACCCGTTTATTCTAAAGCACATCTAGTACTCTGGCTAGAGATTTGTTACACTATTATCTCCTCAGATAGCGTAGGATATCTACACCCTTTGGCGAACATTGAATCCTTGATAACAAAGCATCGACTCATACATGTGTCATAACCTCGCCCAATCTCACCACCTCATGACCCTCATCGAGTCAGTAAACGAGTCAAAGTGAGGCGAATAACATGTAGAGTCTCAATGATGTTTTGAATAATAAGGACTAATTGTGTACAACCAAGACCTCAGACTTATCCACTCGACAAATTATAACCATTTGAAAAGTTCGAATGAGGGTTGTTCGATAGATCATTAGGTCATTATCCATCTGCATGCTTAGAACATCTCCATGTTCCCCATCAATGAAATGTGGTACTTCACATCTCAGATTCTAGTCTAAAACTCGGGCATCCGTTATCCTTATTTTGAAGTCTCAATCGATTAGGAACTGATTTAGAATATACAGTGACTATTAGATGTGTTTCATGATAGTCATCAGATCCACTATCACATCTAACATACATTATAGTACATTCAAGGTGTTTATCCAACATGTTTGACCAATAAAAGAAAAGTAAAGAATGTCATGTAAAATGTAAATTATATAACTTAATAAAGATCGTTTTTACAATAGAGTCAACAAAACCCGCTATCAAAAGTTGGCTAGCCGGAACCTACTCTAACATAGGTGACTAACATTACAATAGTGAAAGTGCACGCAATGTTAGTATATAATAGAGTGGTATAAATGATAAGTACATATTTTCATGTTAATGAAACAGAGTTTCGTAGTTGAAGTGGTGAATTACTCCATTCTAGAGTCTATTGTTGGCGCAGCGGCGGATCCGGATCACGATCTCGAGGCACATCGGAAGTTTTAAAATTTTGTGCCTGGGAACGCTCATAGGAAAATAAAACAAAAGCTAAACATGCATAGGGTGTTTAGAAATATTTACCTTTGGTGACTTCATGCCCGTCTTTGACTATTCCGGTTTTATGTGGCAATAGCACTTCATTGGTTGTGTAATGACCCGTACTTTTCTTAGAAGAATTTAGAAGTTTTGGGGTTCAATTGAAAGTCATAAAGATTTTGAACATCCAAATAAAGGATCGCTACTAACCTATTGGATTGAAACGAAAATCAAATCCCATAATTTAAAATTGCGCGGAAATAGAAATCTGGTACTTGAACAAAATGGTTTCATTATTTCATTATGAAGTCTGGAAACAGATTTCTACAAAATAACTAAACTTGAAATCTGTTGTAATACAAAATAACTACAAAGGCTCTGTGCATTAGATCTGGAAAAGAAGAAACGCTGAAATTTCATGTCCACGATAAACACTCCCTTCCTTTACTGTTCATTCCCCTCCAGCTCCTAACTATTCATT
>KV011865.1:40017-50555 GCA_001598015.1 Dorcoceras hygrometricum
GCTGCCGTGACGTGCGCGGCATGGCTGCGCCTTGCATGGTGCGGCCTGCGCATCACCGTGCGCTACACCAGCGCACGGTGGCCGGCCGGCAGCCTGCAACAAAATTTTTTTTTGTTTTGATTTCAAAATTCGAGATCTATGCAATTCAAGCAGTAATATGTATTGAAGGATCCGAGCCTGTGCTCTGATACCACTGTTGGCGACAATGGCGGATCCGGATCCCGTGACGTGCGCGGCATGGCTGCGCCTTGCATGGTGCGGCCTGCGCATCACCGTGCGCTACACCAGCGCACGGTGGCCGGCCGGCAGCCTGCAACAAAATTTTTTTTGTTTTGATTTCAAAATTCGAGATCTATGCAATTCAAGCAGTAATATGTATTGAAGGATCCGAGCCTGTGCTCTGATACCACTGTTGGCGACAATGGCGGATCCGGATCCCGTTTTCCGGGGGCACATCAGAAGTTAAACTTTTTGCCCCGAGATACGTTCAATACATATCAAATAATCAACGACAAACATACATAGGATGTTTGAATCGTTACCTTGCTGGCGTCTAGGCGCCTGGCTCCGACCAGTTTCACAGGGAAACCGGCACTTCAAAAGGTAGGCGGCGGTAGATCGTCTAATCAGGTCCACGACCGGAAACGCGATTCCTCCGTCAATATGCACTAGAAGATCTGACGGATTTTGGCACGATCGGATTCTCCTCGTCATGCTGATCGGAACAAGTCCGATCACGGCAAGAGGCGGCGGACGGCGGAGCGCGGCGGCGCACGGTGGTCGGCCGAGAGAGGGAGGAGGGGCGGCGCCTATGTGGGAGCTAGGGTTGTGTGATGTAATGTTATGATTAAAGCCCTAGGTCATATCAACATATAGACCTATGATGGACTTGAACCGGCCCATTGGACTTGGGTCAGGCCCAAGTCCATATGAACATTCGGTTCAATTAAATCATTGCGGTTTTATCATAACTCCGATCGACGATCAGATCGGACCGATCGAATCAGTTTCCAAAACTGAGTATTATGATGTGAAAAACAATTTTTCAGATCACCTAGACCAAAATTACAGTTTAGCCCCTCAACTTTGGTAAATTGCAATTTGACCCCTGTTGACTTTTACGAAGTCGCACTCCCTAAAATCCTCCTCCTATTCTCAATACATTGAGCCCAGTTTCCGTGCAGGAATCATGAATCCAGTACTTGTGTGACCCTCAATGGTTCAGGGATACAGCTAGACGTGGGCCCACAACCACTGTGGCTCCGAAATCACAATTTCGGACTTGCCCAACGGACCATGGTAAAGCGCCTAGCAACATCGCCCCATGATCCCCTAGGTATCACTGATAGTGCCTGCAAGAACCAGTTGGTCATGGTTAGCGTACAGTACGGTCCTTTCAACACATATATCCCGATCAGATCAACGACCATTGGAAAATCGAGAGTCGCTAAAGATCCGATAACTATGCATACATCTTGGAGATCGAATAGTGACATCACGAGTGTTACTAGGCAAACCCATTTACCTAAAACACATCCAGCACTCTGGCCAGAGATTTATACACTATTATCCCCTCAGATAGCATAGGATATCCACGCATGAAAGCGAGCGGTGAATCCTCGACAACGAAGCATCGACTCCTACATGCATCGGGACCTCACCCAATCCCGCCGCTTAATGACCCCAAATGAGTCGGCAAACGGATCAAAGTGAGGCGCCTATCATGTAGAGTCTCAATGACGTTTCGAGTAGTAATGACTAATCAGTACAACCAAGACCTCGGACTTATCCACTCGACAAATGGTAACCACTTGGAAAGTTCGAACGAGGGTAGTTCGATAGATCACTAGGTCACTATCCATCTGCACGCTCAGAACATCACAATGTTTCCTACCAATGAAATATGGTACTTCACAGCGCAGATGCTAGTCTCAAGCTCGGGCGGCCTTATCCTCATTTTGACGGCCCAATCGACTAGGAACGAATTTAGAATACACAGTGACTATTAGATGTGTTTCATGATAGCCATCATATCCACTATCACATCTAATATACACTATGGTGCATTCTAGGTCTTTATCCAACACAATTGTTAACATTATAATCACAATGAAGATAAAGAATGCCATAAATAAATGCGTATTTCATAAATAAAGATTGTCATATACAAGAGTCTATAAAAACCTACACGCCACAAGTTGGCTAGTTGGGCATCTACTCTGACATCTAGAACCCATCGCTGCTTGCAGACTCTTCCAAAAACGAGACGTGAGTCTTGGATCTCTGTCAGAAACTATCGAAACAGGCACTCCATGCAATCTAACCACATGGTCGATATACAGTTTCGCCATTTTCTTCATCGAACACCTCACGTCATAGGGAATGAAATGAGCTGACTTCGAAAGTCTATCAATCACTACCCAAATCGCATCGCATCCCTACTCGATCGAGGTAGATGAGTCACAAAATCCATGACGACGTGCTCCCAATTCCATTGAGGCACCTCCAAACTCTGTAGCAGTCCACCAGGTCTCATTCTCTCTGCCTTGACCTGCTGGCAATTCAGACATCTAGCAACAAAACCAGAGATGTCGCTCTTCATGCCTGCCCACCAGTAGTGAGACTTCTAGGCATGATACATCTTTCTCTCGCCCGGATGCACACTATACCGGCCACAATGCGCATCGTTCATGATGGCCTCTTTCAAATCAATCAGGTTCGGAAGCACTAATCTCCCTCAAAATCTCAGACATCCATCCGAAGAAATAGAGAAATCATCATACTGACCATTCTGGGCCTTAATCCTCAACTCATGGATGTAGGGATCAGTCCTCTGCGCCTCCCTGATGTCATGAAAAATCTGCGGCTCAACCTGAATCGTAGAAACCATGAAGTATGGCTCTCTCGGCTGAAATCTCCAATCGGAAGTACTCAACTGCTCATAGACTCTCGAGACACTGAAAGATGAAAGCATCGCAGGCTGGGTCTTCCTACTCAAAGCATCTGCTACTGAGTTCATCCGCCCAGGCTGATACTGAATCTCGCAGTTAAAGTCTTTGAGCAATTCCATCCAACGTCGTTGCCTCATATTCAGATCAGACTGCGTGAAGATATATCTTAGGCTCTTGTGGTCGGTGTACACCACAAACTCTTCACCATACAGATAATGCCGCCAAATCTTCAAGGCAAACACTATCGCAGCCAACTCCAAATCATGAACAGGGTACCTCGTCTCGTGAGGCTTCAACTGTCGAGACGCATAGGCAATCACGTACCCGTTCTGCATTAGAACACATCCAAACCATTGAGAGAATCATCGGAGCACACCACGAATCCTCCGGATCCAGACGGTAGAGCCAAAACAGGCGCAGTAGTCAACTTCTCCTTCAACGTCTGAAAACTGTACTCGCACTCATTATTCCAAACGAACTTCCGATCCTTCTGAGGCAATTGAGTCAGAGGCCTGGCTATCGAAGAGAAATTCTCGATAAAACGCCTGTAATAGCCAGCCAATCCCAAGAAGCTGCGGATCTCTGAAACATTCCTAGGTCTCTCCCAGTTAAGAACTACTTCGACCTTACTCAAATCCACCGATATCCCTTGTGCCAAAATCACATGACCCAAAAAGATAATTCGATCAAGCCAGAATTCAAACTTACTGAACTTGGCGTACAACTGCGAGTCTCTCAATCTCTGCAACACCAGTCTGAGATGCTCCTTATGCTCTCTCATGCTTCTTGAATACACTAGGATGTCATCTATGAAGACGATCACGAACCGATCGATGTACTCACTAAAGACGCGATTCATCAAATCCATGAAAATAGCAAGGGCATTCGTCAACCCAAACGGCATGACCAGAAACTCATAATGCCCATATCGAGTCCGAAATGCTGTCTTCGCCACATCAGCGTCTCTAATCCGCAACTGGTGATAACCAGAGCGCAAATCAATCTTCGAGTATACGACCGATCCTTGAAACTAATCGAACAAGTCATCAATCCTCGGCAAAGGATACTTGTTCTTCACCGTTGCTTTATTCAACTGTAGGAAATCCACGCACATCCTCATAGACCCATCCTTCTTCTTCACGAAAAGAATCGGATCTCCCCAAGACGACATACTCGGTCTGATGAAGCCTTTCTCCAAGAGATCTCTCAACTCATCCTTCAGCTCTTTCAACTCTGCTGGCGCCAACCGGTAAGGAGCTCTAGAAATCGGGGAGGTACCGGGCACCAACTCGATACTAAAGTCGATCTCACGTCTCGGAGGGAATCCAGGAATCTCACCTGGAAACACGTCGGGAAACTCTCGAATGATCGGAATGTCCCTCAACTCTAATCGGGGCTCTTGGGAAACGTCAAGCGCATTAATCATGAATCCAGCATTATCCACAGATAGCAGGCTAAAAATCTCCATGTCGGACACAAGTGGAATCTTCTAGCACGAATCAGCTTCGTAGAACTCCCACCTCTCACCCGAATCAGGGCGAAATCTCACACACCATGAACAGTCAACAGTAGACTTATAGCTAGATAATACATCCATTCCCAAGATGCAATCAAAATCTCTGATTCCCAAAACAATCAGATTGGACACCAAAACATGCTCATCAAATCGAAGCACACAATCAACACCACTTCATGGGACCACAGATTCACACCAGCAGGGATAGACACGGAAACAACATCACACAATGGGGAAGAACTCAACCCATACTCACAAACAAACATCTCAGAAATAAAAGAGTTGTGATGGTCCAGTGTCAAATAAAACTCTCGCAGGAAAATCAAAGATAAATCATGTACCTGCGATCATCATGCCAGGCGCCTCCTCAGTCAGCTCTCTCGTCAAAGCGTTCGCCTGAGCCTGCTGTGGAATCTGGAACTGAGGTCTCGAAGGTGCTTCAAACCTAGAAGGCTCACGGGGTTGGAATCCAGATCGCTGGGTAGGGGCAGGAAACTGCGGTCTCTGAGAAGAACCACCTGTTGATCCCTGCTGCGAAGGAACCGAAGTCTGTCCCCTCAACAAAGGACACACTCTATAAAAAGTGTCCTGGCTGTCCGCAGTTACGGCAAGACCCCTGAACTCCACGACACTGCGATGTCGGATGTCTTCCCCCGCACTGACCACAAGGCATACCGCCAGAACCAATACCAGAACCATTGCTAGAAACAGAACTCGCAGAACCAGAGGAACTCGAATTCTCCTTCTTCTTAAACTGTTTCCCTCGAGGTAGAAACCATTGGTGATTCGACTGCTGCTGCGACTCCTGAGGAGAATAAAAAGATTGCGACGCATCCTGCACATGCTGATAGGTGCGTCCAGTAGTCGGCTGAATCGGAGCCTCAACCTCCAACAAACTCTCCTCAATGTCCACCGCTCCGTTCACTGCATCAGTATAGGTCGTAGGTGACCCAGACAAAACCATCCAGTATAGATCAGGCCTCAAGCCCTTCAGAAATTTGTTCCTCTTCGTCCTCTCCTGGTTGGAAACTGTGTGGCACATAAACCAAAAGTGCAGAAAACTGTAGGGCATACTCAGCCACTCGCATGCTACCCTGCTTCAAGTTGTCAAATTCCCGCTCCCGGCTGTTATAGAAGGAATCCGGGGTATACTCCTGTCTGAACGCCTCACAGAAGCTCTCCCATGTGATCCCCACTATCACGAAGGATACAAGAAGTACCCCTCCACCAGCGTTGTGCATTGTCCCTCGGCTACAACACCGCCAGCTTCAGTCTCTTCTCGGGAGCGTACTCCAGAGTATCGAACAACTCCTCCATCTGAGCTAACCAAGCCTCAGCCATCGCACCACCCTCGGCTGCAGTAAACTTCGGAGGGTTCGTCCACTGAAACCTAGCTAGGACCAACTCCATCTCGCATATCTGTCTAGTAACATTCTCAACCTGATGAACATCATCATCACTACCTGCCCTAGACTCCTCCTCGGTACGTCTAGTCGCCCTACCTCTTCCTCTCCTCGGCGGCATCTAAACAAATCTAGAGGTAAGATCTCACAGCAGATATATCACATAGACAGATAAAAAATCACATAAGTCACAGAGTCAATACAAATCAAATCAAAACTCTGTGCCGAGACTCGAGTGTGATCAAAGGAAATCGAGCCTCGTGCTAATCACACAAGATTACAGCACAAATAAGCACATAATCACGAAAGCATAAAATAGGGCTTAAAAATTTTTCGAAATAGTTTGGTCCTGAACTCAAAAAATACATTCAAAATATCAATACTCAAAATATGAGTTAACTCAAACCCATACAAAACAGGTAACACGAATCTCAAATCAACAATAGATCCCCAAATACATAGAATCACGGGGCATTCCTCGGTTCAATACATAATTAAATAGACTGGGACTCAAGGAAACGGGGATCGACCAGTTGAACCTCCACTCTGTCCAGCTTGGTTACCTGAAGATCCTGCAAATGGGTAACACAGACCCAAACAACACAAAAGCAAGAAAACAAATACGAGGTCAAGTCCCAGTACGAAGAGCCATCAAAATAGCTAATCATGCAACATGCCATAACTCAATGCTATGAAATGCATGAGGGCTATCAAGGATAGGATAGATAGACCAAAAAATCGACTGGTAAATCATCTCAAGAGAGCCTCTATACCACGCACAGCAAATCGGCCGGTGGAAATCATCGGTCCGTGATCATCGGGGCCCGTCAGCCCATCACAGCTCGGTGGTAGACACTCGAATCTGGCAGTCACCACTCCGATGATAGCGTTGGAATTTTCGGGCACGACACATCTGTCGTCCAGTCACAACGTGGCTCTCAATCAGGTCATCAATCAATCTGTCAATCAGGCTCAATATGTATGAATGAATGTCAATCAATATTCAATATAAATGCATACAATAAATCATACGTGAAAACAGAACATCAAATCATATAAATCATCAATCTGTTCCACGTAAATACATCCATCGAATCCACCAGATTTCACAGCCTGAAATATACGCATGCTCAAGCATCAAAGCTGTCCAGAGTTGCTCAAATTCGTACCTCAACAGCTTAATTCTACCTCACGAATTAACCCAAAGCACGGCAGAACTCACGGCCTGGCCTATAGCAGATTTCTCCTGGCTTCGGCGCTCACGGCAGAACACACCTGGGATCACAAATCTGTGACAGATCCTCGAAAAGCAGCCACTATCCAATACAAATCTGAACTTAAACAATTAACACCTACGGCCAGAACTTATCTCTAGTTCCCTACATCTACGCAGTTATTAACAACGAATTCAAGGCTCCTAAATAGCAATGAATGCTCACCCAAAAGCTCAGAAGAGCTGAAGACTGCTCAATCGGTAGAGAAAAATTCATGAGGATGTAGAACCTTCGGGATCCCCCAAATCGTTGCCTCAAGCTTTCTAGCTGGTAATAATCGAAAGAGCAACTCTCAGGGAGTTCAGCGCCACCTAAACCATCGAAAACAAAGGATGGAAACGATGGAAATCTATGGAAGAAATGTTCGAATGAACAGTGTCGATCGAGGGTTTCAATAGAGATGAGGATAAGACATATCAGGTGGAAAATGTTCTAAGTGTTGCTCAACACTTGTATTAAAATCCTCTATTCAATCTCTATTGAATAAACTAATTCCCGACTAAAACAGATTCCTGCATCATAAACTAGCGCCAACTAGATCCCTCAAACTAGCGCTTAAAATCCAACAGATCTCTCAGCGCTCAACGCATCGTTGGTCTCACAAGGCGCTATGCTAAACACAGCGAATTAAACAAACGATGCCATACGCACGAAGTCTGAAATGCACCAGCGATATAACATCAGATCACTCCGATCGCACAATACAATCAGGCTAAGCGCTGATGGTCAAAACGACGACGAACCAACTTAATCAAACGACGTCGCATCGGTGACATCTGAAACTAGCGCTCATCGTCGCTTCTCGCACACCAGCGATCACGCTACTGAAAGAGTTGACCAGCATTGACATCAGCTCCCGCTCCTCTTCAACAGACGTCTCTCACGCGAAATAGATCCCTCGCTAAAGCTATATCTAAACGGAATCGTGCCACTCAAACAAACAACGACGTTTTGGAACCTATACAAAATATGCTAAGGCAAGGTCTGAAATACTACAACGCTAACAGATCTCTGCCAACGACGGCTTTTTACTATGAGCGCTACACTCGATCACCAGATCCCTACCGAGCAGATATCACACTCAAACACACCCAAAACAGCGCGTTTCACTTCTTAACCCTAAGGAATCAGATCTCTACCTAAAGTTCACCAAATCAACTCCATTTATCTCACAGATTTCCCCCGATAAATCCGGTGGCTAGAAATCTGAAATTCTCTACGAGAGATCTGAAATTCTCAAATCAGATTTCACCAAAAATCACAAAATCCGAAATATGAAAATTCGAAAATTCTAAATTCGAATTTCTCAATCCTCACATTAAACCAGAAGAATTAGAAGTAGAGTATTGTGTTTAGATTCCTTCGGGAGAAAGTACAGTAACCAATCATGTTATTCGAAATATAGAACTTAAGCTGCAGGGAAATATTGTCTATGCAGATTTGATAGTGTCGCCAATGCTTAAGTTTAATTTTATTTTGGGAATAGGTTGGTTAACCAAGTACAAAGTTGTTATAAATTTTAAGCAGAGGTGTTTAAGAAACGGATGTCAGGGATTTTTAGTAAGTGCTTTATCGATAGAACCAGATAAGGAAAATTAGATTGGAGGATGTGAAGTTATAAAGGAATTTTTAGATGTCTTTCCCGAAGATATTTCAGACTCGCCCGTAAGGAAATGAAAGAATAGATCTAAGATTTATTGGGTAAAGGTTTCATCCAACCCAGCACTTCGCCATGAGGAGCTCCAGTGTTGTTCATGTTTTTCCTTCTGCTGAATGGTAACATCTGAATTTGACGCTATGTAATCGGATGTTGCCAGTCGAATCAGTATAAAGTCTGGTTTGATAGGCAACAGCTGATAGCGTAGATGTCGTTTGGATATTGCAACACCGAGTTATAGTCAGATTTTGGTTCCCATGGTAACAACGGAATTTCTTCCAACGGCTGAATTTCATTTGTAAATCAGTCGTTTCCATTTCAGCTGTTACTTCAAGTATATATTCAATCAGCTGTTACATGTTCATTTCTAAACATTATTCCTATAACAACAGCTGATGCTAGATATTACTACTGTTCCAAAGTCACGTCTGTTTTTATTTTAGTTAGCGACTGTTCATACATCTGATTCCTTACGCTAACGGCTGTTCCTTTCCTTACAACAGTTTCAACGTTAGAGATAACGCCCAGTTTGAGAAATATTTTTCTACAGTAAATATCTGTCTTGTTTCCAAGTACTGTTTCATCCTGTTCCGTCTGATTTCATTTCAGCGATAAGTTCCCAACAGTCGAATTCACATATAGCAATAGATACCAAGCTTCGAAAGAGACGGAACCATACGAAGCTCTGTATGGAAGAAAAAGTAGATTCATGATTCACTGAGATAATGTAGGTGAAAGAACTTAAATAGGACCAGACATCATAGAATATAATTATCCCTATGATTAAGAGTCAGTGGACAAATTGCACAGAAAGAAAAGCTACGTAAGAAGTCGAATTTGTTATGCAGAGTAATTATACGAACCTTTTTAAGTAAATAAAATTTTGAGGATGAAATTTCAATAAGGAGGGTAGAGTTGTAACGCCCATACATTTTATTATCCATAATTGGAAATTTAAGAGTTGAGAGATTACATTTAAATGCTATATTGTTCAAATTCGCTTGAATTTCAGATTTTGAGAATAAGTGAAATCAGCGTTCATTTTATTCGAGTTAAGTTTCAGCTTTTCATAATATCAGCTGTCACCTTACGTGAAGTTGAGAATTCAGATGTTAGCTTAATGCTTCAATCAGACTTTTGTTTCAATGATAAGATTTCAAAGTGTTAGAATGCAATTTCAGCAGCTGCTTAGCCGATCACTACAAACCAATTGTATCCTTCTTTTTCAACAAAAATAGTTCGGTTTTTGTGCATCAGATTTTACTTTTAAAATAGAGTAGCGTTTTTAAAGAATTTCTTTTGCATATTGATTAAACGTGTTTCTTTCCTAGGCATTTTAAATTCATATATATAGGGTGTTAGCCGCATCATGCATCATAATTTTCAAATTAAAACACTTTCCAAAAATCAAGCGGTGCTCTCTCTAAGAAACCGAGCAAAAGCGCTTCAATGTTTTGAAGGAGACAAGCGGTGTGTTCGTGAATTGCTAAACTTCATCTGCGATTGTGTTAAAGAATCCAGGAATGAAAACTCTGTTTCTTGCTCACTCAGTGAAAGCATATATTCAATTCTGTCTGCATGATGTTTGATTTTTTTAAAGTATGGAAGATAGCTACGGATGTTCTTCAAAACAAGAAAAAGTTCATGCTCTGTTTTTATATGAAGTACGTGTTTACTTTATTTTGTATTCAGTAAAATATTTTAGTAAAATGGTTTGATGTTTATTCCAGTAGTTTC
>KV011865.1:51502-118823 GCA_001598015.1 Dorcoceras hygrometricum
CAGCAGCTGCTAGCCGATCACTACAACTAATTGTATCCTTCTTTTACAACTAAAATAGTTCGGTTTTTGTGCATCAGTATTTTACTTTAAAATAGAGTTAGCGTTTTTAAAGAATTTCTTTTGCATATTGATTAAACGTGTTTCTTTCCTAGGCATTTTAAATTCATATATATAGGGTGTTAGCCGCATCATGCATCATAATTTTCAAATTAAAACACTTTCCAAAAATCAAGCGGTGCTCTCTCTAAGAAACCGAGCAAAAGCGCTTCAATGTTTTGAAGGAGACAAGCGGTGTGTTCGTGAATTGCTAAACTTCATCTGCGATTGTGTTAAAGAATCCAGGAATGAAAACTCTGTTTCTTGCTCACTCAGTGAAAGCATATATTCAATTCTGTCTGCATGATGTTTGATTTTTTAAAGTATGGAAGATAGCTACGGATGTTCTTCAAAACAAGAAAAGTTCATGCTCTGTTTTTATATGAAGTACGTGTTTACTTTATTTTGATTCAGAAAATATTTTAGAAAATGGTTTGATGTTTATCCAGTAGTTTCTTGAGTTTTCTAAAGATTTCTCATCGAATTAGCTTACAAGTAGCTTATTCGATGAATTCCCAGAAAGTTCTTGTGATATTTTGATTTTTTTCAGACAAATGAAAACCAACGTTATTCATGTTGATTCTTATGGTTAAGTCTGAAGTCTGGTTCTTAAACCACCACTGATATTCTACGTTGAAAATATTCTAAGTATAGATTTCAGCAGTTGCATTGTTTCTCCATCAGCTGTTGTATTGTTTTGTCATCAGCTATTGCATTGTTATTGTCAACTGCTGTCAGCTATTGCATTGTTTCGTAATCAGTTGTTGCTTTGTTAGTATCCAACTGTTGTCAGTTGTTGCATTTGTTCGTAACCAGCTGTTGCGTTAGTTGTATTCAGTTGTTGCTTTAGTTTGTATTCAGCTGTTGGTTTGTTCAACACCTGAAAGCCTTTATTTAAGTTGTGTTGACGTCTGAGCTGACAAAATCAATTCGTTGACAGCCGATTTGACCAATCCTATTTCATAGTTACAGCTGTTCACTATTCAAACAGTATCCCAAGCCACGTCTGTTTCTTACGCTAACGACATCATTTCATTTAACACATCTGTTTCAATGTTAGCGGATATCCTTCCAGCTGAATTGTTTCTTCTTCCTCGTGACGTCTGTCTTCAGTCAGATGTTACTTGTTCATTTTCACTCCAATTCAAAAGAATTATTCGTTTCATTTGACAGATTCAAGTAATATTTTTATTCAGTTTTCATCTTCGCAAGTATTACAGAGAATTCTCGAAGTGTTCCAGAACATCATTGAACAACGAAAATCAGTAAATCGTACGAGAGAGAAAGAAAATAGATTTTAGAAAGAAAATAAAGAGCATAATGATGTTTTAAGAAATGTTTTAAGTTATGACTTTGGCAACAAATGATCCCCAGAGGAAGGGTGAGTTGCGCGGCAGAAGAACCGTGTGCCCTTTCAACCAGGAAGGATTAGGATTACGGATTGACGGATCTATATACCCCTTCACCATGATCTTTATGCTAAGACTGATATAAGGAGTTTGATCAAGCGAATTGGACCAAATGTACAAGTGTCTTTGTCATAATTTCAGAAAATGAAAGAAGAGCGCAAGTGTGATTTTAATCACAGCTCTGCAGAAAGTTTAAAGAAAATGTTTTCGGAATTTGATTATGTGTTATGCTTTCAATTTCTTTCAGATTCCTCAGTTGTTCATATTTCGCTTATTTATTCTAAGCGTATTCAGATTCAAGTTATAGTATCAGCTTCTATTGTTTGTATCGCATGATTTCGTTACTTCCAGATTTTACCTGCTGAGCCCCTAGGCTCACTAGTTTTCATTGAGTGCAGGTAATCAGCATAAGGAGCCGGATGGAGAGTGCTGATCGGATGATGTGTTTATCATAGACATCAGATTTTGTTCCGTTCTGATTCAGATTTTGTTGTACAGAAACTTTAGCTAAAGTTTTTGTATTGCATCAGATTTCTAGTTCAAATGTTTTGTAGAAATCTGTACAGACTACATGTTTGAGAGTGTATTGTGGTTTCGTTTAAAATCAACAGAGTTCTATCAGCTTTTGGTTCTAATTCAGCACCTGTTTTTATTCCTATCAGATGTTGTTCTGCACTTTGTTATTACATCCAGCTGTGCATCTAGTTCCGTGTTTTCATTTACCCTCAAAGCTGATTGTCTTCATTGTTCACGAATTGTGTTTATTCTCAATTTAACCCAGAAGTTTTAGTAGCGACCATTATGTTATCAAGATTGAAATTTTAGACCTTTCAATTTGAACCCCAATCTTTTAAATTTCTTTTAAGAGAAGTCCGGTCGTTACATGTACCATGCTTACTTCTCAAAATTTATTAAAAGTCCCTGTCACTTTTTTAATTTGTGAAAGCGTTACTCAAATCTGAAAAAGGGCCATCTCCCATCCAAAATCATTTTATTTGCGAAATCTGAAAATCGCTCGTCTTCTGCTCGGGGTGACATCTGATAATAAGAAATCAGCTTTCAAATAAACAAACAAGCTGAAGTCTGATATTTCAAAAGGGTCCTAAAATTAAAAGGACTACAAGTTGTAGTCCTATGGATTTTGGGGCTCTACATAAATTCATCTCCACTTTCGCAAAACTGGTAATTAGCATCATCGACGTTATTGTGTTGAGAATCACCTTATTCCGGAAGCGTGCCCACTCATCATATGAATACATCTTTAGGACACAACTTCCCAAGTAGATTGAAGACATCATATGAAGACATCTTTGAGGACACAGCTTCCCAATGCTCCTCGAATGGGTTTCGCCAGGCAAATGCTTCCAGTATTTCCTTGCCCTTAGAAGCGGGATCAATTTTTGGTTGGAAGTGGGTTGCCCAATTGATCTCTCGTATCTCCACTGGGGCAAATACCACCGACTTCAATAAGAAATAGATTGTTGTGCAGATTGTTCAGATTATGTCCTGACTACCAGAGGAAGCTCTTTGGACAACTCCTTCTCATCCACAGCTGGAGTAGGCTTTACCAGCTTAGGCCGCTTCGACTCTTCTTAATCTCTTGCAGAGGGAGATACACGGTTGATTCCGAATCAAATGGAGCAAGAATTGGTTTTTGTTTAGCACCAGATCCACCTGTTCTAGCTGCGACTAGCATTGACAAAGGACTCTTGTCCTCGTCTGAGCTGGTCTCAGACTTGGACTTGGCTGGAGCAGCTGAGCTCCCCCAACTAGCATCTTCTTCTTCACCACTAACTTCTCCTACTGCACCATCACTACCTTCTCCTTCTTCGGCTCAACAATTGCCTTATCCCCAGATGTTTTGCTTCCCTCACCAACATTAGGAGCAGCTTGATTCTTTTTCATGTACGTGCTAACCGACTTGTGGTTCAAAACTTTAAGGGGATGTAGAGCGATGGAATCCCCAAGGTCCGCTTTGACCAATTTCTCCAAAAGAATGCTAAGCGGCACGGCGTATCCAGGAGATTTCTTGCTAGGTTTAGATACCATGGCAGCTGGAGTCATAAAAATCATGTGCACCCAATTCACCTTTAGTCCAGCACTTATCACCACCATCATCTCAAACTTTCTCGGCTGTGACCACATCGATAGAATCAGCCTTCCCAGACAGAGACTTGGCCACAATGTTGTTCACCAATATGTACTCAATCTTCATGTCCTTCTTCTTGTTCGATGGCTAGAACAGAGCACCAGAGGCTGAAAACAACACCTTCATATCGGCTATCGCTTGGGCCAGAAGCCCACAAAAATTCACCATCCCCTAGGAAGATGAAACGTCTCCGCAAACACATCCATCGTTATCACCAGTTTCCGGTTGGCCACCGTTCTCACTATCGTGCCCACAATAACCGATGCGTTGGCGAAAAACTAGGTAAGAGCCCCCTCAAATACTGACCCCAAAACTCCCAAAAATCCTCGAAGACATTAGAACAGCACAGAGGACTGACCCATATATTCATGAGTTGAAGATTAAGGCCCAGAATGGTCAGTCGGAAGATTTTCTGTTGATTCTGATGGATGTCTGAGATTTCGAGGTAGACTAGTTGTTTTGAATTTGATTGATCTGAAGGAAACCATCTTGAATGAGGCTCATTGTAGTTGTTCATTGTGCATCCGGGAGAGAAGAAGATGTATCATGCCTTGAAGACTCACTACTGGTGGGAAAGTATGAGGAATGACATCTCTGGATTTTAGCTCGATGCTTGAATTATCAACAGGTCAACGTAGAGAGGATGAGACCTGGTGGATTGCTACAGAGTTTAGAAGTGTCTCAATGGAATTGGGAGCACGTGCCATAGATTTTGTGACTCATTTACCTCGATCGAATAGGGGATGTGATGCGATTTAGGTGGTGATTGATAGACTTTCAAAGTCAGCCCATTTCATTCCCTATGATGTGAGGTGTTCATGAAAATACGCTTATAACTGTTTAAAGAGCTTTCGATTATAAGAGTTCAGTTTGAGTTTTTTTCCGCATGATTTTAACTCATAACTCAATCTGTATCTCGGTGCACTAAAATTCAAGAACAATGAGCTATTGAAGCTCATGTCGAAAGAAACCAGACTGATCGTGTTAAACCAGCTCGTAGAGTAGCTGGTAATCTGGACTAGCTCGTAGAACTGTTGGTCCAGCTTCATGGCAATCTGGCTTCAAAAGTTGCGTGCCAGTTTTTGAACTCTCAACAAAATTTTCAAAATGCACGTAACTCAAGGGGTTGGTGTTTGGGCTATGTGAGAGCCTACGTGAGTTGTGGCAGAGCTCATGAACAACCCCGGCTTTTTGATCCTAAAAATTGGTATCAGAGCAGGTTGTTCTTGAAAGAGAATTTTAAATTGAAAATTCTTAAATGGTTTTAAAATGTCTTCAACTCTGATAGTTTTCTCTGTGCCACAAACCCTATTTGATTCCGACAAAATGGGGGAGAAATATTTCAAAATCATTATTTCGTACATATGTTTATTCAGGTTTTGTGTAAATCAAAAAGGGGAGATTGTTGGATCTATTTTTACAGATCAGAATCTTAAGTTTTGATTAACACAAAACCTGCTGCTATTTTACTAACAATTTAACTTAACTGCGCAGCGTTGAGCTGAAACATAAAGATGCGAACTGAACCAGATCGGACGTGAGCTGGAACAGTACGCTGATGTCGTTCACATCTCCAAGCTGGAAAAGTAAGGGGACGCCCAAACTAATATAGCAGTAGACATCCAAGCACAGAGCAAGTGCAGCGTAGAGCAGTTCAATGGAGAAGAATATGTACAGCGCTCAGAACAGAACATATTAGAGTCAACTCAGAAAGATTAGAAGCGCAGTATTAATCAGGATAAGATGAGCAACCAGCTGAGCGACCAGCTGGGAAAAACCAGCTCAGCAACTAGCTGGGTGAGATCAGTTGAGTGACCATCTCAGATTTCAGCAATCAGCTCAGAGAACAGAGACCAGCTCAGAGCAAAGAAGTTTGAACACAAATATTTTTGAATATTGAATTAACGTTGTTCAAACTGATTTTCTTCATCCAGTTCAAATCAGGTATAGATTCATAGAGCTAAAATTCAGCAAAGGCTGCGACGCAATTAATGAAGAGAGCTCAAAGTCTATAAAGCCTGCAAACGCATTAAATGACAAAGGACACCAGGTACAACATTGTCCGAACTTTTCAGAAGCCTTTTCAACGGCTAGGAACTTTTGTTCAACAGAAATAATTTGCATAAGAGGCTATATATATCAGAAGACGGCGAGCTGGAAAAATATAGAACACACAATCAAAGACAGAGAAAAATAGAAAGAAAAGAAATGGGAAGAAAATGAGTTATCAGCTTTGAAGAAGTACTTCCCAGTGTGTGAGAATACATTTGAGAGAGAGCTTACACTGTAATTTCTCACACACGATTCACTCACAGTTTTGAGAAATCAGCTGTATAGATTAGTGAGTGAATCACAATCACAAACAATAATTGTTGTCTTTTGCACTGAGACGTTAAAGAAGTGTGTGTAGCCTTTCTCACCGAGGCATAAAAGAAGTGATGTTAGACACACAGCTTGCGGTCTTAGTGTGCAGTGGTGTTCCTAGGAGTTCTTGCGACTGTTGGTCTTAGGAGTGGACTGCAGAGAGGGTCGTTGTAATCAAAGTCTTATAGTGTAAACCTTCCCATTGAGGAAGAAGGGGAGACGTAGGAGATTCAGCTCCTAACATCCATAAACAAATTGCAGCGTATTTTCTTTACAACTTTCAATGCTTACATTCATAAGCATAGCATGTTTGTATAATACGCTTAAAACTATTTAAAGAGATTTCGATTATAGGAGTTCAGTTTGAGTTGTTTCCGCATGAGTTGAACTCATAACTCAATCTGTATCTCGTTTCACTAACATTCAAGAACAATGAGCTATTGCAACTCATGTCAAAAGAAACCAGACTGCTCGTGTTAAACCAGCTCGTAGAGTAGCTGGTAATTTAGACCAGCTCGCATAGCTGCTTGTCCAGCTTCATGGCAATCTGGCTTCACAAGTTGCGTGCTGGTTTTCGAACTCTCAACAAAATTTTCAAAAATGCACGTAACTCATGGGGTTGGTGTTTGGGATGTGTGAGAGCCTACGTGAGTTGTGGCAGAGCTCACGAACAACCCCAGCTTTTCGATCATAACAATTGGTATCAGAGCAGGTTGTTCTTGAAAGAGCATTTTAAATTGAAAATTCTTAAATGGTTTTAAAATGTATTCAACTCCGATAGTTTTCTCTATGCTACAAAATCGTTTTAAAGATTCTAAAACTCACTCTATAAAGATAGCGGGAGTAATAATTTTTGAATTGCAAATCCGTTTCTCGAAAGGAAAGTGCGGCAACATCTCTTCTATCGAGCTGACAGATTGCACGAGATCTATGGACGCCAAGACTTCTTACGCTGGTTGCGCTGAAAAAATGCGCCTGTAACAGCGTTCGAGAGAAGCGGAAGAGATTCTGTGAATTCAATTGCCATTTATCCTTTAGTCTGTATAGATGAGATTTATCAGTGGCACTGATTCGAGGTTGTTTAAAATTCATATCATAAATTCTTTTCTGCAAACTTCCTGCCTAAAATGTTTTTATTTTTGAAAAATAAAATCCCCGTGCTGGTAAGGGGGAGCTTTGTTTTAAATATTAATGGGGAGACAAGATTTAGAAACCCTTTTTGATTCCCACAAAATGGGGGAGAAATATTTCAAAATCATTATTTCGTGCATATTTTTATTCATATTTTGTGTAAATCAATTAGGGTGAGATTGCTGGATCTCTTTTTACATATCAGAATATTAATTTTGATTAACACAAAATCTGCTGCTATTTTACTAATGATTTAACTTAAGTTCGCAGCGTTGAGCTGAAACATATGCGATCCGTGGTTGCCAAGCACGGATCTAGATCCAATTCTAGGTGATAGACAGTATGCAAATGCAATCCTATTACATAAGCTTCTAGTTTTACATGTCTTCGGTCTTCAATATCTTTGATCATCATCTCCACCATCTTCAAAATAGCCTCCCACTACGTCTAATATTTACATTTAAATATCCATGACAAACAGGGATACATTTTAAAGTGGTGGGAATGGGCCACAAACCAGACCAACTTTAATATGATTTCAACAATATTAAAACCAAGAAATGCAATACCTAGCATACACCAAACACATTGAGCATGGCTCTCGATCATCCCAAACAACATTATTAATTCAATTAAATGACATAAATAAAATAATCTAATCAAACTTGATTTTATCCAACAAAATCATATTTTAAATATAAAATCATATTTTATAAATAAAATCATATTTTGTAATTTTAATTGCATGTAACTTTGGGCTTAAAACAATTTTAGGTCCAATATCTCAAAATTTTTGAAAATTAATTTTGGTCCAACCAAAAAGCCCGATAGCAAGTATCGGCCCAAAAACCCGTCGGCCCGTTGGTACAGGCCCGGAAAAACCATAGGAATCATATTCCAACGCCGCATCGCCGCCCCCGCACCACTGCACGGGCGGTGCCACCACCACCGCACGCATGCTACCCACGTCCCCGTGAGCGACATGCGCGCACGGGGGTGCGGCTTGCTGCACGACCAACACGCACAAGATGGGCGGTGGGTGCACGACATGCGGGCACGAGTAGCGGCCAACGTGCGTAGCGCCTGCAGGGATGTGCGCGACAGGCGCGCAACGCCCGCCGCAACGTGCAAAGCGCCAGCATGGACATGCACGAAAGGCACGCAATTCCCTCCGCAACATGCACACTCGATGTGCGCACCGGCCCATGTCATACGCGCCACAATGTGCTCGCAGCAGTTGCGCGCACCGCAGCCCTGTGGTGCAAAGAAATGTTTTTCTAAAAAACAAGATTTTGATGAAATTTAGGCAAATACAGTGTATTGACCGATCCGAGCCTATGCTTTGATACCATTGTTGGCACAGCGGCGGATCCGGATCCCCTTCTCGGGGCACAGCGGAAGTTTTAAATATATTAACAGCCCGGAAATGATCAATCACTAAATAAGAATCTAAACATGCATATGATTTTTAGGGAGTTACCTCGCTGGCGACTAGGCACCGGGCTTCGACTATTCCACAAAATGGAGATAGAACTTCAACGGTTGAACAGCTCCGACCTTCCAATCCAGTCCACGACCAGAATCTCAATTCCTTCTTTGGTTTGCACTAGAAAACCAGCGAAAGTTCTGAGAATGGAATCTCCTTGTCGAGACGGTTGGAACAAATTCCGACAACGGTGGTGGGTGGCATCGACGACAGACGGCGACGGCGACCAAGAGGCGGCGGGAAGGAGGCGAGGAGGAGAAGGGAGGAAAAAAAATTAACTAACGGGGAGAGAGTTCTCAACCCAACTTGGGGTGTTAGTTGTCAATACAACTTTTGGTGCGAAGAAATGAATGTCCCAAGGCCCCTATTTATAGATTTTCCATGGGCTTAAACCAGATTAATGGGCCTGGGTCGGGCCCAGGCACAAGTAACATTAGTTTCAAGTATAATTGCGATCGACGATCAAATCAGACCGACCTACGCATTTTACAAAACTGAACATTATGATATGAAAACAATTTTTCAGACCACCTAATCCAAAATAACAGTTAGGCCTGTTAGGATAATTTACCCTCTATACACTTGTTATTTTGACAATAATCGGTAATTAGAGGGTGTAACCCAATCATATGATAAGACGTAGGATTCAGAAAGGCATTGAAGTCGGGTTACGGTAACCAAACTGGTTCCATCTGGTTGTTGAATACAGCTTGATATAAAGCAAGTGCTCAACATGCTGGTTCCAGCTGGATGCTGAAACTAGCTCGACACACAGTCGAACGATCTGGTTAACCTAACTTGAGCTGCAATAGCTCAATGTTCTTGAATACTTGTGCACCGAGATACAAATTGAGTAATGAATATAAATCATACGGAAATAACTCAAACTGCACTCTAAATTCGAAAGCCCGATTAAACAATTTTATGCGTTTGACAAATATGCAATGCGTGAATATGCAAATACTGAAATTAGTAAAGAAAGATACGCTGATTTGTTTATGAAAGTTTGAAGCTCAATCTCCTACGTCTCCCTTCTTCCAAAACGGGAAGGATCCACTAGAAGACTTTGATTACAACGCCCCCGCTGCAACCCACTCCTACGAACCGTAGTCGCAAGAACTCCTAGCCAACCACTGTACACCAGCCCGCAAGTTGCGTGTGTCTAACTCACTTCTTTACTGCCTCAGTGAGAAAGGCGACACTTCTTTACTGTCTCAGTGCGAAAGACTACATACACTTGTTTAATGTCTCAGTGCGAAAGACAACTAGACTTGTTTAACGTGTCTGTCCAAAGACTACAATGGAAGTCGTTTAATTCGATTCACTCAGTTTAGTCTAATCAGCTCTCTCAAAGTATATGTGAGTGAATCGTGTGTGAGATTTACAGTGTAAGCGTAAACTCTCAAGAAATAAATCTCACACACACTAGGAAGTGCTCCTGCTCGAGCTGGTTTTTCATTGTCTTCCCAGGTTCAGTGTTGTGCGTTCTTCTGATGTATATGTTTTGATTTGAACAACACTGTTACGACTTCGCTCTTCTCAGCACTAATATAATCAGTTGCTTGTGCTTTGTTTTATAGCCTTGTGCAGAAATTTTTCCGTTGGACACAAAGTAGTAGACGTTGAAAGGTCTTCTGACACTGAGTACTTTGCGTCTTTTGTCAATAAATGCGTCGCAGGCTTTTCTTCACTTTAATCACGTGAGCACTGTTCTGAGAAGACAATACAAGCAAGTCGATTTGAATACTAAACAATGTTTGTCGTATAGCATTGTATTCAAATATCCTTGCTCGTAGATTTAATGGCATCTGCCATGCCATTTGAGCTGGTTTGACTTTAACAAGCCTTCCAGTCTGTTCATCAATCTGATCTGCATCGAGCTGGTCTTGTAGAGCTGGTTGCTTCTTCAAAGATCTCTTCTTCTCCTCTCGTTTGCAAGCTCTCTTGAGCAACTTTTCTAATTTGCTCTTGTCAGCTGATATTCTCTTGAGCTGACCATCATCTTCAGAGCTAAGAAATCTTTTGTCACGCTCTGCTCCAGAAGATCCTTTCCAGCTGGTTTGTCCTTAACCAGCTGGTTTTCAATCTGCTTCCTTTATCTGAGCAGATTCTTCATTTGAGCTGTTCCCCAAGCTGGTTTTCTTTAACCAGCTGGTTTTCAATCTGCTTCCTTTATCTGAGCAGATTCTTCATTTGAGCTGTTCCCCAAGCTGGTTTTCTTAGGTGAACCATATTGGCTATATGAAGACTACTCGAGTACCCCACCAGCATGCAGATTCTTCCTCGTCCAAGGTGGGCACTTCGAGCAAGTCTCTCTTCTCGTTGAAACAGCTCTAAATTCCTTGCTGACCTTCCAGCTGGTCCTTCGGCTGGTCGTTCAGCGAGGAATACTGTACTCCGCTGGTGATCGAATCTGCACTCGATCACTGCGCTTGTACCTGTCTTTGCACTCAATAACTGCTCTTGTGCGCTGCACTTGAGCAATTCTGCGCTTCATCTACTTCACTTCAACTCTGCTCTGATTATGCGCTTGAACTGCTCTTATCCTTTACCAATCTGGTTGACCAGCTTGAAGTCTTCTACGACCTGGTAAAGACAGTGTTGTTCCAACCCGGGCATCCTCTTAATGAACCAACAAAGATATCTTCAACTCGATCAGCTTGGGCGTCCCCTCACTGTTCCAGTTTGGGTATCTACCTGTTTCCTTAATCAAGTGCACTGCACACATCACAAAAGCCGTTAGTACAAAAGAAGCAGATTTTGTGTGAATCAGAACTTAGATTTTGATCTATAAAATAGATCCAACAAGGCCCCTATCAGCTTTATAGATAGTCGCACTAGTCCAAGCTAATTTTAGGAAATCACATTTCCATCCCCATATAATTTTAGGAAGTCGCACTTCCATCTTTCCTCCTAATATACTCAACAAATTGAGCACAATTTCCGTGCGAGAATTCAGAAACCAGTACTTGTGTGACCCTGAATGGTTCAGGAGACATTTCTCACAACTTTTGTGACTCCAAAAACATATTTTATAACTTACCCATCGGATCATGGTAAAGCGTCTAGACACATCGCCTCATGATCCGCTAGGGATCACTGATAGTGCCTGTAAAAACCAGTCTGTTGGATCTGTTTCTACAGATCAGAATATAAATTTTGATTAACATAAAATCTAAATATCTTAATAACGGTTTATATGACTTGTGCAGTGCACATGATTAAGAAGGAAGGAAGATATCCAAACTGGAACAGTAAGGGGATGCCTAAGCTGGTTCAGATATCTATGCTGGAACAGTGAGGGGACGCCCGAGATGATACAGTAGAAGTCTTGCAAATTGCAGGGAACACCAAGCTGGTCTACCAGTTTGATGCAAGAGCAGTTCAGAGACCAAGCGCAGAGAAGATTTGGTGAAGTGCAGAACTGTTCAAGAGCAGATCAAGTTCAGTGTACAAGTGTGGTGTTCAAGTGCAGAGCCGAGTAGTTTTAGTGAGAGGCTAGACGAGCTCGAGGTAACCCCTCACTATTGGAGCAGAGGAATAATCTGTATGCAAGGGGTACTCGATCTGTCTTCATAGAGAAAAGTTGGTATGGAAAGATGCGAGCTGGATAAGCACATTGCACCAGCTCAGCATTGATCCAGAAGAACTCTGAAGCAGACCAGCTTAGAGAACAACTCAAATATAGAATCTGCTCAGACATAGGGAGCAAATTAGAGACCAGCTGATTAAGGTCAAACCAGCTGGACAAGAAGAACACGAGCAAATGAGCTCGAGAGCAGATAACAAGAGCAGATAGAGATGAGAAGAAGAGAGCTTTGAACAGCTCAGTGAAGCAACCAGCTCAGGGATGAAACGGTTGAAGAAAACCAGCTGGAAGGACACTATCTTGTAGAAAAGATCAAAAGTCCTGCACAAGATCAAAATTAGTTTGTGCAATCTCAGAAAACTAGAAGAAAACTAATTTGGTTGATCGAGACAAACAGAGCTCGAAGATAGCGAAGGCTGCAGAAGCGCCGGTGAAAAGAGCTTAAGTCAAATAAAGCCTGCAACGCATTAAAATCCAAATGACACAAGTACAACCGTGTCAGAAGACTTTTGAAATGACTACAAACTTGTGTCCAATGGACAAATCTGCTAAGCAGTTTTATATATCATGAGCAGGAGAAAGAAGCAAAGAGACAGAGCCAAGAAGAGAGAGTGGGTGTGCATAAGCTAAAATAGAATACAAATCAACTGCACTACCCTGGGAATACATCGAGAGACCAGCTCAAAGAGGAGCACTTCCCAGTGTGTGAGATCCAATATTTGAGAAATTGTACTTATACTGAAAATCTCACACACATACACATTCACTCACATTCGAGAGTTGAGCGAAACAAATTAGAGTGAATGTGAATATAAAACTCTCAATTGTAGTCTTTGGAACAGAGACGTCAAACAAGTCTACGTTGTCTTTCACACTGAGACGTTAAATAAGTGTGTGTAGCCTTTCTCAATGAGGCGTGAAAGAAGTGAAGTTAGACACATGCAGCTTGTGGGCTGGTGTGCAGTGGTGGCTAGGAGTTCTTGCGGCTGCTGATCGGGTTGTAGCGAGGGTCGCTGCAATCAAAGTCATCTAGTTGATCCTTCCCGATCGCGGAAGAAGATGAGACGTAGGAGATTTAGCTCCGAACATCCATAAACAAATCACAGCGTATCGTTTTACAGCTGTCTGTATTTACATTCATATGCATTGCGTATTTAACAAAGTGTTAAACAAAACCGTTAATAAGCTTTCGAATATAAGAGTTCAGTTTGAGTTATTTCCGCATGATATTATCTCATTACTCAATTTATATCTCGATGCACTTAACATTCAAGAACACTGAGCTATTGCAGCTCAAGTATTAAATAACCCTGATCGCATATGCTGAACCAGCTCGTCCAGATCGCATATGCTGAACCAGCTCGTAGAGCCGCTGGTATGTTTCATGCGCTATCCGGTTGTCTTGTTGCGTGCTGTTTATCTTTAAAAAACTTTTAAATGTACGCAACTTGAGGGTTCGGTGTCTTTGGCTGTGTGAAAGCCTGCGTAAGCTGTGTGAGAGCTCACGTACACGCCATGTATTTTGGGACCAACAATTGGTATCAGAGCGCTTTTGCGATCTAGTACCCCGTAAAATGCGACCAACAATTGGTATCAGAGCAGGTTGATCTTGAATAGTGCAGTTATCTTCGAAAATTTTCAAACGGTTTTAAAATTTTGTCTGCTCTGATAGTTTTTCTCGAAAGCTTGCCTATGCTACAAAAAAGGTTTTTAAAACTCACTCTATAGATATAGGGGGAGTAATGATTTTTGAATAGCAGAGCAATTTCGCTAAAGGAAAGAGCAACAACATCTCTTCTGTCGATCTGACAGATTGTGCGAGATCTGTGGATGCCATGACCTCTTACACTGGTCTTGCTGAAAGAATAAAGCCTATAATAGTGCTCGGGAGAAGCGGAAGAGATTATGTCAATTCAATCATCATTTATCCTTTAATCTTGATAGATGAGATTTTTTGTGGCACAGACTCTGTTTCTTTTTCAAAATCTCATCTCATGCACTTTAATTCAATCATCATTTATCCTTTAATCTTGATAGATGAGATTTTTTGTGGCACAGACTCTGTTTCTTTTTCAAAATCTCATCTCATGCACTTTTTTCACAAAATGGCGTCCCTAGAAAAATGTTTTTATTTTTAAAATAAAATAACCCCGTGCTCTGTTAAGGGGAGTTTGTTTTAAACATATAGGGGGAGACACGATTTTGAAACCCTTTTTGATTCCCACAAAAAGGGGGAGAAATACTTTTAAGTATAAACATATGTGCATATGTTTATTCAGATTTTGTGTAAATCAGAAAAGGGGAGATTGTAGGATCTGTTTATATAGATCATAATCTAAGTTATATTCACACAGAATCTGGTAATATCTTACTAACGATTTATATGACTTGTGCAGTGCACTTGATTAAGAAGGAAGGAAGATATCCAAACTGGAACAGTAAAGGGACGCCTAAGCTCGTTCGGTTGAAGATATTCTATGCTGGAATAGTGAGGGGACGCCCGAGATGATACAACAGAAGTCTTCCAGATTGCAGGGAAAGCCAAGCTGGTCTACCAGTTTGATGCAAGAACAGTTCATACAGAGAAGATTTGGTGAAGTGCAGAACTGTTCAAGAGAAGATCAAGTGCAGTGTACAAGTGTGGTGTTCAAGTGCAGATCCGAGCTGTTTTAGTGAGAGGCTAGACGAGCTCGAGGTAACCCCTCACTATTGGAGCAGAGGAATAATCTGTATGCAAGGGGTACTCGATCTGTCTCCATAGAGCAAAGTTGGTATGGAAAGATGCGAGCTGGATAAGCACATTGCACCAGCTCAGCATTGATCTTGAAGAACTCTGAAGCAGACCAGCTTAGAGAACAACTCAAATATAGAATATGCAGAGATATAGGGAGCAGATTAGAGACCAGCTGGTTAAGGTCAAACCAGCTGGACAAGAAGAATAAGAGCAGATGAGCTCGAGAGCAGATAACAAGAGCGGATAGAGACGAGAAGAAGAGAGCTTTGATCAGCTCAGTGAAGCAACCAGCTCAGGGATGAAACGGTTGAAGAAAACCAGCTAGAAAGACACTAGCTGGTAGAACATATCAGAATTATTGCACCAGATCAAAATTGGTTTGTGCAATCTCAGAAAACTAAAAGACAAACTAATTTGGTTGATCGATACAAACAGATCTCGAATATAGCGAAGGCTGCAGAAGCGTCTGTGAAAATAGCTGAAGTCAAATAAAGCCTGCAATGCATTAAAATCCAAATGACACAAGTACAACAGTGTCAGAAGACTTTTCAAAGGGATACAAACTTGTGTCCAATGGACAAATCTGCTAAGCGGCTTTATATATCATGAGCAGGAGAAAGAAGCAAAGAGATAGAGCCGAGAAGGGAGAGTGGGTGTGCATAAGCTAAAACAGAATACAAGTCAACTACACAACCCTGGGAAGACATCAAGAGACGAGCTCAAAGAGGAGCACTTCCCAGTGTATGAGATTCAAAATTTGAGAAATTGTACTTAGATTGAAAATGTCACACACGTACACATTCACTCACATTCAAGAGTTGAGCGAAACAGATTAAAGTGAATGTGAATATAAAACTCTCAATTGTAGTCTTTGAACAAAGACGTTAAACAAGTCTACGTTGTCTTTCACACTGAGACGTTAAAGAAGTGTGTGTAGCATTTCTCACTGAGGCATGAAAGAAGTGAAGTTAGACACACGCAACTTGCGGGCTGGTGTGCAGTGGTGACTAGGAGTTCTTGCGGCTGCAGATCGGGTTGTAGCGAGGGTCGCTGCAATCAAAATCTTCTAGTGGATCCTTCACGACTGCGGAAGAAGGGGAGACGTAGGAGATTCAGCTCCAAACTTCCATAAACAAATCACATCGTATCGTTTTACAGCTGTCTGTATTTACATTCATATGCATTGCATATTTAACAAAGCGTTAAACAAAACCGTTAATAAGCTTTCGAATATAAGAGTTCAGTTTGAGTTATTTTCGCATGATTTTATCTCATTACTCAATTTATATCATGCTGCACTTAACATTCAAGAACACTGAGCTATTGCAGCTCAAGTATTAAATAAACCATATCGCATATGCTGAACCAGCTCGTAGAGCCGCTGGCATGTTCACATCGTATCGTTTTACAGCTGTCTGTATTTACATTCATATGCATTGCATATTTAACAAAGCGTTAAACAAAACCGTTAATAAGCTTTCGAATATAAGAGTTCAGTTTGAGTTATTTTCGCATGATTTTATCTCATTACTCAATTTATATCATGCTGCACTTAACATTCAAGAACACTGAGCTATTGCAGCTCAAGTATTAAATAAACCATATCGCATATGCTGAACCAGCTCGTAGAGCCGCTGGCATGTTTCATGCACGATCCGGTTGTCTTGTTGCGTGCTGTTTATCTTTCAAAAACTTTTAAATGTATGCAACTTGAGGGTTTGGTGTCTTTGGCTTTGTGAAAGCCTGCATAAGCTGTGTGAGAGCTCACGTACACTCCATGTATTTCAGGACCAACAATTGGTATCAGAGCGCTTTTGCGATCTGGTACCCCGTAAAATGGGACCAACAATTGGTATCAGAGCAGGTTGTTCTTGAATAGTGCAGTTTTATTCGAAATTTTTCAAACGGTTTTAAAATTTTGTCTGCTCTGATAGTTTTTCTCGAAAGCTTGCCTGTTCTACACAAGGTTTTTAAAACTCACTCTATAGATATAGGGGGAGTAATGATTTTTGAATAGTAGAGCAATTTCTCGAAAGGAAAGAGTGACAACATCTCTTCTGTCGATCTGACAGATTACGCGAGATCTGTGGATGCCATGACCTCTTACACTGGTTGTGCTAAAAGAATAGCGCCTATAATAGTGTTCGGGAGAAGCGGAAGATATTCTATGAATTCAATCATCATTTATCCTTTAATATGGATAGATGAGATTTTTTGTGGCACAGACTCTGTTTCTTTTTCAAAATCTCATCGCATGCACTTGTTTCACAAAATGGCGTCCCTCAAAAAAGGTTTTTATTTTAAAAATAAAATAACCCCGTGCTCTGTTAAGGGAGAGTTTTGTTTTAAACATATAGGGGGAGACACGATTTCGAAACCCTTTTTGATTCCCAAAAAAAGGGGGATAAATACTTTTAAGCATAAACATACGTGCATATGTTTATTCAGATTTTGTGTAAATCAGAAAAAGGGAGATTGTTGGATCTGTTTCTATTGATCAGAATCTAAGTTATATTCACACAGAATCTATTAATATCTTACTAACGATTTATATGACTTGTGCAGTGCACTTGATTAATAAGGAAGGAAGATATACAAACTGGAACAGTAAGGGGACGCCTAAGCTGGTTCGGTTGAAGATATCTATGCTGGAACAGTGAGGGGACGCCCGAGATGATACACCAGAAGTCTTCCAGAGTGCAGGGAACACAAAGCTGGTCTACCAGTTTGATGCAAGAGCAGTGCAGAGACCAAGCGCAGAGAAGATTTGGTGAAGTGCAGAACTGTTCAAGAGCAGATCAAGTGCAGTGTACAAGTGTGGTGTTCAAGTTCAGAGCTGAGCTTTTTTAGTGAGAGGCTAGACGAGCTCTAGGTAACCCCTGACTATTGGAGCAGAGGAATAATCTGTATGCAAGGGGAACTCGATCTGTCTCCATATAGCAAAGTTGGTATGTAAAGATGCGAGCTGGATAAGCACATTGCACCAGCTCAGAATTGATCCAGAAGAACTCTGAAGCAGGCCAGCTTAGAGAACAACTCAAATGTAGAATCTGCTCAAACATAGGGAGCAGATTAGAGACCAGCTGGTTAAGGTCAAACCAGCTGGACAAGAAGAACAAGAGCAGATGAGCTCGAGAGTAGATAACAAGAGCAGATATAGACGAGAAGAAGAGAGCTTTGAACAGCTCTGTGAAGCAACCAGCTCAGGGATGAAACTGTTGAAGAAAACCAGCTGGAAGGACACTAGCTGGTAGAACAGATCAGAAGTACTACACCAGATCAAAATTAGTAGTGCAATCTCAAAAAACTAGAAGACTGTGAGGATTGAGATTCGATAATTTGTCGGATTTTGTTAAGGATTAGTCACAGTAGACGTGATTATCGAATTTCGGACTTGAGGATTTTGATCAAATCTGGTGGTGATTTTCAGATTTTACGAAGTGCTGTTCAGCTATGAGTCGCTGGTTTCTATCGGGTGAATCTGCGTTGAATTTGGAGTTGTTTTGGAGAGTTTTCCATCGAGATCTGATTCCAGTAAGTATTCAGATTTGAGGTCTATCGCTGGAAGAAGATAAGCTTTTAGAATTCTTGCGCGGGAATTAGCGAGAATCAGATATTAGGTATACTGGTGGTTCTGATCTGAGAGAGAGAAGATTCGAGTATTCAGATGTGAAGCTAGCGAGAGGAATCGGTTAGCGGGGGAATGCTAGTGTGAGAGTCAACGAAGAGAGGACATGTGTTAGTCAACGTTGCTGTGTTGATCGGTGTTGTACCGTTATTCAGATCCGAGTGAGCATGAGCAGAGACGAGCTCTAGGATCTGTTTCAGATGTGAGGCAGTGTGACGCTGTTTTGTTTAGTTGTGCGCATAGCGTTGAGAACTCAGATTTGAGTGAGCGCTAAATTCAGATTCGAGGACTTGTGCCTTGGCGCTAGGACCTGATAGCGCTAGGATCTGATGCTGAGGTCTGAATATGTCGGTGTTGACTTCCATGTAGAGTTTGACCCAGGGATTTTAATATATGTGTTGCCCAGCACTTAGCGTATTTTTCGAACCCGATATTTTCCTGTTGTGTTCTCTGATAACTTCGAAACCCTTACTATTCACCGAGCACTATTTCTCTGATTTGCCGTCGATTTCCGCCGTTGTTTGGAGCAAGGTGGGTGGCACTGAACTCGTCTCCCTTAGCTCTTTCGATTGTTACCAGTTAGGATACCAAAGTCGATGTGTAGAAGGAGCACGAAGGATTTATAGTGTTTGAATATTTTCACAACAGTGAACCCGAGAGTTCTTCAGTTCTTCTGAATTTCTGGATTTGAGCTCCCAGGTAGTTCCTGCTGTGGTTGGAGAGACCAGTGAGGAAGCATACTTGAGCAGGCTGAGGTTGCCGTGCCCTGGTGAGATCTGTTGAGGTAGAATCCAAGATTTGAGGTACGAATTGAGCTTCTGTTAACAGCTTTGGGCATAAGCGTGTTAGTATTTTGAGTCATGAATTGTGTTTTGTGAATTCTGTGCTTTACATGGACATATTTAGCTCAATGGTTGATTTATATGTTCAGTTTACATGAATTATGCATGCTGAAATCAGATTTGAATTTCTTGGCATTCATGCATACATATTGAGCCTGATGATTGATTGATTGATTACCGATTGAGAGCCACATTGTGATCGGCAGGCAGAGGTGTCGCGCCTGAAAGACACAATGCTATCATCGGAGTGGTGACCGACTAATTCGTCGTGTCTGAATACCACCGAGCTGTGATGGGTAATTGGGTGGCCAGCCCTGAATATCATGGACCGTGATTTCCACTGAATGATTGGTTGTGCGTGGTATAGAGGCTCACCTGTTTTTCCAGCTACCTCGTTGGCCTAGATGATCGATTCTTTGACAACCCTCATGCATTCATGAATTAAAATACTGCATGTTTATGATTTTCTGTTTATTTAGTGCTCTTCGTACTGAGCTTTGACCTCGTATTTCTTTTCCTACTTTTGTGTTCTTGGGTCTGTGTTGCCCAATGCAGGAGTCGCAAGTAATCTGGCTGGGCAGAGTGGAGCTTCAGCTAGTAGATCCATGTTGGGATGAGTCCCATTTTATATATATTATGTATGGAACCAGGGGATGCCCTGAGTTGCTATGTCTTTTGGGGGATGTGTTATTTGAGTTTATTTGATTACCTGCTTGTTATTTGGATTTTGAGTAAATCCTAGTTTGAGTATGAATATTTTTGAATGAATGTTTTACTGTTCAGGCACAACATTTGAAAAATTTTTAAGCCCTATTTTTTTTATGCTTCCGCGATTATGTGCTTAATTGTGCTGTTAATCTGTGTTGTTTAGCAGGGGGCCTGACATTTTTGGTATCAGAGCTTAAACTGGGATAAACTCGTTTCCTTTCCATCACAGTCGAGTCTAGGAACAGAGTTTAGATATGATTTTGATTAACTCTGTGGCTTATGTTATTATTTTACATGCCTCTATGATTATCTGCTGTTAGTCCATACCCTGAGTGTCTTTTAAAGATGCCGCCGAGGAGAGGTAGAGGTAGGACTGCTAGACGTACCGCTGAGGATTCTAGGGCCTCGGAGAGCGACGAGGATGTTCATCATAATATACCTTTGCGTCGTAGAGAGAGACAGGAAGAGGTGGAGGATGTGACGAGACAGATAGGCGAGATGGAACTAGTGTTGGCTAGGTTCCAGAGGACGGATCCCCCTACGTTCACTTACGCCAAGGGTGGTCTTTCGACTGAAGGCTGGTTGGAGCACATGGAGGACTTGTTTGACACTTTGGAGTACACCACAGAGCGGAGACTGAAGTTGGCCGTTTTGCAGTTGAGGGAGCATGCTCAACGTTGGTGGAAGGGTACTTCCAGAGTTATCAGAGAGACCGGAGTCTTGGTTTCTTGGGAGAGCTTCTGTGCCGCGTTCCGACAGGAATATACCCCAGTGTCGTACTTCAATAACCGAGAGAGGGAGTTCAAAAACCTGAAGAAAGGGAATTTGAAGGTCGCTGAGTATGCCAGACAATTTTTTTCACTTCTGGCGTATGTCCCTCATGTAGCTAGCCAGGAGCGAACGAATAGGAACAAGTTTATTAAGGGATTGAAGCCAGAGTTGTTTCAGTTGGTGTTGGCTGGAGCCCCATCGATGTATGCTAAGGCTGTGGGCCGAGCAGTCGATATTGAGGAAAGTCTGTTGGATGCGCCGATGCAGGTTCCAATGATAGTTGGACGAGGTTACTATCCTGCACCTGAAGGGATACATACTTCTCAATCTCCTCAGACTTCGCAGCAATCAAACCGTCAGAGGTTCAGGCCTCGTGGGAAACAGTTTAAGAGAAGTCGAATTCTACTTCCTCTGGTTCTGTGAGATCTGGTGGCAGTGGATCGGGAGGAGTTTCTTGTGGATAGTGCGGTGGTAAGCACTTGACTTCACAGTGCCGTGGAGTTCAGGGGACTTTCCACAACTGTATACAGCCTGGACACTTTCTGAGAGTTTGTCCTTTGTTGAGGGGACAGTCTTCGGTTCCTTCGCAGCAAGGTTCGGCTGCTGGTTCATTGCAGAGGTCACAACCTCTTGCCCTGACCCAACGATCTGGATTCCAACTCCATGAACCGTCTAGGTTTGGAGGACCTTCGAGACCTCAGTTTTCGGGACCGCAGCAGGCCCAAGTGAATGCTTTGTCGAGGAGCAGGCTGATGAGATACCTAGTGGAGTTATCGCAGGTACATGCTCTATCTTCGATTTTCCTGTGAGAGTTTTATTTGATACATGAGCATCACACTCCTTTGTTTCTGCATGGTTTGTGCATGAGTGTGGGTTACCCCACTGTGTGATGTTGGGTCTGTGTCTACTCCCGCTGGTGTGTGGTTGTTGTCCGGTGAGATTGTGGTGGACTGTGTGATTCGGTTGATCAGAATGTGATACTGGCGAATTTGATCTCTTTGGAGATGAGGGATTTTGATTGTATTTGGGAATGGATGTGTTGTCCAGTTATAAGGCTACTGTTGATTGTTTCCATGGTGTGATGAGATTTCGCCTCGAGTCGGGAGAGAAGTGGGATTTCTATGGTGTTGATTCGCGCTCGAAAATTCCACTGGTGTCCACCATGGAGATGTTTAGTCTGTTGTCGCTGGGTAACGCTGGATTTATGATCTATGCGCTCGATGTTTCCCAAGAGCCTCGATTGGAATTGAGTGACATCCCGATTGTCCGTGAGTTCCCAGATTTGTATCCCGATTAGATTCTTGGATTCCCTCCGAGACGGAAGATAGATTTCAGTATAGAGTTGGTGCCAAGGACAGTCCCGATTTCTAGATCTCCGTATCGGTTGGGGCCAGTTGAGTTGAAAGAACTCAAGGATTAGTTGGGAGATCTTCTTGAGAAAGGCTTCATCAGACAGAGTATGTCGCCTTGGGGAGCTCCGATTCTGTTTGTGAAGAAGAAAGATGGATCTATGAGGATGTGTGTAGATTTTCGACAGTTGAACAAAGCGACGGTGAAGAACAAGTATCCTTTGCCGAGGATTGATGACTTGTTTGATCAGTTGCAAGGATCAGCCGTATGCTCGAAGATTGACTTGCGTTCTGGCTATCACCAGTTGCGAATTAGAGACGCTGATGTAGCGAAGACAGCTTTCCGGACGAGATACGGGCATTATGAGTTTCTTGTGATGCATTTGGGTTGACGAATGCCCCTGCTGTTTTCATGTATTTGATGAATCGCATCTTTAGCGAGTATATCGATCGATTCGTGATTGTCTTCATAGATGACATCTTGGTGTATTCGAGGAGTTTCAGAGAGCATAAGAAGCACCTGAGATTGGTATTGCAGAAGTTGAGAGACTCGCAGCTGTATGCCAAGTTCAGCAAGTGTAATTTTTTTCTAGATACAGTGATCTTTTTGGGTCATGTCATCTCTGCACAAGGAATTTCAGTGGATCCTAGTAAGGTCGAAACAGTTCTTAACGGGGAGAGACCTATGAATGTTTCTGAGATCCGTAGTTTCTCGGGCTTGGCCAGATATTATAGGCGTTTTATCGAGAAGTTCTCTTCGATAGCAAGGCCGATGACTCAGTTGACCCAGAAGGATCGGAATTTTGTTTGTGCAGATGAATGCGAGTCGAGTTTTCAGACACTTAAGAAGAAGTTGACCACTGCTCCTGTGTTCGCTTTACCCTCTGGATCTGGAGATTTTGTTGTTATCTCCGATGCTTCTCTGAGTGGATTGGGATGTGTTCTGATGCAGAACAGGTATTTGATTACGTATGCGTGTCGGCAGTTGAAGCCCCACGATACGAGATACCCCGTTCATGATTTGGAATTGGAAGCGATTGTTTTTGCCTTAAAGATCTGGCGTCACTATTTGTATTGTGAGGAGTTTGTGGTGTACACCGACCACAAGAGTTTGAAGTATATCTTCACTCAGTCAGATCTGAATATGAGACAGCGTCGGTGGATGGAGATACTCAAGGATTTTGATTGTGAGATTCAGTATCAGCCTAGGAGGATGAACTTAGTGGCCGATGCTTTGAGTAGGAAAGCCCAGCCTGTGATGCTAACATCTTTGAGTATCTCGAGAATCCACGAGCAGTTGGGTACTTCTGGTTGGTGATTCCAGCCTAGTGATCAGTATTTCGTAGTTTCTTCTATTCAGGTTGAACCACAGATTGTGATTGACATCAGAGAGGCACAGAGGACTGACCCTTATATCCATGAATTTAATATTAAGGCTCGGAATGGTCAGTCTGAAGATTTTACTGTTGCTTTTGATGGGTGTTTGATATTCGAGGAAGATTGGTGGTTACTAACCTGATTGTCTTGAAAGAGACTCTCCTGATTGAAGCGCATTGTAGTCGATACAGTGTGCATCCGGGCGAGAGAAAGATGTATCATGCTTTGAAGTCTCATTACTGGTGGGAAGGCATGAAGAGCGACATTTCTGGTTTCGTTGCTCGATGTTTGAACTATTAGCAGGTCAATGCCGAAAGGATGATACCTGGTGGATTGTTGCAAAGTTTAGAAGTGCTAAGTGGAATTGGGAGCACATCGCCATGGACTTCGTGACTCATTTTCCTCGATCGAGTAGGGGATGTGATGCGATTTGGATGGTGATTGATAGACTCTCGAAGTCAGTCCATTTCATTCCCTATGATGTGAGGTGTTCAATGAAGAAAATGGTGAGATTGTACATCGACCATGTGGTTAGATTGCACGGAGTTCCTGTTTCTATAGTATCTGACAGAGATACAAGATTCACATCTCATTCTGGAAGAGTTTGCAAGCAGCTATGGGTTCAAGATTGGTTATGAGTACGGCTTATCACCCTCAGACAGATGGTCAATCCGAGAGAACCATTTAGACTTTAGAAGATATGCTGCGAGCAACTATGATGGATTTCAGTGGTGGCTGGCAGGATTCCTTATCCTTGGTTGAGTTTTATTATAACAACAGATACCAAGTGACTATTGGAATGGCACCATTTGAAGCGTTGTATGGTCGCAAGTGTAGATCTCCGATCTGTTGGGAATAACAACAGATACCAAGTGACTATTGGAATGGCACCATTTGAAGCGTTGTATGGTCGCAAGTGTAGATCTCCGATCTGTTGGGAAGAAGTTGGTGAGAAACAGCTTTCGACCCCTGAGTTTGTGCAGCACATGAGAGATCAGGTTTCGCTGATTCGTAGTAGAATGAAAGCTGCACAAGATCGCTTCACTAGCTATGCTAACAAAAGGCGTAGGCCTTGGGAATTTGAAGTTGTGGATCGAGTATTTATCAAGAGTTCTCCTTTCAAAAGCGTTATGAGATTCAGATTCAAGGGAAAATTAGTTCCTATATTTGTTGGTCCCTTTGAGATTGTTGAGAGGATTGGACAGTTGGCTTATAGATTGAAGCTGCCTGATGAATTAGCAATGATACATGATGTTTTTCATGTGTCAATGTTGAGAAAATATGAGCCAGATCCGTCCACGTGTTGAGAACTGTTGAAGTGGAGCTGGATCAGTCCTTGAGTTATGTTTAATATCTAGTGCAAATTCTGGATAGAAAGGAGAAGCAGTTGAGGAATAAGATAATTCCGTTGGTGATGGTCCAATAGAGTAATCATAGCCGAGAGGAAGCTACCTGGGAAGTGGAAGAGAATATGAGACAAGGGTGGCCTCATCTCTTTTGAGCTTTGATAGTGGAGTTGTATTAGTAGTTTTAGTGATTTGTTGATTCTGCTCTGTGTTTGCCTTTGATTTCGATGACGAAATCTCTTAAGGTGGGGAGAATGTGAGGATTGAGATTCGATAATTTGTGATTAATCGGATTTGGTTAAGGATTAGTCACGGTAGACGTGATTATCAAATTTCGGACTTGAGGATTTTGATCAAATCTGGTTGGTGATTTTCGGATTTGACGAAGAGCTGTTTAGCAATGAGTCGCTGGTTTCTATCGGGTGAATCTACGTTGAATTTGGAGTTGCTTTGGAGAGTTTTTCCATCGGGATCTGATTCCAGTAAGTATTCAGATTTGAGGTCTATCGCTGGAAGAAGATAAGCTTTTATAATTCTTCCGTGGGAATTAGTGAGAATCAGATTTGAGGTATACTGGTGGTTCAGATCTGAGAGGGAGAAGATTCTGTTAGAGTAGATGCCCAGCTAGCCAACTTGTGGCGTGTGGGTTTATAGACTCTTGTATATGACAATCTTTATATATGACATTCGCATTTATTTATATGGCATTCTTTACTTTCATTGTATGTATGATGATTTACAATTGCGTTGAGTAAATACCTAGAATGCACTAAAGCGTATGTTAGATGTGATAGTGGGTATGACGGCTATCATGAAATACATCTAATAGTCGTTGTGTATTCTGAACATGTTCCTAGCCGATTGGGCCGTCAGAATGAGGATAAGGCCGCCCGAGTTCGAGACTAGTATCTGCGATGCGAAGTACCATGTTTCATTGGTAGGAAACATTGTGATGTTCTGAGCATGCAGATAGATAGTGACCTGGTGATCTATCGAACTACCCTCGTTCGGACTTTCCAAGTGGTTACCATTTGTCGAGTGGATAAGTCCGAGATCTTGGTTGTACTGATTAGTCCTCACGACTCGAAACGTCATTGAGACTCTGCATGATAGGCGTCTCACTTTGACCCGTTTGCCGACACACTTGGGGTCATAAGGCGTCGGGATTGGGTGAGACCCCGATGCATGTAGGAGTCGATGCATCGTTGTCGAGGATTCACCGCTCGCATACATGCGTGGATATCCTATGCTATCTGAGGGGATAATAGTGTATAAATATCTGGCCAGAGTACTAGAAGTGTTTTAGGTAAATGTGTTTACCTAGTTACACTCGCGATGTCACTATTCGATCTCCAAGATGTATGCATAGCTATCGGATCTATAGCGACTCTCGATTTACCAATGGTCGTTGATCTGATCGGGATATATGGCTTGAAAGGACCGTACTGTACGCTAACCACGACCAACTGGTTATTGCAGGCACTATCAGTGATACCTAGGGGATCATGGGGCGATGTTGCTAGATGCTCTTACCATGATCCGATGGGCAAGTCCGGAATTGTGATTCCGGGGCCGCAATGGTTGTGGGCCCACGGCTAGCTGTATCCCTGAACCATTGAGGGTCACACAAGTACTGGATTCGAGATTCTCGTACGGATACTCAGCTCAATGTGTTGAGCATACGAAGAGGATTTTGGGAGTGCGACTTCCTAAAAAGTCAACAGAGGTCAAATCGTGATTTGCCGATGTTGAGGGGCAAAACGGTCATTTTGCACTGGGGTTCTAAAAAATGGTTTTTCAGATCATAGTATTCAGTTTTGGAAACTGAGTCGATCGGTCCGATCTGATCGGTGATCGGAGTTATGATGAAGTCTCGGTGATGGAGATGAACTGAATGTTCATCCGTTGGACCCGAGCCCATTGGGCCGGTCCAAGTCCAACACTAAGATCTATTTAATAATGGATTAGACTTCATAACAACATAGACTAAGCTAATCTAACCCTAAACCTAGTGCATTGAGCGCCGCCCCTCCTCTCCTCATAAACCCGCCGCCGCCGCCCAAGTGTCGCCGGAAAATCGTTTCCGGCCAATCTTGACGAGGAGAATCTGTCCGTGCAGATCTCGTCAGTCCTTCTAGTGCAGGCTGATGAAGGAATCCCATCTCCGGTCATGGTCCTGATTGACGGATCTACCGCCACCTACCGTGAAGAGCCGGCGTTCTTGTAATTCCGGTTGGAGCCAGGAACAAGTGCCAGCAAGGTATTTTTGAAACACCCTATGACTGTCATAGAATTATAATTGTTCATCGTATTGATCGTCTTCCGGCACATGTATTTTCTGTTCCTCCGCTGCCTCGCCGGGGGGGGGGCGTGATCCGGATCCCCAACAGATTCGAGTATTCAGATGTGAAGCTAGCGAGAGGAATCGGTTAGCGGGGGGAATGCTAGTGTGAGAGTCAACGAAGAGAGGACACATGTTAGTCAACGTTGCTGGGTTGACCGGTGTTGTTAGCGTTATCCAGATCCGAGTGAGCACAAGCAGAGACGAGCGCTAGGATTTGTTTTAGATGTGAGGCAGTGCGACGCCATTTCGTTTAGTTGTGCGCATAGCGTTGAGAACTCAGATTTGAGTGAGAGAATCTAGATTCGAGGACTTGTCCTTGGCGTTAGGACCTGTTAGCGCTAGGATCTGATGCTGAGGTCTGAATATGTCGGTGTTGACTTCCATGTAGATTTTGACCCAGGGATTTAAATATAAGTGTTTCCCAGCACTTAGCGTATTTTTCGAACCCGATATTTCCATGTTGTCTTCCCCGATAACCTCGAAACCCTTACTGTTCATCGAGCACTATTTCTCCAATTTGTCGTCGATTTCCGCTATTGTTTGGAGCAAGGTGGGTGGCGCTGAACTCGTCTCCCTTAGCTATTTCGATTGTTACCCGTTAGGAGACCTGAGTCGACGTGTAGAAGGAGCATGAAGGATTTACAGTGTTCGAAGATTTTCACAACAGTGAACTCGAGAGTTCTTAAGTTCTTATGAATTTCTTGATTTGAGCTCCCAGGTAGTTCCTGCTGTGGTTGGCGAGACCAGTGAGGAAGCAGACTTGAGCAGGCTGAGGTTGCCATGCCTTGGAGAGATCTGTTGAGGTAGAATCTGAGATTTGAGGTACGAATTTTGACGACTAGAAATTTGTTAAGTATGATTTAATGGCTAATCAGCTTTTGGATTAAGATTTGTTACGGAAATTGTGATTTCTGGGTGTTCAGATTTGGCATAGAGTAGATCAGCAGTGAGACATTGGTGATTGAGTGAGATCTACGTTGATTTCCGCCATGGTTTGGAGCAAGACTGGTGGCGCTGAGCTCGGCTTGAGTAGCTCTTTTGATTGATACCAATTATGTGGCATGAGTCGACGTTGGAGAGGAACGCGAATTAGCAGTGTTGATCGAACGTTTTCGCGAAGCTAGACCCGAGAGTTCTTCAGCTTTCTTGAGCTTTTGGGTAAGTGATTTCGGATGTTTTAATCTTAGTTCTAGCTGTTAGAAGCTGCTTCGATAGGTAGAACCAGATTTGATTTCTGACCGTAGGTAGTATGATTTAGAAATTCAGCTGTGAACTAAGATATGAGATTACTTAACAGATTTGAGCTCCAGGGAAGCCACTGCTGTGTTGAACGTGACCATCGAGGTAGCAAGTTTGAGCAGTTGAAGCTGCCGTGCCTGAGTAAGATCTGTTGAGGTAGAATTTGAGTGCAGAGGTACGAGTTGAGCTTTTGCTAACAGCTTGAACATAGTGTGCTAGTATTTGAGGCATGAAATCTGTGCTATGTGAATTCTGTGTTTACGTGAACAGCTTGATTGAATTGATATGTCCTGTTTACGTGTTATATGCATGTTGAAATCAGATTTGAATTTCATGGCATTCATGCATACATATTGAGCCTTTGATCTATTGAGAATTGAGATAGAGCCACGTTGTGAATGGCAGATAGATGTGTCGTGCCTGAAAGGTACAATGCTATCATCGGAGTGGTGACCGACTAATTGGTTGTTTCTAAAAACCACCGAGCTGTGATGGCTGACGGGCCTAAAGATCACGAACCGATGATTTCCCCGGTTGATACAATGTGCGGATATAGAGGCTCGATGGAGCTTACTACCAGCTGATTAGCAGGCCTTGATGACCGATGTTCTTTGACAGCCACATGCATTCATGACTTAGAATACTGCATGTTTATGATTTGCTGTTATATTAGTGCTCATTCGTACTGAGGCTTGACCTCGTATTCTTTTCCTTCTTTTGTGTTGTTTGGGTCTGCGTTGCCCATTTGCAGGATCTTCAGGTAACCAAGCTGGACAGACTGGAACCCCAGCTGGTAGATCTCCATTTCCTTGAAGTCCCAGTTATTATGTTATGTATTGATCCAGGGGATGCCCTAAGGTTGTATGTATTTGGGGGATCGTTGTTGATTTGATTTGAGATTACCTGTTGTTGTATAAGTTTTTATTTAACTCGTATTTTGAGTATGACTATTTTGAAGATATGATTTGGTTCAGGCCCAACTTTATTTCGAAAATTTTTAGTGCTATTGTATGCTTCCGCATTTATGTGCTTAATTGAGCTATTAATTATTGTTAATTAGCACGGGGACTGACACTTTTGGTATCAGAGCTTAAACTGGGATAAACTCGTTTTCTTTTGGTCACACTCGAGTCTAGGCACAGAGTTTGGATTTGATTTTGATTGACTCTGTGGCTAATGTGATTATTGTACTTGTCTTTGTGATTATCTGCTGTTATTTCTTATCTTGATATTTGATTAGATGCCGCCGAGGAGAGGTAGAGGTAGGACTGTTAGACGTTCCGTTGAGAGTCTAGGGCCTCGGATAGTGATGAGGGATTCAGTAGAACATCCCTTTGCATCGTCGAGAGAGACAGGTAGAGGTTGAGGATGTGACGAGACAGATTGGCGAGATGGAGTTAGTCTTAGCGAGGTTTCAGCTGACGAATCCCCCTACGTTTACGGGCGCCGATGGAGGTTTGATGGCTGAAGGTTGGCTAGTTCAGATGGAAGAATTGTTTGATACTTTGGAGTACGCTCCTGAGAAGAGGTTGAAGCTAGCGGTGTTGCAGTTGAGAGATAATGCACAGCGCTGGTGGAAAAGTACTTCCCATATCTTGCGTGAGAGTGGGGCTGTGATTACTTGGGAGAGCTTCTGTGCAGCGTTTCGACAGGAGTATACCCCAGAGTCCTACTACAACAATCGTGAACGAGAGTTCGACAACTTGAAGCAAGGAATATGAAGGTGGCCGAGTATTCCAGACAGTTCTCTTCGCTTTTGATGTATGTTCCCCATATAGCTAACCAGGAGAGGACTAAGAGGAACAAGTTTCTGAAGGGTTTGAGGCTTGATTTGTTCCGGATGGTGTTGTCTGGTTCACCTGCGACTTATGTTGAGGCCGTGGATCGGGCTGTAGATATTGAGGAGAGTTTGTTGGAGGAACAAGCCTCGGTTCAGCCATCGGTGGAGCGCTCTTTTCAACCGGTGCAAGATGTTTCGCAATCGTTTCAGTCTCCTCAAGGGTCGCAGCAATCGAACCGTCAGAGGTTCAAGCCCCGAGGCAAACAGTTTAAGAAGAAGGAGCATTAGAGTTCCTCTGGTTATGTGAGTTCTGGTGGCAGTAGTTCTGGTGGTATGTTTTGTGGACAGTGCGTAGGGAAGCATGAGACTTCACAGTGTCGTGGAGTTCGAGGTCTTTTGTCATCTTTGTGGACAACCGGGACATTTTGCTAGAGCGTGTCCTTTGATGGGAGGGCAGTCTTTGGGTCAGTCGCAGCAAGGTTCCGCTGGTGGTTCTTCGCAGTGACAGCAGCCTTTTGTTCCGTCCCAACGTTCAGGATTCCAACCTCGTGAGCCTTCTAGGTTTGGAGTACCTTCGAGACCTCAGTTTCCGGGACCGCAGTAGGCTCAAGTGAATGCCTTGACGAGAGAGCAGGCTGATGAGATACCTACGGGAGTGATTCAAGGTACATGATTTATCTTTGATTTTCCTGCATGAGTTTTGATTGATACTGGAGCATCACACTCCTTCATCTCTGAGTTGTTTGTGTATGAGCGTGGGTTGAGTTCTTCCGCACTGTGTGATGTTGTCTCCGTGTCCACCCCTACTGGTGTGAGTCTGTTGTCCCGAGAGGTGGTATTGGATTATCTAATTAGATTTGATGAGCATGTTTTGATGACCCATATGATTGTTTTGGGAATTCGAGATTTTGATTGCATTTTGGGTATGGATGTGCTGACTAAGAATAGAGCGACCGTTGATTGTTTCCATGGTGTGGTGAGGTTTAGACCTCGATCTGGAGAGAAATGGGAGTTTTATGGTGCTGATTCGTGACCTAAGATTCTTATGATGTCTGCCATGGAGATGTTTAGTCTGTTGTCGCTAGAGAATTCAGGGTTTATGATCTATGCCCTAGATGTTTCCCATGAGTCGAGAGTGGAGTTGAGTGATGTTCCGATTGCTCAAGAGTTCCCAAATGTGTTTCCAGACGAGATTCCTGGATTTCCTCCGAGACGAGAGATTGATTTCAGTATAGAGTTGGTGCCTGGTACAGCCCTGATTTCTAGAGCTTCATATCGATTGGCGCCAGCAGAGTTGAAAAAACTCAAGGATCAGTTGAGAGATCTTCTTGAGAAAGGCTTCATTAGACCGAGTATGTCGCCTTGGGGAGCTCCGATTCTGTTTGTGAAGAAGAAATATGGATCTATGAGGATGTGCGTTGACTTTCGGCAGTTTGAACAAAGCGACAGTAAAGAACAAGTATCTGTTGCCGAAGATTGATGACTTGTTCGATCAGTTGCAAGGATCGGCCGTGTACTCTAATATTTATTTGCGATCTTGTTAGAGTAGATGCCCAACTAGACAACTTGTGGCGTGTGGGTTTATAGACTCTTGTATGAAACAATTTTTATATATGATATTCGCATTTATTTATATGGCATTCTTTACTTTCATTGTGTTGTATAATGATTAACAATTGCGTTGAGTAAAGACCTAGAGTGCACTATAGTGTATGTTAGATGTGATAGTGGGTATGACGGCTATCATGAAACACATCTAATAGTCACTGTGTATTCTGAATTAGTTCCTAGTCGATTGGGCCGTCAAAATGAGGATAAGGTCGCCCGAGCTCGAGACTAGTATTTGCGATGCGAAGTACCATGTTTCATTGGTAGGGAACATTGTGATGTTCTGAGCATGCAGATAGATAGTGACCTGGTGATCTATCGAACTACCCTCGTTCGGACTTTCCAAGTGGTTACCATTTGTCGAGTGGATAAGTCCGAGGTCTTGGTTGTACTGATTAGTCCTCACGACTCGAAACGTCATTGAGACTCTACATGATAGGCGTCTCACTTTGACCCGTTTTCCGACTCACTTTGGGTCATAAGGCGGCGGGATTGGGTGAGACCCCGATGCATGTAGGAGTCGATGCATCGTTGTCGAGGATTCACCGCTCGCAGACATGCGTGGATATCCTATGCTATCTGAGAGGATAATAGTGTATAATTCTCTGGCCAGAGTACTAGAAGAGTTTTAAGTAAATGGGTTTACCTAGTTACACTCGCGATGTCACTATTCGATCTCCAAGATGTATGCATAGCTATCGGATCTTTAGCGACTCTCGATTTACCAATGGTCGTTGATCTGATCGGGATATATGGATTGAAAGGACCGTACTTTACGCTAACCACGACCAACTGGTTCTTGCAGGCACTATCAGTGATACCTAGAGGATCATGGGGCGATGTTGCTAGACGCTCTTACCATGATCCGATGGCCGCCTTCCTTCGTCGGAATTTTTTCCGGCCAACTTGACGAGGAGAATCCGTCCGCGCTGATCTCGTCAGGCCTTCTAGTGAAGGCTGACGAAGGAGTCTCGCTTCTGGTCGTGGACCTGATTGACGTAGTCTACCGCCGCCTACCGTGAAGTGCCGGTTTCCTCGCGAAACTGGTCGGAGCCAGGCACGAGTTGCCAGCAAGGTAATCAACTAAAACACCCTATGAATGGTTCATAGCTTGCATGTTTTGAATTGTATTGATCGTCTCCCGGCCCAATTTTTGTTCTTCCGCTGCCTCGTCGGGAGTTGGGATCCGGATCCGCCACGGTTCCCAACAGTGGTATCAGAGCCAAGGCTCGGATCTGATCAATACAATTGTTGCCATATTACATCAGATCTCGAATTTTGAATCGAAGAAACAAAAAAAATTTTTGAAATAGGCCTCGGCACCGCCGCGCATGGAGGCGCCCCACCGCGCGCTGGTCGCGCGCTGCCATGCGCGCTGGCCGCGCATGGTGGCCGAGACGTGCGCGCAACGTCGCGTATCATGCACGACACCATCGCGCGCTGGCCGCACGATGGATAGCCCCTGCTCACGCGCTGGCCGCGCGACTGCTGTGTGTTGGCCGGGCAGTGATCGTGCACTGGTTGCACGAAATGCTGGCCAACGATGGGAGGCTGTGCGCTGTTTTGCGTGGTGGCCGGCCTGCTGTGCGCCACCCTTGGCGCGCGATGTCGAGAGGAGCGCCGCGCTTGTCGCGGCAGTGCGTGGCTTCTACGCTGCGTGCATTTTTCGTGGTGGCGGCCGCACACAACATACCTAGCCTCCACACACACACGGCCGCCCACCTCTCCTCTCGGCCAACCCACGCGCCGCCGCCTATTGCGGGACTTGTTCCGGCCACCACGCTGAGGTGTTTCCATCCGTGCTGAATTCGTCAGTCCTTCTAGTGCAGGCTGACGAAGGTGTCTTGATTCCGGTCATGGACCTGATTGAAGATCTACCGCCGCCTATCGTTTGAAGTGCCGGTTTCCTCGTGAAACTGGTCGGAGCCAGGCGCCTAGACGCCAGCAAGGTAGCAATTCGATAAATTCCCTATGAATGTTTATTGATTGTATTCGAATGTATTGAACGTTTCTCGGGGCAATTTTGTTTTCCGCTGTGCCCCCGGGGAATGGGATTCGGATCCGCCATTGTATGCCAACAGTGGTATCAGAGCACAGGCTCGGATCCTTCAATACATTAGTGCATATTGCATCAGATCTAGATTTTTAAAATCAGAAAAGAAAACCAAAAAAAAAAAATTTTAAACTGTCCGCGGCGCCGCCGCGCATGGCGGTGCCACCCCCACCGCGCGCATGAGCGCGCTGGCCGGCCGATGGGGCCAGCAGCCTTGCGCAATTGTTGCGCCATGGCTGGGCGCTGCTTCGCGCATGGTTGCGCGAATGGTGGCCGGGAGAAAGGACGTGGGGTGTGCCCACGGTGCTAATTTCTTCTAGGTATTGGTCGGGCCTGTCCCGGGCAGCCCATGAAGCTTTTGGGCCGATATTCGATATTGGGCCAATTTTAGTCGATTTTGAAATTTTTGAGATTTTGAAGCCTAAAATTGTTTTAAGCCCAATATGATGCAATTAAATTGCAAAACATGATTTTGATTATGAAATATGATTTTATAATTAAAATATGATTTTGTTGATTAAAATATGATTTTATCGACAAAATACGATTTTATTATAAAATGTAAATTTTGTAATTAAATACGATTTTTTGGGTAAATAATTATTTAAATTTATGCAAATTAATTAGATTGATTGCATGTTTGGGATGATCGAGAGTCGTGCCCAACGTGTTAGGTGTATGCTTTAGGTTTTGCGATTTCGGTTGTAATATGTTGTTGATATCACAAAGTGGGTCTTTTTGCGGCCCGTTCCCACCCCTGCAAATTTGTATCCCTTACTTGTCATGGAAATTTAAATGTAAATTACTAGATTTAATGGGAGGACATTTGAAGACGTTGGACATGACGATCAAAGATATTGAAGACCGAAGATCTGTAAAACCGGAAGCAATTGTAATAGGATTGCATTGCATATTGCATTTCACCTAGGACTGGACCCAGGTCCGTGATTGGCAACCACGAACCGCATAGCTCTCGCGATCGATCATCCCAAAGTTATATACATTTGATATATGTTAGTTGAATCCGCATGTTTTAAATTGTGATTTAAAATTGCATGAGACCCAATTTTTCAAAAATAAAATCCCTCGTTTTAAATACGATTTAAAACTAATATCAAGATTAAAAGTTTATTAGATAAACTAATGGATTTAAATATGTTTAAATTATCCCTACCTTCCATCAACAATGGGTGTACGTCGATGCTACCCGCATACATGGCCCGGCTCATAATATTGAGGGGGTCATGTATGCCGGAAAGCTGTCCATGCCATTGACAACTGTTGTGAGTCGATTGGAATTCCCTTTATCGTTGGCTCATATTATTGGGGACGTTAAGGGGACCGTCCTTCACGACTCAACATTGATGGGTCATCTTGACACGTGATAGTAAACGGCGTCATATTATTGGGCCCTTACTGGACGTGAGGTAAATACATGGAGGTTGCACCGGTTGCAATTGGATTCTACCTTTTAAGGGTCATGGTTGGCTGATATTATTCGGGACCATGATCACTTGATTGGACTCTGTGTACCCACTAAGGAAACTTGCTTTCCCGATTTCATTAGAGGGTGGTGAAATCGTTAAAATAGTGGGAGGGTAATTCATAAAACTTAACGACCTTTTTTTATGTCTTAGCGTTTTTCATATATAGTTAGTAATGCATGTCTGTTTTTCTTTTCAGTATAAACTGCTTTAAAATGTCTTCGATCAAAAACCCACTCGCTGTTATACTGGATAGCAACAAGTTCACCGGTCTAAACTACCAAGACTGTCTTCGAAACCTCAACATTGTGTTGGCTTCGGAGAAACTTCTCTATACCATAGAGAAGAGCCCTCCGAAGGAAGCCCCTTCCGATATCAGCCCTGAGGAGCTGATTACGCTTCAACAATGGTGGGACGACGAGCTTAAGACTCGATGCTATGTGATGGCATCGATGTCCAACGAAATTAAACGGCGCTTTGAGAAGACGAAGTATGCTGCTGACATACTTTTTCATCTCAAGGAACTGTATGGGAAGAACTCTCGACATGAGAGGTTCACCGCTGTCAAGGAGCTTATGACGAGCCGCATGCGTGATGGGACTTCGGTCCGCGAGCATGGGGTTCATATGATTTGGCTCGTTGAAAAGCTGGCGGGCCTTGATATCACACTTACACACGAGCTGTCTGTGGATGTGCTTCTCCTCTCACTACCCGCTGCAGTCGACCCCTTTGTGATCAACTTCAACATGAACAAGCTTGCAGCCACCCTTGAAGAGGTGGTTAACATGCTGGTCGTGTTTGAGGGAACCATAAAGAAGGACAAGCCCGTTCTCCTTATGGGTTCTTCTTCCTCTGTGAAGAAGGGGCCCAGACGCAAGGGTAAGAAGCGTTCTGCCCCTGCGAAGGAGGAAAAGCCCACTAAGAAGCCCAAGGCAAAGGCTTCCAAGCCAAACAAGTCCGAGGATGTTTGCCACCACTGCCACAAGCCTGGGAATTGGAGGAGGAACTGCAAGGAGTACCTCGAGCAGTTGCAAACTGCAAAAGGTATGTTCTATATCGAAATAAATATGTCTCTTTATTCGACTTCTTGGGTACTTGATACCGGATGTGGATCTCATATCTGCAATGATTTGCAGGTGATGACAAGAAGCCGACGTCTTAGAGAGGGTGAGACCCACTTGAGGCTGGGCAATGGAGCAAGAGTTGCTCCAGTAGCTATAGGAGATGTTTATTTATTTCTGTCGTCAAATTTTAAGTTGTTATTGAAAGATGTTTTATTTGTTCCCGAATTGATAAAGAACATTATTTCTTTTTCTATGCTTGATAGTGATGGATATTCTTGTATGTTTGCTAATTCGATTTGTAATATTTACAAGAATGAATGTTTAATTGGTATTGGGGAACACGAAAACGATCTATACACCTTAAAATTAAAACCAGTTCCAACTCGCTATGTGGAAACACATACAACAACAATGAAAAGGAAATACGATAGCTTAAACCCAGCACAACTTTGGCACGCTAGGCTAGGTCATATTTGTATAAGTAGGATGAACAAGTTTGTTAGGAGTGACATGTTTGATCTGTCAGACATTAACTCCCTATCGACTTGTGAATCTTGTCTCAAGGGAAAGATGACTAAACAACCCTTCAAGGGCAAGCCAGAACGTGCTCAAGGCCTATTGGATTTGATCCATACTGATGTGTGTGGTCCGCTTAGTATTGGTACTAAATACGGTCACACATACTTCATCCCCTTTACCGACGATCACTCTAGGTATGAGTACTTGTACTTAATGAAGCACAAGCCTGAATCCTTTGAAAGGTTCAAAGAATTCAAGGCTGAAGTAGAAAATCAGCTAGGCAAAATTATTAAAGCACTTCGATCCGATCGAGGTGGTGAATACTTAAGTGCTGAATTTCAAGACTATCTAAAAGAGAATGGGATTCTCTCGCAGTGGACCCCTCAGGCCATACCACAGCTCAATGGCGTAGCGGAGCGTCGTAATCGAACCTTGATGGACATGGTTCAATCTATGATGAGCTTCATCGTTTTGGGGCTATGCGCTCGAAACGGCGGTAATGTTGTTGAACAATGTCCACACCAAGACAGTGGATAAGACTCCATATGAGATATGGATGGGCAAACCGCCCAAATACTCATACATGAGGATTTGGGGATGTCCTGATTACGTGAAGCAGACAGTGGGAGATAAGCTGGATACGAGATCCATCTTATATTACTTCGTTGGGTATCCAAACAATTCCATTGGATACTACTTCTACTATCCAAGTGAGACAAAAGTGTTTGTTTCTAGAAATGCCACCTTTATGGAAAGGGAATTTCTACTTGATAGAAAAGGCAAAATAGTAGAACTCGAAGAGGTTCGAGAACCAATTGAAGTACCAAGTGAATCTCCTGCGCCTCCAGAGCCAGTACCAGAAATGGTCGCACCTAGGAGGTCCGAAAGGGTTCCTAGGGCTCCTGAAAGATATGGTTTCCTTTTTGAAGATGATCAGGGTGATCAAGTTGTTGGATGTGATCCAAAGACTTTCAAGGATGCAATTTCCGATGCTGATTCTAATTTGTGGCTTGAAGCAATGCAGTCTGAGTTTGACTCAATGCATGCGAACCAAGTTTGGACTTTCGTTAATCCTCCCGAAGGAATTGTTCCTATTGGGTGCAAATGGATATACAAGAGGAAACTTGGGCCTGATGGTAAGGTATTGACCTACAGGCATGACTGGTCGCGAAAGGTTACACTCAAAGGCAAGGCGTTGACTATGATGAAACCTTTTCACCAGTCGCAATGTTCAATTCGATTAGAATCGTATTAGCCATAGCCGCATGGTACGACTATGAGATATGGCAAATGGATGTGAAAACTGCATTCCTTAATGGAAAAATTAAGGAAGAGATCTATATGACGCAGCCTGAGGGTTTCACATTTGTAGGAAGTGAGCATAAGGTATGCAAACTTCAGAGATCGATCTACGGTCTCAAACAAGCATCGAGGAGTTGGAACCTGAGATTCGATGAAACCATTAAGGAATTTGGTTTCATCAAGAATCCCGAGGAGCCATGTGCATATAAGAAGGTAGTTAAAAGCGCTGTGACATTCCTTGTACTTTACGTTGATGACATTCTACTCATTAGGAATGATGCAGGAATGCTGCAGTCAACTAAAGTATGGTTGTCTAGTAGATTCTCGATGAAGGACATGGGTGAAGCATCCTATATTCTTGGAATACAGATCTATCGGGATAGATCGAAAAGGATGCTCGGACTCACCCAAGCTACCTACATCGATACCATACTTAAGAGGTTCTCTATGGAAGAGTCCAAGAGAGGACACCTACCTATGTGCCATGGGGTCACTCTATATAAGTCTATGTGTCTGAAGACTGATGAGGAGATAGAGAGTATGGCGCGTGTGCCATATGCCTCGGCGATAGGTAGTATTATGTATGGCATGATCTCAACTAGACCGGATGTCGCATATGCTCTGAGTGTCACGAGCCGCTACCAGGCCAACCCCGGCAAATTGCATTGGAAGGATGTGAAGGATATTCTTAAGTACTTGTGAAGGACTAAGAAAATGTTCATGGTCTATGGGGGTGGTGAACTTAAATTGGAAGGCTACACTGATTCTAGCTTCCAATGTGACGTGGATGATTCGAAGTCTACATCTGGATTTGTATTCATGCTCAATGGTGGTGCTGTCTCTTGGAAGAGTTCCAAGCAAGATACCATCGCGGATTCAACCACTGAGGCTGAGTACATCACAGCATCAGCTGCTGCTAAGGAGGCGGTTTGGATAAGGAATTTCGTCCAAGAGTTCGGCGTCATTCCTGATGGATTTGGTCCAGTCCCGGTGTACTGCGACAACACGGGTGCCGTTGCACAAGTAAGGGAGCCTAGGTCTCACCAAAGATCCAAACATATACTGAGAAAATACCACATAATCCGGGATATTGTGGCTAGAGGTGACATAGCAGTTGAGAGAGTCGCCTCTGCGGACAACATTGCTGATCCACTTACGAAGCCCTTGCCAGGACCGTTGTTTGAAAAACATCGCGAAACAATGGGACTGCGTCCGATGAGTAGTTGGCTATAGGGCAAGTGGGAGATTGTTAGATTAGATGCCCAAATAGCCAACTTGTGGCGTGTGGGTTTTATAGACTCTTGTATATGACAATCTTTATTTATGAAATACGCATTTATTTATGGAATTCTTTATTTTCATTATGTTATATAATGTTTACAATTGTGTTGGATAAAGATCTAGAATGCACCATAGTTTATGTTAGATGTGATAGTGGATATGATGGCTATTATGAAACACATCTAATAGTCACTGTGCATTCTGAATTCGTTACTAGTTGATTGGGCCGTCAAAATGAGGATAAGGCCGCCCGAGCTTGAGACTAGCATCTGCGATGCGAAGTACCATGTTTCATTGGTAGGGAACATTGTGATGTTCTGAGCATGCAGATGGATAGTGACCTGGTGATCTATCAAACTACCCTCGTTCGGACTTTCCAACTGGTTACCATTTGTCGAGTGGAAAAGTCCGAGGTCTTGGTTGTACTGATTAGTCCTCACTACTCGAAATGTCATTGAGACTCTACATGATAGGCATCTCACTTTGACCCGTTTGCCGACTCACTTGGGGCTATTAGGCGGCGGGATTGGGTGAGGTCCCAATGCATGTAGGAGTCGATGCTTCGTTGTCGAGGATTCATCGCTCGCTTTAACGCGTGGATATCCTCTTGGTTGTACTGATTAGTCCTCACTACTCGAAATGTCATTGAGACTCTACATGATAGGCATCTCACTTTGACCCGTTTGCCGACTCACTTGGGGCTATTAGGCGGCGGGATTGGGTGAGGTCCCAATGCATGTAGGAGTCGATGCTTCGTTGTCGAGGATTCATCGCTCGCTTTAACGCGTGGATATCCTATGTTATCTGAGGGGATAATAGTGTATAAATCTCTGACCAGAGTACTGGATGTGTTTTAGGTAAATGAGTTTACCTAGTAACACTCGTGATGTCACTATTCGATCTCCAAGATGTATGCATAGCTATCGGATCTTTAGCGACTCTCGATTTACCAATGGTCGTTGATCTGATTGGGATATATGTGTTGAAAGGACCGTAGTGTACGTTAACCATGACAAATTGGTTCTTGAAGGCACTATCAGTGATACCTAGAGGATCATGGGGCGATGTTGCTAGGCGCTTTACCATGATCCGTTGGGCAAGTACGAAATTGTGATTTCGGAGACAAAATGGTTGTGGGCCCACGGCTAGCTGTATCCCTGAACCATTGAGTCACACAAGTACTGGATTCATGATTCCCGCACGGAAACTGAGATCAATGTGTTGAGCATAGGAAGAGGATTTTAGGGAGTACGACTTCCTAAAAGTCAACAGGGGTCAAATTGCGATTTCCCACTGTTGAGGGCAAAACTGTCATTTTGGACTAGGTAATCAGAAAAATTGTTTTCGCATCATAATATTCAGTTTTGGAAACTGAGTCAATCGGTCTGATCTGATCGTCGATCGGAGTTATGATGAATCCGTAGTGATTTAAAAGAACCGAATGTTCATATATTGGACTGGGCCCGCCCCAGGTCCAATGGGCCGATTCAAGCCCATCATTGGTCTACTTATGTTAGACCTAGGGCTACACTACACACAAGAGAACACAACATACCTAGCCTCCACACACACACGACCGGCCACCTCTCCTCTCGGCCAACCCACGCGCCGCCCGTCGGCCACCCACGCGCCGCCGCCTCTTCGCCGGACTTGTTCCGGCCACCGCGCTGAGGAGTTTCCGTCCGTGATGAATTCGTCAGTCCTTATAGTGCAGGCTGACGAAGGTGTCTTGATTCCGGTCGTGGACCTGATTGAAGATCTACCGCCGCCTACCGTTTGAAGTGTCGGTTTCCTCGTGAAACTGGTCGGAGCCAGGCGCCTAGACGCCAGCAAGGTAGAAATTCGATAAACGCCCTATGAATGTTTATTGATTGTATTTGAATGTATTGAACGTTTCTCGGGGCAATTTTGTTTTCCGCTGAGCCCCCGGGGAACGGGATCCGGATCTGAATCCGCCATTGTATGCCAACAAGGTGTTCGATGAAGAAAATAGCGAAGTTAAATGTCGACCATGTGGTTAGATTGCATGGAGTTCCAGTTTCTATAGTTTCAGATCGAGATCCGAGATTCACTTCTAGATTTTGGAAGAGTTTGCAAGCGGCTATGGGTTCGCGGGCGATGAGCACTGCTTATCACCCCCAGACAGATTGCCAATCTGAGAGGACCATTCAGACTTTAGAAGATATGCTGCATGCAGTTGTGATGGATTTCAGTGGTGGCTGGCAGGATGCTTTGTCCTTAGTTGAGTTTTCTTACAACAACAGCTACCAAGTGACAATTGGAATGGCTCCGTTTGAAGCATTGTATGGTCGAAAGTGTAGATCACCGATCTGTTGGGAAGAGGTTGGTGAAAGACAGCTTTCTACTCCTGAGTTTGTGCATCATATGAAAGATCAGGTTGAATTGATTCAGAGTAAAATGAAAGCTGCACAAGATAGATATGCTATCTATGCTTAAAAGCGACGCGACCGTTATAATTTGAGGTTGGCGATCATGTATTTCTAAAGATTTCCCCTTTCAAGAGTGTTATGAGATTCAGATTTAAGGGTAAGTTAGCTCCTAGATTCCTTGGTCCCTTTGAGATTGTTGAGCGGATTGGACAGTTGGCTTATAGATTGAAGCTGCCTGATGAGTTAGCAGCGATGCATGATGTTTTTCATGTGTCAACGTTGAGAAAATATGAGCCAGATCCATCCATGTGCTCAGGACTGATGAAGTAGAGCTAGATCAGACCCTGAGTTATGACGAATATCCAGTACAGATTCCGGATAGGAAGGAGAAGCAACTAAGGAATAAGGTGATACCGTTGGTGATGGTCCAATGGAGCAAGCATGGGCGTGAAGAAGCTACCTGGGAAGTTGAGGAAAAGATGAGACAAGAGTGGCCTCATCTGTTGAGCCATGACAGTATCGATTCAGGTAATCTTTTAGCTTGATTGATTTTGTGGTTTAAGTGATTTTGCTGCTGAATTGAGATTCTGCTTGGTATTGAGTTGTACTAGGCAGTATGGCATGAGTATATTAGGAATGGTGTCTAATATACTGTGTCGTGATGAGCTATCTTGCTGTTGTGTTTTGATTTTATGACTTAACTGATTTCGAGGACGAACTGATTTCTAGTGGGGGAGAGTGTGAGGACTAGAAATATGTTAAGTATGATTTAATGGCTAATCAGCTTTTGGATTAAGATTTTTTACGGAAATTGTGATTTCTGGGTGTTCAGATTTGGCATAGAGTAGATCAGCAGCGAGACGTTGGTGATATAGTGAGATCTGCGTCGAATGTGGAGTCCAGCAGTTGAATTCCCTATCGAGAAATGATTCCAGTGGTAATTCAGACTTGAGGTTCATCGCTGGAAAAAGATAGGCCAGCAGCGTTCTTGCGCGATGTTTTGCGGGCATTCAGTAGTGAGTACTCAGCAGTGGTAAGATTCAGATGTTGGTATTCAGTAGTAGCGTGACCAGATGTCAACGCTAGTCAACTCAGCAGTGAGAGTGTAGCAAGAGGCAGCTGTTAGCGATAGCGCACGGGCGTGAGAAGTTGTCGCGTGTTATTCAACAGTTGAGTTTACCGCTAGTAGTTAGAGCGTTCAGATGTTGCTAGCGAGAGATAGGTTTCAGCAGTGGAAGCTATGCTACGTCATTTTGATTATTTGTTGCGACGCCGTTTGCTGTATGAGTTAGTAGAATGTTTAGATGTTTGTATTGTATCAGCAGTGAGCGAAAGCTGGAGCCAGCTTTGAGAGGACTTTTGCCTTAGTATAAGCAGATATGAATTGCTTAGAACAGTAGTGATTCGAGGATTTATATACCAAGTGCTGCCCAACACTTAGCGTATTTTGAACCCGATATTCCTCATCGTTTTCTCCAGTAAACCCTCGATAGTTACTGTTCATTCAAACCCTTCTCCGGTAAATTTCCGTCGATTCTGCCGTGGTTTGGAGCGAGACTGGTGGCGCTGAGGTCGGCTTGAGTAGCTCTTTTGATTGATACCAGTTAGGTGGCCTGAGAGGAACGCGAAGTAGCAGTGTTGATCGAACATTTTCGTGAAGCTAGACCCGATAGTTCTTCAGCTCTATTGAGCTTTTGGGTATGTGATTTCGACTGTTTTAAGCTTAGTTCTAGCTGTCAGAAGCTGCTTCGATAGGTAGAACCAGATTTGAGTTCTGACCGTAGGTAGTATGCTTTAGAAATTCAGCTGTGAACTAAGATATGATATTCCTTAACAGATTTGAGCTCCAGGGAAGTCCCTGTTGTGTTGAACGTGACCAGCGAGGTAGCAAGTTTGAGCAGTTGAAGCTGCCATGCCTGAGTAAGTTCTGTTGAGGTAGAATTTGAGTGCAGAGGTACAAGTTGAGCTTTTGCTAACAGCTTGAACATAGTGTGCTAGTATTTGAGGCCTGAAATATGTGCTATGTGAATTCTGTGTTTACGTGAACATCTTGATTGAATTGATATGTCCTGTTTACGTATTATATGCATGTTGAAATCAGATTTGAATTTCATGGCATTCATGCATACATATTGAGCCTTTGATCGATTGAGAACCCGAGATAGAGCCATGTTGTGACCGGCAGACAGATGTGTCGTGCCTGAAAGGTACACCACTATCATTGGAGTCGTGACCGACTAATTGGTTCTGTCTGAAAACCACCGAGCTGTGATGGCTGACGGGCCTGAAGAACACGGACCGATGATTTCCCCGATTGATACACTGTGCGGGTATAGAGGCTCGATGGAGATTACTGCCAGCTGATTAGCAGGCCTTGATGACCGATGTTCTTTGACTGCCACATGCATTCATGACTTAGAATACTGCATGTTTATGATTTGCTGTTATATTAGTGCTCATTCGTACTGAGGCTTGACCTCGTATTTTTTTTCCTGCTTTTGTTGTTTGGGTCGGCGTTGCTCATCTGCAGGATCTTCAGGTAATCAAGCTGGACAGACTGGAACCCCAGCTGGTCGATCCCCATTTCCTTGAAGTCCCAGTTATTATGTTATGTATTGATCCAGGGGATGCCCTGAGATTGTATGTATTTGGGGGATCGTTGTTGATTTGATTACCTGTTGTTGTATGAGTTTTTATTTAACTCGTATTTTGAGTATCACTATTTTGAAGATATGATTTGGTTCAGGCCCAACTTTATTTCGAAAATTTTTAGCCATATTGTATGCTTCCACGTTTATGTGCTTAATTGTGCTATTAATTATTGTTAATTAGAACGGGGCCTGACACGAATTGAGCTTCTGTTAACAGCTTTGGGCATAAGCATGTTAGAATTTTGAGGCATGAATTGTGTTCTGTGAATTCTGTGCTTTACGTGGATAGATTTAGCTCACTGGTTGATAATGTTCTGTTTACGTGAATTATGCATGCTGAAATCATATTTGAATTTCTTGGCATTCATACATACATATTTAGCTTGATGATTGATTGATTACCGATTGAGAGCCACATTGTGACCGGCCGGTAGAGGTGTCGCGCCTGAAAGGCACGATGCTATCATCGGAGTGGTGACCGACTGATTCGTCGTGTCTGAATACCACCGAGCTGTGATGGGTAATTGAGTGGCCAGTCTTGAATATCACGGACCGATGATTTCCATCGGCTGATTGGCTGTGCGTGGTACAGAGGCTCACCTATTTTTCCAGCATACTCGTTGGCCTAGATGATCGATTCTTTGACAGCCCTCATGCATTCATTACTTAAAATACTGCATGTTTATGATTTTATGTTTATTTAGTGCTCTTCGTACTGAGGTTTGACCTCGTATTTCTTTTCCTGCTTTCGTGTTCTTGGTTCTGTGTTGCCAAATGCAGGAGTCGCAGGTAATCTGGCTGGGCAGAGTGGAGCTTCAGCTAGTAGATCCCCGTTGGGATGAGTACCAGTTTATTGTATTATGTATCGAACCAGTGGATGCCCTGAGTTTCTATGTATTTGGGGGATCTATTATTTGAGTTTATTTGATTAACTGTTAGTTATTTGGATTTTGAGTATTAATATTTTTGAATGAATGTTTTACTGTTCAGGCCCAACATTTGAAAAATTTTTAAGCCCTATTTTTTTTATGCTTCTGCGATTACGTGCTTAATTGTGCTGTTAATCTTCGTTGATTAGCACGGGACCTAACGAATACAAACTAATTTGGTTGATCGAGACAAACAGAGCTCGAAGATAGCGAAGGCTGCAGAAGCGCCGGTGAAAAGAGCTTAAGTCAAATAAAGCCTGCAACGCATTAAAAGCCAAATGACACAAGTACAACAGTGTCAGAAGACTTTTCAAACGGCTACAAACTTGTGTCCAATGGACAAATCTGCTAAGCGGCTTTATATATCATGAGTAGGAGAAAGAAGCAAAGAGACAGAGCCGAGCAGAGAGAGTGGGTGTGCATAAGCTAAAACAGAATACAAGTCTACTGCACAACCCTAGGAAGACATCGAGAGACCAGCTCAAAGAGGAGCACTTCCTAGTGTGTGAGATTCAATATTTGAGAAATTGTACTTACTGTGAAAATCTCACACACATACACATTCACTCACATTCGATAGTTGAGCGAAACATATTAGAATGAATGTGAATATAAAACTCTCCATTGTAGTCTTTAGACAGAGACGTTAAACAAATCTACGTTGTCTTTCACACTGAGACGTTAAAGAAGTGTGTGTAGCCTTTCTCAATGAGGCATGAAAGAAGTGAAGTTAGATGCACGCAGCTTGCGAGATGGTGTGCAGTGGTGCTAGGAGTTCTTGCGGCTGCTGGTCGTAGGATTGGGTTGTAGCGAGGGTCGCTGCAATCAAAGTATTCTAGTGGATCCTTCCCGCTTGCGGAAGAAGGGTAGACGTAGGAGATTCAGCTCCGAACTTCCATAAACATCAATGAGGCATGAAGAAGTGAAGTTAGATGCACGCAGCTTGCGAGATGGTGTGCAGTGGTGCTAGGAGTTCTTGCGGCTGCTGGTCGTAGGATTGGGTTGTAGCGAGGGTCGCTGCAATCAAAGTATTCTAGTGGATCCTTCCCGCTTGCGGAAGAAGGGTAGACGTAGGAGATTCAGCTCCGAACTTCCATAAACAAATCTCAGCGTATCGTTTTACAGCTTTCTGCATTTACATTCATACACATTTCATATTTAACAAAGTGTTAAACAAAACCGTTAATAAGCTTTCAAATATAAGAGTTCAGTTTGAGTTATTTTCGCATGATTTTATCTCATTACTCAATCTGTATCTCGATGCACTTAACATTCAAGAACACTGAGCTATTGCAACTCAAGCATACAATAAACCAGATTGCATATGTTGAACCAGCTCGCAGAGCCGCTGGTATGTTTCCTGCGCGATCCGGTTGCATTGTTGTGTGCTGCTTATCTTTCAAAAACTTTTAAATGTACGCAACTTGAGGGTTCGGTGTCTTTGGCTGAGTGAAAGCCTGCGTAAGCTGTGTGAGAGATCACGTACACCCCCTATATTTTGGGACCAACAATTGGTATCAGAGCGCTTTTGCGATCTGGTACCCCGTAAAATGGGACCAGCACACTCGGTCATGGTTAGCGTACAGTACGGTCCTTTCAAATAAAATATCCCTATAGAATCAACGACCATTGGTAAATCGAGAGTCACTAGAGATTTGATAGCCATTCATACATCTTGGTGATCAAATAAACGTATCGCATGTGCTACTAGGTAAACTCATTTACCTAAAACACATCTAGTAATCTGGCAAGATATTTGTCACACTATTATCTCCTCAAATAGCATAGGATATCCATGCACAAGGGCGAGCGGTGAATCCTCGGAAACGAAGCATCGACTCCTACATGCATCGGGACCTCACCCAATCCCGCCACCTGATGACCCCAACTGAGTCGTTAAACGGGTTCAAAGTGAGGCACCTATCACGTAGAGTCTCAATAAAGTTTCGAATAGTAAGGAATAATCTGTAAAACCAAGACCTCAAACTTAATCCACTCGACAAATGATAACCACTTGGAAAGTCCGAACGAGGGTCGTTCGATACATCACTAGGTCACTATCCATCTGTATGCTCAGAACTTAACTATGTTCCCTACCAATGAAACGTGGTACTTCGCATCGCAGATACTAGTCTCAAGCTCGGGCGGCTCCTATTCTCTTTTGGACGGCCCAATCAACTAGGAACTATTTTAGAATACACAGTGACTGTTAGATGTGTTTCATGATAGCCATAAAATCCACTATCACATATAACATACACTATAGTGCATTCAATGTCTTTATCCAATAATTTGTAATCATAACAGTGAAGATAAATAATGTCATAAAAAAATACGAATTTCATAAATAAAGATCGTTATACATAGAGTCAACAAGAACCCACATGCCACAAGTTGGCTAGTTGGGCACCTACTCCAACACTACGACGTGGAAACGTCTCTGTTATACCAGCTCGGATGTCCCCTCACTGTTCCATTGTGGATATCTTCAACTATACTAGCTTAGGCATCCCCTCACTGTTCCAGTTTGGATATCTTCTTATCTCTCCAGACTAGCTACTGTACATCGCACGTAAACCGTTAGTATAATAATAAAAGATTTTGTGTTAATAAAAAATGATATTCTGATCTGTAAATACAGATCCAAAATTGTAGAATTACACCGAAAAGAAAAAATTTAGTCACTTTTAAGCTTCCGCGTTTTCGTGTGCTTGTTGACATATTAAGAGCACCGGGCCTGACAAGTTTTGTCAAAGCCAATGTGATACATAATACCCTCGAATCAGTTAATTATGATGATCAGAACGCGTCTAAACTGAAGTAAATGGGAAAGCTTGGTATAGGCAATGCTCAACCTGAGAACTCTAAGCCGAGATAGCTTAAGAATAGGCTGGATAAGGAAAAAGTGATTCTGTTCCACAGTCGCCTAATTTAACCAGCTTAGCCATGGTTCAAAGAAGGACATAAAGCAAACAAGAACGTTCAGTCGAGACGCGATCTAAATGATCAGAATATGAAACCAAAGTTCAAAAGATCGCATACGGATTTCGCACGCACCTTAGTGGACACACATTAGAAGAAATGTCAACGTAATTTCAGTATGGGTCCCAAAAGGTTTAATCCAATCTGAACCCAAGTAAACATGGGTACCAAAAGTTTCTTTTTTGATTGCAAGTAAACAGGTAAAGACTTTTGAATGAATCATCATGTTATTTGGACAGTGGATGGTCCAGACATATGACAAGCAACCCCAAGCTACTTTTTCAGATATTAATTATCACAAAGGACCAAGAATCATGTTTGGTGATAACTCAACAAGTGAAACAGTGGGAAAGGGTAAGATTGTCCATCTTTAATGATGTTCTTTTGGCTGAAAATCTCTGTTACAATCTGATAATCATCAGTCAATTATGTGACAACGAGTATGCTGTTAATTTTCATAAACACACATGCAAAGTTCAAAGCCCACCTGGTATGAATGTTCTAACAAGCTTTACATCGGGCAATACTTGTGAACTAGTCAGATCAACTGATAGCTGAACCTACATGTTTAATCGCACATTCATATAAAGCATTGTTATGGCATAAACGCATGAATCATACAAACTTTAAAACAATATCCAGTCAGAGTAAACATGATTTGGTCACCGATTTTCCCAAAATTGATTTTACAAAAGGCAAGCCTTGCTCCACATTTCAGCTCAGAAAGCAAGTCAAGTCAAACTTTAAAAATAAGGGTCGTAAATCTTCTTCCAAGAGCTTAGATTTATTGCACATGAATCTTTTCGGTCCTATACCTATAATGAGCTTAGAGTGAATGAAATACACCCTATTTGTTGTTGATGAGTACTCCAGATTTACCTGGGTACCCTTTGTATAAACAAAAGACGAAACCACGGACCTGCTGATAAATCATTTAATTCCTCCTCAAAAATGAGAAATCTTGTTCTATAAATCGCATTAGGAGTGATCGGGACACTGAATTTTTTAATCTATAATTTTCCTCTTATCCTACCAATAACGGAATCAGGCATGAGTTATCTGCAGCTAGAACTCCTCAACAAAACGGGCTCGCTGAGTGTCGTAATTGTACTTTAAAAGAAGCTGAGAAAACTATGCTTGATGATTCCGGGATTTCTCAAAAGTTTTGGGAAGAAGCGGTGAACAATGCATGTTACATTTAATAGATCAATGATTAACAGGAACATTGTATAAAACATTATATGATTTTGAATGGCAAAAAACCAACATTGCATACTTTTAAATTTTTGGTTGCAGATGTTACATTCATAATAATGGTAAACTGCACTTATCTGCTTTTGATGCGCATTCTGATATTGGCATCATTTTAGGTTACTCGGCTGTCAGAAAATCTTATCGTGTTTTTAATAATAGAACGCTGACATTAGAGGAGTCATTTCCTGTTAAATTCGATGAATCTAGTGTTTCTTCAATTTCTATTGTGACTATTAAGATATTAACAACATATTAGAATCCTCTAACCTTGTTGAATCGAGATATGACGAGACACAGGTCAGAAGACTAGCTGAAGATGCAAAAGCTGATCCAACAAAAGATATCCAAGCTGATCCAGTAGAGGAGACCCAAGTTGTTCCAGAAGCTGAACCTCAACCTAATAACGTTGTCAATGCTCCAGGTTATCCAGCACAAAAGACTCAAGATTTCTCAATCGCTAAAGCTCCAGTTATCAACTTAGGTGAGGAGAACGAAGAACTACTATACCTGAGGAAGTAGCGTGTGAAAACCCGAAAATTCAGCTACAAAAAAAAAAAAAACTTCACCTGCTGGTCGAAAATCAGCAGGTGGTCGAAATTCAGCAGTTAATGGCAAGAGTAAAACACCGTCGTTACGAAGAACCAGCAGTTGCACGAGCGCAAGGGATGATACGTCGTCGTTTCGATCTTAGAGGTTGCTGCTGACGGGCGTGGCTTTTAGCGCGAGAGTGTTCGAGAAAACGACACGTGTTGGTCAATATTTTGAGGGATTTACTGCTGGATCAGCAGATGCGCGAGTTAAGAGTGACCAGCTGCTGGTTTGGGAAAAATAGCCAAAGAAGTGGAGCGACGTCGTTTTGTTAAGTTGAAACGCTGCGTTTTGGAACCAGCAGCGAGGGGATTGTGACTAATGCGTTGCGACTGGAGAACCAGCAGGTGGAAGCGATGCTGACGTAACCCTTACGATGTCGTTTGGATTAGTTATATCCAGCAGATGGTATTTGAAGTTTAGCGATAGCAAGACGATGTCGTTTGAATAAGTCGATACGTCAGCGTTTCGCCTTCACGCTAAAGATTCAGCAGATGGCTTGTGCGACGATTTAAACCGGCAGATAGCTACAGGTATCTCGAATCAGCTGTTGCAAGATTCCAGCAGGTACATTACTTAAAGATAACCAGCTACGGGACGGTCAAACCAGCTTTGCGTTTAGCAAGGCAAATCCAACAGCTGACGACTTAGCGAAGCAATTCCAGCAGCGACGCAAATTCAGTAGCAACGAAAAATTCAGCAGCGACGCAGGCTTCATCTTCTCCACGAAAAATCCGGATTTCTCGACGCGAAGCAAGATTCTTTGTACATAAAGCTTCACCATGGAAATTCGAAAAGGTTCCTCACGCGTACAAGGCAGATTTCTTGCAGTAACCGTCGAATTGAGAGAAGTAATGGACAATTAAAACTCGTAAATCATGCGCGCATAACAGTCGACGTAATGATAGGGAATTAAGAGCCTTTAATGGCGGACGCTCGACTTCCTCACCTCTGCGCCTATAAATACCAGAGGACGACCACAGAACTCCTCTAACCATTTGAAATCCCTCAGTTAGAACAGCAGCAAACTCACGCCAAAGTTCTGCAGCAGTTTCGCCAAATCCCTTAGCCAAAGTCCTACGTAAATTGCGGCGTGTTCAGAAGCTTTTGCTATCAGATTTCTCATTGAAATCCTACGAGCAATTGTGCAAAGTTTAGCAGCAGTCGTACGCCAGTTTCAAGATTTCTGTACGACCAGATTTTTGGCCGAAGAATTTAAAGGGTAAGTGGGCTTTTGCTAAGTAATTCGTTTGATATATGTATGTAATTTTTCATTTCGAAGTTTTTGGTTTTGAACTACTATTCGAGCACTTGTTTCACGTCAGATCTCTGTTCGTTCAAGTCCTGTCTTGCACTGATATCTCTGTCGTTATATGGGTCTACGGGATATTCCGCACTCTAGGTTACTTGGTGTAACCACATGGCCTTGACCCCTTAGAGGAATAAAAATTAGGGACTGATCATTAAACCATAGACACGAAGTTATTATCAGTGCCGTTCTGTCACGTTCTGTCATGCTCTGTCATGCTCTGTTATACTCTGTTATGCTCCGTCATGCTCTGTTATGCTCTGTTCCGAATTTTGTTAATTATGTATATATATTTGTTGTTTGCTCGAATGGTATCCCCCACTTGCTGAGTGTTTCCCCAAACACTCACCCCTTACTTCTCCACCCAGATAAGAATGAAGAGCAGGTAGAAGAAGAAGAGCAAGAACAATTCTGGGGCTGGTGATGATTCAGATTTCTGTTTAATTATGTATTTTTCGCTTCCGCATTCCGTTATTCAAATTTTATTTTCAGATGTAAAAACGATTATATTTCGATTATTAATAGACTGGTTTGAGCTATGCTATGATGGCTTAATGTTTTAAAATTTTCATAATTGTTTAATATTGCCGATGTCATGAGTTTCGGTCTCGGGGCGTGACATTTTAGTGGTATCAGAGCTCACCAGGTACTTAATCCAGCTGGGAAACCAAATCTGAAATTTTCAATATTGAGGAAGAATTTCGGATTTTGGCGACAGACCAGTGTTGCGCTCCGAAAACACATTTTTTTTGCCTTTTTGAAAATACACTAACCTTCTGTACAGGACTCTGACTTCAGTTCTGAAATCCCTATGGTTAATACTTTCTGTTTATGGATTAACCTAACGACTTTATATTTTTGGACGTATCCTCGATTTTAGGAAATGGCCCGTTCTGTCCCCCGTACTCGTGCTACGGCTGCCCTCCGCATGAAACAAATTGCCTGATACCAAGGCCGCACATTAGCGCCTTAGAGCCCAATTAGCCACTGAGAGTTTTTTGCCTTTTTGAAAATACACTAACCTTCTGTACAGGACTCTGACTTCAGTTCTGAAATCCCTATGGTTAATACTTTCTGTTTATGGATTAACCTAACGACTTTATATTTTTGGACGTATCCTCGATTTTAGGAAATGGCCCGTTCTGTCCCCCGTACTCGTGCTACGGCTGCCCTCCGCATGAAACAAATTGCCCTCGATAACCAAGGCCGCACAATTAGGCGCCTTAGAGCCCAATTAGCCACTGAGAGACGAGGATTGGCCACCATGAAGAAAGAACTGGAAGATACTCAAGTAGCCTTAGAAGCCTCACATAAGGTCATCGCCGGACTGACTGAGATAGGCCTTAGCATGTCCAAGAATATTGAAAGAATGAAGGTTAAGAAACAAAAAGTTAGAGCCAACCATGTGGAGTGCCATCAGAAGTTCCAGGCTCGCATCCACGAAGCCGAAGACTCGATGCAAGCTCAACACTTACTCATCGAGGCCCTAGTGGATGAGAAGGATAGCCTAATTCAAACCATCCACGGTCTCCAAGAAGCCAACAATGCCCCTGCCCCATTCAGGACCTTTGTGTTTAATAATTTTTCTATCATCTTCTATGTCTAACATATAACTCTTTGGTGCTAAGAAGATTCCTCTCTTGACATTACATTCCAGTTTAAACTTACCCAAGTCAAACGATGGTGATTGGGAAGAAGAACCGGAAGAAGAACCGGAAGAGGAAGAGATTGAGGATATTCCTCTGGGCGAGTTAGAGATAGATGATGAATAGGATATATTTTAGCTTTGTATTCAATTCATCTTTCTATCGAATAAATTGCTTAGCCTTCAAGATATTTTATTCCCGACCTCTCACCGTTATATATCGCCATTCTTAATAAAGACTCCCTATGGCAGAATATGGCAGGCGATCGTAGAAGCGACAGGAACAATGGAGGCGAAGGACCCTCAAACAACGGGACTGGTCTTAGCAGAGAAGACCTAATAGCAATAGTTACAATGGTTGTCACAACGCTTCAAGGGTTGGTTGGTCCCAACCACAACCAAGCTCCACCTCCTCCCCCTCCAACCCGTGGGACGAAGTTCTATTACGAGTCCCTACGTAAGAATAAAGCCCCCACCTTCGATGGGAGCCACGACCCAGAAGTTGCTCAAACCTGGATGAAGAACATCGAGACGCAGCTTCGACTATTGGAGGTCCCAGACGCAGTCAAAGTGGATGTGGTAACACCACCCCTCGACAGTAAAGCTGGGAAATGGTGGGAAGCTGTTGAGCCCACCATGACTGCCAATGGACAAGCGATGATGTGGAAGAGGTTTCGAGAAGCATTCTTGAAACAGTACTTTCCCATGGAAGTACGAATGCAGAGTCTCAGCGAGTTTGAGACCTTCACTCAGACCGCAGACATGTCGGTTGTAGAGTATACCTCCAAGTTCAATTCGTTGGGCACATACGTCCCAACGATTATGGCGGATAATACTCTAAAAATGCACCGATATAAGAAGGGTCTGAACAGCCGGATTCAGTCAGCCCTCGCAGTTTACCAAGCCACGAGTCTTGAAGACTTGATGGGAGCTGCAATCCGCGCTGAGACTGACATAAAGAGGCGGGAAGCGAACAACAAAAACAAGCGCCCACTCAATGTTCAGACTTCTCACGGTGGGCCTAAGAACAAGCGGCCCAACTTCAACAACCGTGGCTCGGCACCTGCACCGAATAGCCAGATGTTACCAATCTTCTCCTCCTGTGGCTATCGGCATAGCGGAGACTGCCGCAAGCAGAGCGGTGCATGCTTCAAGTGTGTAAAGTTGGACCACCGGATTGCGAATTGTCCGGAGAACCAAAATCCAAAGCTTGGATCAAGAGATACAGCCCCGAACAAACCGAAGCCCCGAGAGGACAATCCCAAAGCTCGCGTGTTCGCAATGACACAGGAGCAAGCTGAAGACGCCAGCGACGTGGTGACAGGTACCATTTTCATCAACAAGCTGCCTGCTTATGTGTTGTTTGATTGTGGTGCTACGCATTTGTTCGTGTCTAAGAGATTTGCTAAGAAGTTAGGGTTAGAGCCTGAAATTCTATCTGAACCCTATAGAGTAGCAACTCCTACCAATACTACCATCGAAACACATAAACTCCATCGAAACTGTGAGTTATCGATCAACGATAGTCCATTCTTTGCAAACTTGATACAACTCAACATGGTCGAGTTCGATACCATCTTAGGAATGGATTGGCTATCTAAGCACCATGCACTAGTAGATTGCCGAGGTAAGAGCGTGAAGCTCCAAACCCTCGATCGAGAAGAGTTGGTATATCATGGCAAGAACAAGGAGCGAATGTCCCTAATTTCTGCGGCCCAGGCATGGACAGACATGAAAACCGGAGCAGAAGTCTTCTTGGCAATAATCCAAGAAGTAAAGGAAGGAGACGAGCTCAAGATAGAAGACATCCCAGTAGTGCAAGAATTTGCAGATGTATTTCCAGATGACTTACCTGGAAAAGTGCCGGATCGAGAAATTGAGTTCGAGATCAACCTAGTGCCAGGGTCGGCCCCAATATCCAAGGCACCCTATCGAATGGCACCTGCAGAACTCAAGGAGCTCAAGGATCAACTACAGGAACTGCTGGACAAAAAGCAGATCCAACCCAGTGTGTCACCTTGGGGAGCTCCAGTCTTATTCGTCAAGAAGAAGGATGGAACCATGAGATTGTGTATCGACTACAGAGAGTTGAACAAGATCACAATCAAGAACAAGTATCCTCTTCCAAGAATTGACGACCTCTTCGATCAACTCAAGGGAGCTACAACCTTCTCCAAGCTGGATTTGAGGTCAGGCTATCACCAGTTAAAGATCAGGGATGACGATGTCCCTAAAACTGCATTTAGGACAAGGTATGGTCATTATGATTTCACAGTGATGCCATTTAGTCTAACCAATGCACCAGCGGCCTTCATGGACCTCATGAACCATGTATTCAGACCATTCCTCGACAAATTTGTGGTGGTGTTCATAGATGATATACTTGTATATTCATCAAGTGAAGAAGACCACAAGGAACATCTCCGAGTTACCCTCCAGACCCTGCGGGAGAAACAACTGTACGCCAAATTCAAGAAATGTGAATTCTGGCTGAAGAGTGTGGCATTCCTAGGCCATATAATTTCTGAAGCTGGAGTATCAGTAGACCCAAAGAAGGTAGAAGCCATAATGGACTGTCCTGCACCTAAGACGGTGACAGAGGTTAGAAGTTTCTTAGGATTGGCCGGCTACTATCGAAAGTTTGTAGAAGGCTTCTCCTCCATAGCCTTACCACTCACTCAACTCACCCAGAAGAACTCCAAGTCCAAAGAAGGTAGAAGCCATAATGGACTGTCCTGCACCTAAGACGGTGACAGAGGTTAGAAGTTTCTTAGGATTGGCCGGCTACTATCGAAAGTTTGTAGAAGGCTTCTCCTCCATAGCCTTACCACTCACTCAACTCACCCAGAAGAACTCCAAGTTCAACTGGAACGAAGAGTGTGAGACAAGCTTCGAGACTCTGAAAACGAAGCTTGCATCTGCCCCTGTTCTGACGTTACCCGTAGGGGACAAAGACTCTACCATCTACAGCGATGCATCGAAAGAAGGACTAGGATGTGTGCTCATGCAAGATGGCAGAGTAATTACGTATGCCTCAAGGCAACTGAAGACGCACGAACGCAACTACCCGACTCACGACTTAGAGCTTGCAGCGGTGGTTTTTGCCCTAAAGATTTGGCGACACTATCTTTATGGTGCAAAATGCGAGGTATTCACCGACCATCAAAGTCTCAAGTACATATTCACTCAAAAGGAATTGAATTTGAGACAAAGGAGATGGCTCGAGCTGTTAAAGGACTACGACTTAACGATCAACTACCACCCAGGAAAGCAAATAAGGTGGCAGATGCGCTAAGTCGGAAGAATATGAACAAGGTGATACTATCTTCAGTCTCAGCCCAACCATGCCTTAAGGAATTGATCAAGCTAAAACAAGATCAAGACCCCAGCTTGATGTGGCTGAAAGAACAGATTAAGGAAAGGGAATCGCCTGATTTTCGAACGGTACCAAGATGGGATCCTTTGGATGAACGACGACTATGTGTACCCGACGTCGATAACTCCGTCAGGAAGTGATGTCTGAAGCACATAAGTCCAAATTCTCAATCCACCCGGGAAGTACAAAAATGTACAGAGATTTGAAAGCTAGCTTCGTTGTACATGGACAACATCGTCAGGCTGCACGGAGTTCCAACAAGCATCCTGTCAGATAGCGACCCAAGGTTCGTATCTCGTTTCTGGAAGAGCTTCCAAGAAGCCATGGGAAGTAAGGTTACTCTCAGTACTGCTTATCATCAGCAAACAGATGGTCAAACTGAGAGGACCATCCAGACCCTAGAAGACATGCTGCGGACTTGTAAATTAGACTTCGGTAACAATTGGAGCGAACATATACCCCTAATAGAGTTCGCGTACAACAATAGCTACCACAGCAGCATAGGGATGGCACCATTTGAAGCCCTTTATGGACGGAAATGTCGATCACCGCTATATTGGGATGAAGTCGGGGAGAAGGCTATCACCGGACCTGAGCTCGTTCAAGAGACAGTGAAAAAGGTAGTCATTATCAAGGAGAGACTGAAGGCAGCCCAGGATCGACAGAAGAGCTGGGCAGATCTAAAAAGAAGACCTTTGGCTTTCGAGGTAGGTGAAAAAGTGTACCTTAAGGTTTCACCAATGAAAGGAGTAGTCCGATTGGATAAGGCAGGAAAACTGAATCCCCGGTATGTCGGACCATTCGAAATCTTGGAAAGAGTAGGAACACTTGCCTACAGACTGGCCTTACCACCCAGTATGTCGAGAATCCATAATGTCTTCCATGTATCTCAACTAAGGAGATATATCTCAGACTCTAGTCATGTTCTTGATGAAGGGCCACTCCTTGTGGAAGGAAATCTGACCCAAGGACTGATTATGAAGAAGTCCCGATTAGAATCGTGGACAGAAAGGACCAGGTACTCCGACGAAGAACGATCCCTTATGTCAGGGTCCAGTGGTCCAACCACACCGAAAGAGAAGCCACCTGGGAGGTGAAAAGATGCGAAGCCAATATCCCTACCTTTTCTATAGTCAGAGTAACCAAAGTTTCGAGGACGAAACTTTTTTAAGGAGGTAGGGATGTGAAAACCCGAAAATTCAGCTAAAAAAAAAAAAATTTCACCTGCTGGTCGAAAATCAGCAGGTGGTCGAAATTCAGCAGTTAATGGCAAGAGTAAAACGCCTTCGTTACGAAGAACCAGCAGTTGCGCGAGCGCAATGGATGATACGTCGTCGTTTCGATCTTAGAGGTTGCTGCTGGCGGGCGTGGCTTTTAGCGCGAGAGTGTTCGAGAAAACGACACGTGTTGGTCAATATTTGAGGGATTGACTGCTGGATCAGCAGATGCGCGAGTTAAGAGTGACCAGCTGCTGGTTTGGGAAAAACAGTCGATGAAGTGGAGCGACGTCGTTTCGTTAAGTTGAAACGCTGCGTTTTGGAACCAGCAGCGAGGGGATTGTGAGTAATGCGTTGCGACTGGAGAACCAGCAGGTGGAAGCGATGCTGACGTAACCCTTACGATGTCGTTTGGATTAGTTAAATCCAGCAGATGATATTTGAAGTTTAGCGATAGCAAGACGATGTCGTTTGAATAAGTCGATACGACAGCGTTTCGCCTTCACGCTAAAGATTCAGCAGATGGCTTGTGCGACGATTTAAACCGGCAGATAGCTACAGGTATCTCGAATCAGCTGTTGCAAGATTCCAGCAGGTACATTACTTAAAGATAACCAGCTACGGGACGGTCAAACCAGCTTTGACCAACAAAGAATTCAGCAGTTGGACGTTTAGCAAGGCAAATCCAACAGCTGACGACTTAGCGAAGCAATTCCAGCAGCGACGCGAATTCAGCAGCAACGAAAAATTCAGCAGCGACGCAGGCTTCATCTTCTCCACAAAAAAATTCGGATTTCTCGACGCGAAGCAAGATTCTTTGTACAGAAAGCTTCACCATGGAAATTCGAAAAGGTTCCTCACGCGTACAAGGCAGATTTCGTGCAGTAACCGTCGAATTGAGAGAAGTAATGGACAATTAAAACTCGTAAATCATGTGCGCGTAACAGTCGACGTAATGATAGGGAATTAAGAGCCTTTAATGGCGGACGCTCGACTTCCTCACCTCTGCGCCTATAAATACCAGAGTACGACCACAGAACTCCTCACACCATTCGAAATTCCTCAGTTAGAACAGCAGCAAACTCACGCCAAAGTTCTGCAGCAGTTTCGCCAAATCCCTTAGCCAAAGTCCTACGTAAATTGCGGCGTGTTCAGAAGCTTTTGCTATCAGATTTCTCATTGAAATCCTGCGAGCAATTGTGCGAAGTTTAGCAGTAGTCGTACGCCAGTTTCCAGATTTATGTACGACCAGATTTTTGGCCGAATAATTTAAAGGGTAAGTGGGCTTTTGCTAAGTAATTCGTTTGATATACGTATGTAATTTTTCATTTCTAAGTTTGAACTACTATTCGAGCACTTGTTTCACGTCAGATCTCTGTTTCGTTCAAGTCCTGTCTTGCACTGATATCTCTGTCGTTATATGGGTCTACGGGATATTCCGCACTCTGGGTTACTTGGTGTAACCACATGGCCTCGACCCCTTAGAGGAATAAAAATTAGGGACTGATCAGTAAACCATAGACACGAAGTTATTATCAGTGCCGTTCTGTCACGTTCTGTCATGCTCTGTCACGCTCTGTCATGCTCTGTTATACTCTGTGATGCTCCGTCATGCTCTGTTATGCTCCGTCATGCTCTGTTATGCTCTGTTCCGAATTTTGTTAATTATGTATATATATTTGTTGTTTGCTCAAATGGTATCCCCCACTTGTTGTGTGTTTCCCCAAACACTCACCCCTTACTTCTCCAACCAGATAAGAATGAAGAGCAGGTAGAAGAAGAAGAGCAAGAACAATTCTGGGGCTGGTGAAGATTCAGTTTTCTGTTTAATTATGTATTTTTCGCTTCCGCATTCCGTTATTCAAATTTTATTTTCAGTATGTAAAAACGATTATATTTCGATTATTAATAGACTGGTTTGAGCTATGATATGATGAATGAAGAGCAGGTAGAAGAAGAAGAGACAAGAACAATTCTGGGGCTGGTGAAGTATTCAGTTTTCTGTTTAATTATGTATTTTTCGCTTCCGCATTCCGTTATTCAAATTTTATTTTCAGATGTAAAAACGATTATATTTCGATTATTAATAGACTGGTTTGAGCTATGATATGATGGCTTAATGTTTTACAATTTTAATAATTGTTTAATATTGCCGATGTCATGAGTCTCGGTCTCGGGGCGTGACACAGCGCCCCATACAGACCTGGTTTCCAGTGGAATAAGAATCATACACCCGAACTGGTCATCGATAACCCTTCTGCACCTCTTAGGAAACGAGGTTAGATGATAGACGAATATTTTAACTCTGCATTCATCTCGCATATAGAACCTAAAAAGGTAGATGACTCCTTTGCTGACCCAAGTAGGATAGAAGCTATGCAGGATGAACTTAGTCAGTTCGAATGTAGCAAAGTATGGAATTTAGTTTCCAGACCTACCAATCAGACCGTAATAGGAACTAAATGGGTCTTTAGAAACAAATTAGATGAAAATGGAAATATTGTAAAAAATAAAGCTATATTAATGGCACAAGGATATCGTAGGAAGAATGAATAGACTTTGATGAGACTTTTGCACCAGTAGCCAGATTAGAAGCTATTCTCATATTTCTTGCATATGCTATTTTTAAAACTTTAAAGTGTATCAAATGGATGTTAAAATTTCGTTCTTAGACGGCTACTTAAATGAGAAAGTGTATGTTGCACAGCCTCCTAGCTTCATAGATCATACCAGACCAGATTATATATATAAACTGGATAAAGCTCTGTATGGTCTGAAACAAGTATCAAGAGCTTGGTATGATACTCAGTACAAATTTTATTGATCATGATTTTATTATCAGCTCGATAGATAAGACTTTATTTAAATTTGTTAAAAATAATTATGTCTTATTAGTCCAGTTTATGTTGGAGATATTTTTTTTGGATTCGCTAATCCTAAGTTGTGTGAAAAATTCTCTAAGTTGATGAAGGATAAGTTCGAGATGAGGATGGGGGAACTAACATTTTTTCTAGGACTACAATTAAAACAGCTTGAAGATGGTATATTGATTAATCAAGCAAAATACAGAAAGGAACTTCTGAAGAAGTTCGGATGGAAAAGTTCTCATTGGAAGCTACCCCAATGAGTGCTTCAATCAAGCTGGACAAGGATGAATTTGATACTGTCGTTGAGGTAACATTGTATTGAGGGATGATTGGATCACTTCTTTATCTAACAGCAAGTACGTTGGACATTTATGTTTGCCGTCTACATGTGCGCACATTTCCAAGCTGACCCAAAACAATCCCTGTAACATCACGAAATCAAGATTACGTGAAAATGAGTGCATGACTAGGGGGAAAACATTTTAGATGATTACATGCCTTATTATGTGATTTATTTATGATTTTATGCTGCATGGTATGCATGTGTTATTTTTCAGCCTGCTTAAGCTACCGACGTGTGGACGAGATTAGGGTCGACCGGAAGATAAATTGAGATTTTTTTTAAGTTATGAGATTTTAAGAATGAAATTATTTTATTTTAAGCAAATATTTTTGGAAAATTGGATTTTTATAGTTATTTAGGAGGGAAACCCGTTTTTCGCCTATACGGGCTGGTATTTGAGTTTTAAGGCACTTTTAAATTTTAGGAGGCCTAGATTTCGAAGCTTTATGATTATTAAAGCCCAAGTATGAGTTTTACACACTTTGTTTATATAATTAGAGGGGCAGGCTTGGAAATTTTTTATTAAATCCATAGGGGTCATTTTAGGCACCTTAATTAATTCTTTAACACATCTTGCACACAACCTAGCCTCCAACGCTTGCACCAGCCGTGCCCTCCACTCTTAGAACACACAAAGCTTCGAAATTTTACAGCCATTGAAGGAGCTTGGTGATCAAATTCCGGCGGCGCCTCAATCTCGCACCTACGACATCCGTACCTCGCAGATCCGCGTTTCCTCCAACCCAGGCATGTGATATCAATTCCCTTGCTCACAATTTAAATTGTAATATACTTTTTTATGAAAATTATGCATGAATTTCTGTGAGACCTGAAATGTAATTAAGATTAATTGTTGGATTAATAGGATTTTAGAGATTTCTGGTGGTTCAGATCTTGGTTTTTGAGTTTGGTTTGCATTTTCGGGTCAGATTTCACATTTTAAGCAATTCTGGTAGTTTTCGTATTTTTGGTATTTTGGGTAAAAGCTGGTTTCGTGGTGAGAGCTGGTCGATTTGGTGAAATCCAGTCGTAGAATGTTTTGGTAGCGCGAGATTCCTAAACACCGTCGTTTTAGTGAAATCTGGATGCGTTGTGTTAAGTGAAAGCTGGTAGCATGTTTGTATCCAGCTGCTGCTTTATCTCGTTGTTGAGGAGAGTTTCTGGTGGTTCAGATCTTGGTTTTTGAGTTTCGGTTTGCATTTTCGGGTCAGATTTCACATTTTAAGCAATTCTGGTAGTTTTCGTATTTTTGGTATTTTGGGTAAAAGCTGGTTTCGTGGTGAGAGCTGGTCGATTTGGTGAAATCCAGTCGTAGAATGTTTTGGTAGCGCGAGATTCCTAAACACCGTCGTTTTAGTGAAATCTGGATGCGTTGTGTTAAGTGAAAGCTGGTAGCATGTTTGTATCCAGCTGCTGCTTTATCTCGTTGTTGAGGGAAAAAAGGTAGCGTTTTGATTAGTTGGTGCGACGTCGTTTTGAGTGTTGCGTTTGGTACCAGCTGGTGGGATCTGTTCGCGTGTGCCTGCTGGTTGTCCAGCTGAGAGTAGATGTAACCGATGGTCAACTCTAATGTAGCTGGCGTCTGGTTTCCTGTAGCTTGCGGCTGGTATTGCGCGAGGGTTATCGACCGGATTTGATGACGTAAGCTATGCGACGCCGTTTTATTAAGTTGGAATGCAGCGTTTTGATGCAACGTCTGGTATCAGCTTTTGAGTGTTATACAATCCAGCTTTTGGATTTGAGAACCAGCCAATGGTTGTAGAGAAACTGCTGGTTTTGGTCGGTGGACTTGTTAAACAGATTTCAGCAGTCGCGAGATTTATTTAAGGAATACTTGGTCTTCGATTTCAGATACCAGATCCCATACTTAGTAAAATTCTCCCAATTTTCGACCTCTGTTTATCGAACCCTAATACTGTTCACCGTTGATTTTATCCGGTGATTCCCGTCGTTTCCGACCATTGTTTTGGGCGTTTGAGGTAGAGTTGGACTTTTCTCGAGAAGCTCTTCCATCCTATACCATTCTTGGAGGCTGTTGTTGGCTAGAGCGAGATCGCAAAGTTGCTGTCTTCGGTCGTGTGTTGCGTAGTTGAGGTAGAACTTCGAATTGTTGTTGAGATCTTAGTCTTAGCCTTTGTTTAAGATTCCTGTTAGTGGCATTGTTGGAATCAGTTGCTGGTTTGATTTGTAACTCCTAGCCATGGTTTTTGTGCTTGTGATCCGTGAGATTTATTCTTGTACGTTGTGTGTTCAGCAGGTTCCTAACAAGATCTCTCGGGCTCCTTGTTGTGGTAATTATTGCACAGAATTGAGGTACGGATCTTGAGATTGTAATTCAGCGTGGAACCTGGCTAGGATAAATTGCGAGATGGCTGTGTTTGGATTGCTGGGTGATGTTGTTGCTTTGTGTGAGAGCTGTGTATGCTTACCGTGTGTAATTGTTGTGTTGCATATGGTTATATGTTTTTTATTCTAGCATGTTGCATACACGCATTCCATTCAGCCATTGCAGCCTTTGTTCGTTGTTGTTTCCCCTATGCGCCGAGTGGCTAGCTACCACAGTTCATAAGTTGGGTTGTTGATGCATCTGGTAAGGGTGGGCGAGTAGGGGTGAGTGGGTAGCACCCACATGTCCTACACTCATCATGGCCACATATTCTGTTGCAGATTTCCGTTGAGTTGTGCATTGAGTTCTTTGGCTCCCTTTCTTGGTTGTAGCCTTCGACTGTTGTCCCTGGTTGCATGCATAGCATCAGCATATTATTCTTGCTGTTTACTGCTGTTTTATAGTTGCTCTCCGTACTGGGGTTTGACCTCATGTCCCTCTGGGGCTTGGTTGTTTTCCTTGTTGTGTTGTTTTCAGGGAACCCAGGTTTTACAGCTGGTCGTGGTTTTAATCCAGCTGGTGGTTCCCCACGAGGTGGTTAGAGTATCCCAGTTGCGTATAGCATATTTATATGTATCAGTTGAGTTAGCCAGGGGGTTGCCCTGTGCTTCGTGGTTGTATCCAGTAGTTGAAGTCTGATACTCGTGGTTGTATGCTATACTGTTTTGTTATGGCTTGTGGCCATTTGTTGTTTTGTTGATTTTATAAACTGGGATATATTTTGAGTATTGCATTATTTTAAATTATATTGTTTTAACTCGTCAGGACAAAAGCGAAAATTTTACCCGCTTTTTAATAGCTTCCGCATGTGTTTTTGTGTTTTTACTCTATTTTGAGCACGAGGCCTGACATTTTTGGTATCAGAGCTTAAGCTGGGATAAGCTCGATTTCTTTGATCACACTTGAATATAGGCACAGTGTTGTGTGTTGCATGTGCTTGTCTATGTGACTATGTGCTGCATATTTTTGTGTTATGTGCTATCTATGCTGTATATGTTCTGTTTTGCTTGATCCTGTTGAGTGTTTTCGTAGATGCCGCCTAGACATCGTGGTAGAGGTTGGGGCAGTTTGAGGAATCGGCAGGACAGAACGAGGATCGGCGTAGCGCTCCTAGTCGTTCTCGTAGTAGGCATGAGGAGGAGGAGGAAGTTGGTGACTTGCCTCCCCCGGTGGAGCGGATGGATGTTGTTATAGCACGGTTTCAGCGGATGAACCCTCCAGTCTTTAATGGTGATGAGTCCAGTGAGGATGCGGACTCGTGGCTCCGTAACATCATTGGTCTTTTCGATCGGGTGCAGTATGATGATGATCTTCGGCTGAGTTTAGCGACCCTCTTGCTTAGGAAGGCTGCAGAGCGCTGGTGGCGAGGCGCTTCGAGTACCTTGTTAGAGACCGGTGTTGGGATCTCTTGGGACAGTTTCTGCGAGACCTTCCGACAGGAGTATGTACCCGAGTATCATGTGAACGCTCGGGAGCGGGAGTTCGACCATTTGGAGCAGGGTTCCATGACTGTTCGGGAGTATGCTAGGAAGTTTTCTTCTCTGTTGGCGTACGTTCCCCATGTTTCTGGCCGGGAGAGGGCCAAGAGAATTAGATTTCTTGAGGGCTTGAACGAAGAGTTGTATCAGATGGTGTTGACCAGCAAACCCAAGAGCTATGCTGAAGCAGTTGACACTACTATTGATATCGAGGAGGGTTTGCAGAGTCGTCGTGCTCGCAGGCAGCAGGCGGTGCAGGTTAGTCATCCTGCTATTCAGGGAGCGCAGTCTTCCCAGTCCTCCCAGTCAGCCCATCAGCAGTAGCATCACCAGTAGGTGGCTCAGCAGTCTGGCCGTTAGAGGTTTCGACCCCGCGGTCAGCAGTTCAAGAAGAAGTCGGGTTCTGGCTCTTCTGGTTCGGGCAGCTCGAGTAACAGTGGTTCTCGGGCTGAGTTTTGTGGTTTTTGCGGTGGAAAGCATCCGTCTACGCAGTGTGTTGGTGTGCAGGGCTCCTGCAACCTTTGTGGTTAGGACGGGCATTTTGCTAGAGTGTGTCCGTCAGCTGGATCACAGCAGACCGCGGCCCAGCCTCAGGGTCGAGGAGGTCAGTCTAGGGGTCGTTCCCCGTCAGTCCCAGTCAGCCCATCAGCCCCAGCAGCAGTAGCATCAGCAGCAGGTGGCTCAGCAATCTGGCCGTCAGAGGTTTCGACCCCGCGGTCAGCAGTTCAAGAAGAAGTCGGGTTTTGGCTCTTCTGGGCATCTCGAGTAGCAGCGGTTCTCGGGCTGAGTTTTGTGGCTTTTGCGATGGAAAGCATCCGTCTACGCAGTGTGTTTGTGTGCAGGGCTCCTGCAACCTTTGTGGTCAGTACGGGCATTTTGCTAGAGTGTGTCCGTCAGTTGGATCACAGCAGACCACGGCCCAGCCTCAGGGTCGAGGAGGTCAGTCTAGGGGTCGTTCCCCTCAATTTCAGCAGCCCCGATTAGGTGAGACTCAGTTGATGCCGTTTCAGCAGCCTGGTCCGTCACGGTTCGGACAGTAGTCTCAGCCTTTCTTCTCTGGACCCCAGCATGCTCAGGTTAACGCCATCACTAGGGAGCAGGCCGAGGAGACACCGAGTCGGGTGATCGCAGGTACTTGCCTTGTTTTTGATTTCCTGCGCGTGTGTTGTTTGACACCGGTTCATCGCATTCATTTATTTCTGATTCATTTGTTGTTGAGCATGGTCTGTGTACCATTTCGTTGCACGATGTTGTTTCCGTGTCTACCCTTGGCGGTGTGAGCTTGTTCTCCCAAGAGGTTTTGTTAGATGGTGTGTTGCGGTTTGGTGAGCATGTCCTGCTCAGCGATGGAGATGTTCATCTTGTTGTCCTTGGGGAATGCTGGCCTCATGATCTACGCTTTGGATCAGTCTTCTTCTTCCCGCGTTCAGCATAGTGACGTTCCCATGGTGCGACATTTCTCGGATATGTTCCCGGAGGAGATTCCTGGTTTCCCTCCGAGGCGGGAGATTGACTTCAGCATAGAGCTGGTGCCTGGCACAGCTCCGATTTCGCGTGCTCCTTATCGTCTGGCGCCTGCGGAGTTGAGAGAACTCAAGGTGCAGTTAGATGATTTGCTGGAGAAAGATTTTATCCGACCTAGTATATCGCCATGGGGAGCGCCCATCTTGTTTGTGAAGAAGAACGATGGCTCAATGCGGATGTGCATTGATTTCCACCAGTTGAACAAAGCGACTGTCAAGAACAAATACCCGTTGCCGAGAATCGATGATCTGTTTGATCAGTTCCAAGGTTCTGCGATGTATTCAAAGATTGATCTTCGTTCAGGGTACCATCTGTTAGAGTAGATGCCCAACTAGCCAACTTGTGGCATGTGGGTTTTTATTGACTCTTTGTATAACGATCTTTATTTATGAAATTCACATTTATTTTATGGCATTCTTTATTTTCATTATGTTATAATGTTAACAATTGTGTTGGATAAAGACCTAGAATAGACCATAGTGTATGTTAGATGTGATAGTGGATATGATGGCTATCATGAAACACATCTAATAGTCACTGTGTATTCTAAACTCGTTCCTAGTCGATTGGGCCGTCAAAATGAGGATAAGGCCGCCCAAGCTTGAGACTAGCATCTGCGATGTGAAGTACCATGTTTCATTGGTAGGGAACATTGTGATGTTCTGAGCATGCAGATGGATAGTGACCTGGTGATCTATCGAACTACCCTCATTCGGACTTTCCAAGTGG
>KV011865.1:160553-171368 GCA_001598015.1 Dorcoceras hygrometricum
AGTTTCCAAAACTGAGTATTATGATGTGAAAACAATTTTTCAGACCACCTAGTCCAAAATTACGTTTAGCCCCTCAACTTTGGGAAATCGCAATTTGACCCCTGTTGACTTTTAGGAAGTCGCACTCCCTAAAATCTTCCTCCTATGCTCAACACATTGAGCTCAGTGATGTGAAAACAATTTTTCAGACCACCTAGTCCAAAATTACGTTTAGCCCCTCAACTTTGGGAAATCGCAATTTGACCCCTGTTGACTTTTAGGAAGTCGCACCCCTAAAAATCTTCCTCCTATGCTCAACACATTGAGCTCAGTTTCTGTGTGGGAATCGTGAATCCAGTACTTGTGTGACCCTCAATGGTTCAGGGATACAGCTAGCCGTGGGCCCACAACCATTGTGACTCAGAAATCGCAATTTCGGACCAACCCATCGGATCATGGTAAAGCGCCTAGAAACATCGCTCCATGATCCCCTAGGTATCACTGATAGTGCCTGCAAGAACCAGTTGGTCTTGGTTAGCGTACAGTACGGTCCTTTCAATACATATATCCCGATCAGATTAACGACCATTGGTAAATCGAGAGTCGCTAGAGATCCGATAACTATGCATACATCTTGGTGATCAAATAGTGTCATCGCGAGTGTGTTATTAGGCAAACTCATTTACCTAAAACACATCCAGTACTCTGGCCAGAGATTTATCACACTATTATCTCCTCAGATAACATAGGATAAAGCGAGCGGTGAATCCTCGACAACGAAGCATCGACTCCTACATGCATCGGGACCTCACCCAATCCCGCCACCTAATGACCCCAAGTGAGTCGGTAAACGGGTCAAAGTAAGGCACCTATCATGTAGAGTCTCAATGACTTTTCGAGTAGTGAGGACTAATCAGTACAACCAAGACCTCGGACTTATCCACTCGACAAATGGTAACCACTTGGAAAGTCCGAACGAGGGTAGTTCGATAGATCACCAGGTCACTATCCATCTGCATGCTCAGAATATCACAATGTTCCCTACCAATGAAACATGGTACATCACATCGCAGATGCTAGTCTCAAGCTCGGGCGGCCTTATCCTCATTTTGACGGCCCAATCGACTAGGAACGAGTTCAGAATACACAGTGACTATTAAATGTGTTTCATGATAGCCATCATATCCACTATCACTAACATACACTATGGTGCATTCTAGGTCTTTATCCAACACAATTGTTAACATTATAACATAATGAAAATAAATAATTCCATAAAGAAATGCGTATTTCATAAAAAAAGGTCGTTATACACAAGAGTCAATAAAACCCACACGTCACAAGTTGGCTAGTTGGGCATCTACTCTAACAAAAACCCTTCTCCTCTTATATGCTCCCCTCCTACTCAGCCTTCTTTCCCTCCTTGCCCTGTCTCTTTCTCTTTCAGCACGCAAAGAATCCTCATTCCTCATTCTCTCCATAATTGCTCTGTTTGCATTGTCAATATCTGCCTGTGTAGGCTCCATTAGTCTCACAGCATCACCAGTTCCTTCACTATGATGAACAGGAGTAGGTAGAGGGCGGAGGCTGCTGCTTCCTTCCCCCTTTTTGGCATCACCGCTACGAATGTAGTCGACGAGATCGCCAATTTGGGTGGAGAGGCTCAGAATATCTGTTGCTATTTTTGTTTGGAATTCCAAATGCTCATTTCTGATAGCAGCAACCTTCCCATCCAATGAATTAATCTTAGCATCAATCGCTTTGAACTCCTTCCTGATTTCAAGTGAATCTGCACCAGCAGTGACACCCTGTGCCAACACAATTTTCTTTACATCATTCAAGTGAATTTTCTGGACATCACTTTTAGTATGGGCATCTTGACAAACACTGTTAATCAATTTTCGTGCGCTGTCATCTTGATCGTGCAGAGTGTCTCGAAGGCCTCTTTCAAGCGTATGGAGCTTAGATAGTATCGCACTGTTAGAATCATCAATGCGCTGTAGTATGAAATCTCGAAGATCATCGATTGCTTCAGTAGTATCAGCTGGGAGCGAAGTCTGAGCCTCCGTAGTGTCATCCAGGGGAAAATCAGTGTTATCAAAATTCATTTTAGAATCACTAGACGAACTAGAAGACTTTTGTCGCTTAGGAATATGTGGAGGAGACTCTGGACTCTCAACACAATACAATTGCTCCTCCAGTGCATTAGTAGAAACAACTGGTCCTAAGTCAAACTGTAAATTTTCTTCAAAAGAATCAATCTCTTGCAAAATTGGTGAGGGAGAACGATAAACTGTATCACCATCTGAAGAGCTTAGCTCAATCTCTGAGTCTGTCTGTACACTAGAACCACTAAAAAATCCAACAAATGTATCTGTACATACACCCTTCTGAAAATCACTAAGAAGGTAGTCTGGAATTCTCTCAACTTCAAAAGAATCAATCTCTTGCAAAATTGGTGAGGGAGAACGATAAACTGTATCACCATCTGAAGAGCTTAGCTCAATCTCTGAGTCTGTCTGTACACTAGAACCACTAAAAAATCCAACAAATGTATCTGTACATACACCCTTCTGAAAATCACTAAGAAGGTAGTCTGGAATTCTCTCAACTCCTAAATTATACACAACTATCTCTCGGCAAACCGGCCGTAAACAACCAAACATACTGTAGCGGATAATCTCTGTACATACTCTAGCCCAGGCCCAAGTTTTGATTAAAGAAGGGGCAGCTCCCCAATATTGTACTGGTTCAATCAGATAGCAGTGATGGACAAACTCTTCTTCAACCACAGACTTTGGAAGTTTCTTCCTATTTACAAACAATGACAACTTACAACTGCTCCGCAAGAAATCATTGCCCTGAATGGGTGTCCACACCCCATCAATAAAAACCAATGGCCTCACCCAGCAAGTGGACTTGGCCATAGAGTAAAATTGCGCTAGGACAGCACCACTACCTATAGATGTATCAAGAACCGTAGAAGTGCATGGTTGCTCTATAGGTAGGCCCTGCTCTTTCTGCTGTGCGATCAGATCCTCAAGTGATTGCGAATGGGCAACAGACATAAGATCAATAATTTTAGAGGTTGTAGCTGTCCACGGCTGGCCAGGAGTGTAATACTTACGATGAGATTCAACAAACTTCCTGAGAAGCATTTCTCTAATTTGGCAAGAATATATACTCTCCTCCTAACAGCCATTGCCAGTGAATCGGTTTCCGCCCATTCCAACATTAGTTTCTCCTTCTCTTTCAGAATCTTCGTCAAGATCAGACAACTTATTTAAAGAAAAAGAATGAAATAATTCTACTACGTCTTTCATAACCCGATATCGCAACTGAACGAGAAAATCCAAATCTCCACAGATCAACTCCACGGTTTCCCTTGCTGGATTCCCTCTTACAGGCTCAACTTCTTCCAGTATCTTTCCCTTTATCATGTATTGAAATGCGGGGAAGACTGGCATAATACAGATCGCGTTCTTGAACCTCATGAATGTTTATAGATTCACCAAGCCTTATCTTAATAATCTCGGCGGCAATAACAGATGGAAACATCATGTCCTCAGAGATTTGCATCAATAGATCATCAATGGACATGTGCTCCTCAGTACTGTGCGTGCTGCCAATTGCTTTCTCACCAGCCTTATCATCACCAAAACTTTTCTGCCACCAGCTTCTTGTACTGTCCTTGTCTCATCAAACACTGGCAGCTCCTAATTGTCTACATCAAAATCTATTCCTTCCATTTGTCTAAATCCTTGTGCAACCAGCCTAGCCTTATTTCTTGTTACTACACCATCTTCATTCAGTTTGTTCCTAAAGACCCAACGTGTTACTATCACTGAATGATTATTAGGTCTAGGTACAAGTGTCCATACTTTATTATGTTCAAACTAATTTAGCTCTTCTTGCATAGCGTCTACCCAGCTTGGGTCAGCTAAGGCCTCATCTATCTTCTTAGGTTCTATATGTGATAGAAATGCAGCATCAAAATGATCATGTGATAGCTGGCCTCGTGTGCGAACGGGGGATTCGAAGTTACCTATGACTTGCTCGGGTGAATGATTTCTGTTCCACCGGAGATCAAGTCCAATGGGATTTGTTCTTTGTTCCCCCTGTGTTGTTGGCTGGATTGCAACTGCTGGATTGTCTGACACCTTGTGTTGTTGGCTAAATTGCAACTGCTGGATTGTCTGACACCAATTGAAATTGTTCATTGTTGGCTCGTGTGTCAGAATCTAGATGTACTTGCGACTGGGTCACCAGCCGGTGGACTTGATATCAATTGAATAGGACTTGCGGCTGGTTGTCCAGTAGTTGGTTGCGATGCTGATTGATACGTAACGCTTGCGACTGGTTGTCCAGACGCCATTTGAGTTGAAGTTCTTGCATCTGGTTGTCCAGTCGGTGGTTGAGCGTCGTCTGGTTTTTCATTGATTGCATCACTTCCAGTGGTTGGTGCACTTGAAGCAATTCGATCATGCGGCTGATCCATGTTAGTTAAATCAATAACAACTGAATTACCTGTTGGATCTTGTTGGACATTGTTGTGCGTTGTGACCACTGCTGGTTGTTCATCCTCAACTGAATATCTTTGTGGCACGTCGTCGTCTGATTCCTCAAGGGATGTTGATTCCAGACGTGAACACAAATCATGAAGGCTTGCAGCTGAGTTTGATTTGAAACTTGTTTCATCGAAAACCACATGAGCGGATTCCTCAACGGTCAAGCTTCTGTTGTTGAACACTCTGTATGCTTTGCTCACTGCAGAATAGCCTATAAAGATACCTGCATCAGATTTGGGTTCAAAGGCTGTTAGATGCTTCTTGCCATTGTTATGAATGAAACACTTGCATCCAAACACCCTGAAATACGAAATATCAGGTTTCTTGCCATTTGCTCACTGCAGAATAGCCTATAAAGATACCTGCATCAGATTTGGGTTCAAAGGCTGTTAGATGCTTCTTGCCATTGTTATGAATGAAACACTTGCATCCAAACACCCTGAAATACGAAATATCAGGTTTCTTGCCATTCCAGATCTTATCTGGGGTTTTATCGTGCATCCTATTAATCATTGATCTGTTCTGAGTGTAACACGCTGTGTTAACTACTTCTGCCCAAAATTTTTGAGAAATGCCTGAATAAGCAATCATAGATTTTGCAGCTTCTTTTAAAGTCCGGTTTCTCCTCTCAACTAAACCATTTTGCTGAGGAGTTCTAGCTGCAGAAAGCTCATGCTTTATTCCAATTTCATCCAGATAAGAAGATAATTTTTTATTTAAAAACTCTGTTCCTCGATCACTCCTTATCCGATTGACTGTACAAGATTTGTCATTTTTCAAACGTTTTAAAAGCCTAATCAATTGGTCAGCGGTATCAGAATTTGCCTTTAAAAACACCACCCAAGTATATTTAGTAAAATCATCAACAACGACTATGGTGTAGTTCATTCCCCCTAAGCTGGTTATAGAAACAGGACCAAAAATATCCAAATGCAAAAGCTCTAAGCTTCGGGAAGAACGTTTACCACCTTTTGTTTTGAAAGTGGATCGAATTTGTTTTCCCAGTTGACATGCTCCACAAATCTTGTCCTTAGAAAAACTGATTTTTGGCAGACCAGAAACCATATCATGTTGACTCAATTTAGAAATTGTTTTGAACGCAATATGATTCATTCGCTGATGCCACAACCAGCTCTTGGAAGAGCCAGCTGCAAGGGACAACTGTTCAGTGTTAGGATAAAATTTATGGTTTTGGTGATAACAAAATGGAACATATTATCTGGTGTTGTCTATTGGAAAGAAAAACAAGTCGACTGGAATGCTTTTTAATTGCGAGGAACAGTATATCCAGATGCAAGCTTATGTATTAGAAACGACGGCGTATTGGAGTAATTCTTCCAGTCGCAGTGAACAGTTATCAGTTTCCAGACGCAGTGAACAGTGGCTTATATATCCAGTCGCAGTTATCAGTATAGTACGACCAGTCGAGAGATTTGCAAACGATGTCGTATGATTAAGTTAAAACGACAGCGTTTAGGTAACCAGTCGCAAGATAGCTTTGACAATCCAGTCGCAAGATCTAAATTGGTAGCATGTGCAAACGACGGCGTTTTATTTAGTTAAAGCGACACCGTATTTGAAACCAGTCGTAAGCTACAGTGATGTTATATCCAGTCGAGAGCTTCTAAATTCATTCAACCAGTCGATGGATCGTATGTTTAACCAGGCGCTGGAAAATCACACGTAGAACCAGTCGACGCATTCAAGAATTTTCCAGTCGCAACATTTAAAACAGATGAAGAATATTGGATCTGGTTGATAAAGTCATTTCAGGCGCAAGTTAAAATTGATTCAAATTGATCGTATACTCAAATTGGAAAAGATCAATGGCCACAATGGAATCGTACTGATTGCCTGGAATTAAGGAGACAAGATTGATACTATTTTTGGTAAATAGTACAGTACAAAAAGGCCGTTTCCCCATGCTTGCACGAATATGGAAAGAAGACAAATTGGCTCCGTGGATGAGCAATTTACCTTGTAGTGGAGCAGGATCTACGGTGCACAATTTTGGCAGTAATTCAAACGGGATTCTTTTTCCTTTGAAGAATTAAAGTTACCGTTGCAGTCGAAGCCTATAAATACCAGCAGCAGTGTCGAAGAAAACACAACTCGCTAATTATCATCTTGCTGCAACGCTGCCAAAATTACTACAGAGATTTCTCTTCGTTGATATTTCAAAAAGCTCACAGACTCGAAGAATACAACAGTCGTTCTTCATTTGAATTACCTTCGAGTCAAATCTTCTGGTTATCGTGTTTCCTTGTTGAAACCAGAAGAAAATTTACAGGCTCTAGTTTCGTTCTTTCATTGTAGTATTTGATAGAGTCTGTAAACGAACTGTCTGTTAAGAAGTTCGTAAAACGTTCAAATCATTGTAAACCAGCAGCGAAGTCTGCGTCAAGTTGTGGTGTAAAGCGCTAGGAGTTCTCAAGCCGGTTGGCTTTGGGATTGGGTGTTTGTAGAAAGGCTACTCACATCAAAGTCTTTTAGTGCTACCTTCCGAGGAGGAAGAAGGGGAGACGTAGGATATTAATATCCGAACTTCCAGAAACAAACTCTTGACTCAATCTTTTATTTATGCATTTATTTACAGTTGCGCATTGTTCATTGTTCACAAACTAATCGGCCTATTTCCGCACATTTATTTGTGGCTGAGAAGTTTGCTTAAGACTGAGAATCCAAAAGCTTTTAAAAGAACTTTGAAATAGAAAAATCGAAGGAGTTCATTCAACCCCCCCCTTCTGAACTCCTATTTGCTTAGTGATCCTATTTCCGGGGACCAACATTCAGGTTCCAGCTGATCTGACCCGTCGATGATGTAGGTATTCCCATAACGTTTACCTACCAACACAGTCAGACCACTTGGACTCTGAACCGTGCACGTGTGTTGTTTGAAACTGGACTGTGTAACCTTTGTCACACAGCTGGCTAATGCTAATCAGATTGTATTTAAGATTATCAACAACTAGGACATCATAAATAGAGATGTTACCGTGGATAAGCTTACCCTTACCCACAGTGTTACCGTATGCATTGTCACCAAACACAATTTTAGCTCCTTTGTGTGGTGTGACATCTGTTAGCAGCTTTTTATTTCCTGTCATGTGTCTTGCACAGCCGCTATCCAGGTACCACAATGTAGTTTCAGCTGCTGCTTTGTACCTGTTATCCTGCAATCAAACAAGCAGCTTTTGGTACCCAATTTTACTTGGGTCCGGATTGGATTACCCCTTTCGGGACCCAGACCTGAATTACCCTTACAGTCTTTCCAGTATGTGGGTCCATAAAAGTCTGTGCATAATTGCGGTGAGATCTGTTGAGTTTTGATTTCACATTTTGACCATATGAATCTCTCCTTGGCTGAGTATTTTTCCAACCAGTTTTTACCTTCTTTGAGCTACGCCACGGCTGGTTAGGAACAAACGGTTTTTGACCAGCTTTCGCTTTGTATTTGTCCAGTTTGTTCTTTAGCCAGTTAGGCTTGGAGCTCTCAGGTTTTGTAAAGCCGATACCAGCTTTTCCATTATCGCTCAACTTTGGAGAGTTCTGATCATCATATTTTACCGACTCAAAGCAGTCATATATCACATTAGCTTTGACAAAACCCATTTTATTGAGCTTGTCATAGGCCTGCTGTGACTGAGTACTGGTCTATCCTTAACTGAATTCACTACTATTGAATCCCAAACCAGACTTATCCTTGGCTAGTTTTTTACTCTCGTTCAGTTTGTGAAGAGATCGAGAAGACCGATTCCAGGCGCTCACTACTTGCTTCAATATTTCGATTTCAGCTTTGAGCTCACTGGTCTCATTTTTCAACACATCATTCTAAGATGTTAGCTTACTTAGCTCGATTTTCAAACTGTCAGTGTCACCAAGTTCAATAGCACTTGATTCGACTGAGCTATTTTTCAAATCAGCATTTTCAGCTTTCACTTCATCGAACGAGTGAGAAAGCTTCCTATACTCTTTGACCATGTCATTAAGTGCAGTGACAAGGTCTTCTCGTGTAAAATCAACATTAGAGAAGTCAAATACCTCGTCGTCATACGTTTGGTCAGCCATTAGACAGTGAACCTCCTCCTGTTCACTATCGCTGGATGATGAGCTGCTGGATGAAGATTCTGAACCACTATCTGCCCAGCTCTTGGTACTTTCCTCATCCATCAACACTTTACGGTCATGCTTGCGGCTGGATTTCATGTCACTTCTCATCCTCATCCGCCTATCATTGGATCGCTCCTTGGATATTTTGACATTTCTATCATCATTCTTGTCATCACGGTTTTACCGATCCTCCTTCTTGTCATCTCTTCTGTATCTGTCATATCTCTTGGGCCTGTTCCACTCAGCTGCAAAATTCCCTGGTCGTTCACAATTGAAACATATCACGTCAGATACAGATTTATCAGATTTATGAAAACTGTTGTAAGGAGAGGAAGGGTGGAAGGATCTTCTCATGAATTTCCCAAACTTCTTGACGAAGAGGGACATGACGTCGTCACTAAGTTGGTCAGCTGTCTTGCAGGTGCTAGGAGAGCACTGTTCGATTGTTGTGGCTGCCAATGCTTTTGTCGGCTGTGAGGTTGAGGGAACTTCAGATCTTGTCTCTAGTTCAAATTCGTATGCCTTTAGATTTGCGAACAGATCATGAAGCTCCATCTTGCTCAGGTCCTTCGACTCCCTCATCGCCATGGTCTTCACGTCCCACTCCTTGGGTAATGCTCTCACGACTTTCAATGCTAGCTCTCTGTTGATGTATTCTTTGCCAAGGCCGTTCAACTCGATCACTATTTCACTGAATCGCTCATCGAACTCTGTCATGGTTTCTCCACCCTTCATCTTGATGGATTCGTACTTTTGCTGAACGACTGTTAGTTTGTTCTTCTTCGTATCATCGCTTCCCTCACATATCTGGACCAGCTTTTCCCAGATTTCTTTTGCTGTGGCGCAGGTTTTGATTTTGCTGAACATGTTTTTGTCTTTGTCCAGCGTCTTGTATAGGATGTCCCTGGCCACATTGTCCAAGTTAGATTTCTTCTTGTCATCATTTGTATATTCATGTTTGCTTTCTCAAGAAACTGAGGCTCTCCATTTGTTACAACAACCGCCAGATTGGGCTTCATTATCTTCAATGGCACTTCAGTAATAACAGTCCACATCTCATCATCCATAGCAGCCAGATGCGCCTGCATGCGAATCTTCCAATCATCGTAGTCCTCTCTGGAGAACAAAGGAATCTTGTTTTGAGAGTTAGACATATTTGTAAAATAATGCACAAACAAATAATGTTCAATAACTGAGAAGCGCCTGCTTTGATACCAATTGATAGTCCCAAAAATAGGATCAAACAAGTACAAGAGTTCAGAAGGGGGGGTTGAATGAACTCCTTCGATTTTAAACTTTTCAAATTCTTTTCAAAAACTTTTTACACGCGCTGCTTATCTCAGTTAAATGCAAATCTCTCAGCTAACTAAAGAGTGCGAAATGAAGCTGATTAATTTGTGAACAGTAAGCTAAAAATAAATAAGTGCGTAAATGTAAAGAGTAGGGTCAAGAGTTTGTTTCTGGAAGTTCGGATATTAATATCCTACATCTCCCCTTCTTCCTTATTCAGGAAGGATACACTAGAAGATTTGATGTATACAGTCCTTCTGTAGACACCCGATCACACAAGCCTCACTTGTATGAACTCCTAGTATCTCCACAACAATCAACGCAGACGCAGCTGCTGGTTTACAACACTTATCAATATTTTCAAACGGCTTTTTGAGAAGCCCGTTTGTTACAAACTCAAATGATTTAACAATGAATACAATGCTATGAGTACTGTAATTTTTCTCTGGTTTCTAAACACAGAAACTCGATTCAAAAGATTGAACCAGAAAATAGACTCGAATGTTTATCTATGAATATCAACAGTAATGTTCTTCGAGTCTTGTGAGCTTTTTGAATATATTCAACAGATAGAAAGCTCTGGGAGTATTTTGACAGCGTGACAGCGATGATGATGATGAATGGTATTTCTTCAATCCAGCTTCAGGTATTTATAGGCTTCGTCCAACGGTCATAAATGCTTCAAAGGAAAATAAATCCCGTTTGAATCTTTGTGAAAATTGTACGCCGTAAAACCTGCTCCACTAAAAGGTAAATTGCCCATTGACAGAGCCAATTTTTCATATACCATTTTTGTGCAAACATTGAAAAACGGCCTCATTGTACTATTTACCCAAAATAGTACCTACGCTGTCTCCTCAATTCCAGG
>KV011865.1:191111-208321 GCA_001598015.1 Dorcoceras hygrometricum
ATGGAGTTGGTCCAGTCCCGGTGTACTGCGACAACACTGGTGCCGTTGCGCAAGCAAAGGAGCCTAGGTCTCACCAAAGATCCAAACACATACTGAGGAAATACCACATAATCCGGGATATTGTGGCTAGAGGCGACATAGCAGTTGAGAGAGTCGCCTCTGCGGACAACGTTGCTGATCCACTTACGAAGCCCTTGCCTGGACCGTTGTTTGAAAAACATCGCGAAACAATGGGACTGCGTCTGATGAGTAGTTGGCTTTAGGGCAAGTGGGAGATTGTTAGAGTAGATGCCCAACTAGCCAACTTGTGGCGTGTGGGTTTTATAGACTCTTGTACAAACGATCTTTATATATGATATTCGCATTTTCTATATGGCATTATTTACTTTCATTATGTGTGTAATGATTTACAATTGCGTTGAGTAAAGACCTAGAATGCACTTAAGCGTATGTTAGATGTGATAGTGGTTATGACGGCTATCATGAAACACATCTAATAGTCCCTGTGTATTCTGAACGTGTTCCTAGTCGATTGGGCCGTCAAAATGAGGATAAGGCCGCCCGAGTTCGAGACTAGTATCTGCGATGCGAAGTACCACGTTTCATTGGTAGGGAACATTGTGATGTTCTGAGCATGCAGATAGATAGTGACCTGGTGATCTATCGAACTACCCTCCTTCGGACTTTCCAAGTGATTACCATTTGTCGAGTGGATAAGTCCGAGGTCTTGGTTGTACTGATTAGTCCTCACGACTCGAAACGTCATTGAAACTCTACATGATAGGCGTCTCACTTTGACCCGTTTGCCGACTCATTTGGGGTCACCAGGCGTCGGGATTGGGTGAGACCCCGATGCATGTAGGAGTCGATGCATCGTTGTCGAGGATTCACCGCTCGCAGACATGCGTGGATATCCTATGCTATCTGAGGGGATAATAGTGTGCAAATCTCTGGCCAGAGTACTAGAAGTGTTTTAGGTAAATGTGTTTACCTAGTTACACTCGCGATGTCACTATTCGATCTCCAAGATGTATGCATAGCTATCGGATCTCTAGCGACTCTCGATTTACCAATGATCGTTGATCTGATAGGGATATATGGATTGAAAGAACCGTACTGTACGCTAACCACGACCGACTGGTTCTTGCAGGAACTATCAGTGATACCTAGGGGATCATGGGGCGATGTTGCTAGACGCTTTACCATGATCCGTTGGGCAGGTCCGGAATTGTGATTCCGGAGCCACAATGGTTGTGGGCCCACGGCTAGCTGTATCCCTGAACCATTGAGGGTCACACAAGTACTGGGATTCGATATTCCCACACGGATACTCAGCTCAATGTGTTGAGCACGAGAAGAGGATTTCGGGAAGTGCGACTTCCTAAAAGTCAACAGGGGTCAAACCGGGATTTGACACTGTTGAGGGGCAAGACGGTCATTTTGCAATTTAGGGTTAGATGATCTGAAAAATTGTTTTTCACATCATAACGTTCAGTTTTAGAAACTGAGTCGATCGGTCCGATCTGATCGGCGATCGGAGTTACGATGAAGTCGCAGCAATGGATATCGTCATTTGGACCCGGGCCCGATGGGCCGGTCCAAGTCCATTGTTAAGTCTATATAATTGTGATTATTAGACTTATTGATTAATTCACTTCATAATAACTCACAACTCTCATCCCAAAACCCTAAGCACACGCCGCCTCCTCTCTTCTTCCTCGCCGCCGCCGTGCGTCGCCCGCCGCCGCCGCCAACTTCGCCGGAAAACGTTCCGGCCCAGTTTTTCGAGGAGTATTCGTTCTGATCTCGTCAGGGCTTCTAGTGCAGCCTGACGAAGGAGTCTCAGAACTGGTCGTGGACCGGATTGGCGGAACTACCGCAATCTACCGAGAAGAGTCGGGTTCTTGAAACACCGGTTGGAGCCAGGCACAAGTGCCAGCGAGGTAATCCGCTTAAACATCCTATGAATGTCGTAGTATGTTAATTGTTCTTCGTATTGATCGCCTCCCGATTTTCTGTTTTATTGTTCTTCCGCTGCCTGACCGGGGGGCGGATCCGGATCCCCAACAAGGGCGAGCGGTGATTCCGCACTCTCATTTCCGCTATGCGCCGAGTGGCTAGCTACCACAGTTCATAGGTTGGATTGTTGATGCATCTGGTAAGGGTGGGCGATTAGGGGTGAGTGGGTAGCATCCACATGTCCTACACTCACCGTGGCCACATATTCTGTTGCAGATTTCCGTTGAGCTGTGCATTGAATTTTTTGGCTCCCTTTATTGGTTGTAGCCTTCGACTGTTGTCCCTGGTTGCATGCATAGCATCTGCATTTTATTCTTGTTGTTTACTGCTGTTTTATAGTTTCTCTCAGTACTGAGGTTTGACCCCATGTCCTCTCGGGCTTGGTTGTTTTCCTTGTTGTGTTGTTTTCAGGGAACCCAGGTTTTACAGCTGGTCGTGGTTTTAATCCAGCTGGTGGTGCCCCAGGAGGTGGTTAGAGTATCCCAGTTGCGTATAGCATATTTATATGTATCAGTTGAGTTAGCCAGGGGGTTGCCCTGTGCTTCGTGGCTGTATCCAAAAGTTGGAGTCTGATACTCGTGGTTGTATGCTATACTGTTTTGTTATGGCTTGTGGCCATTTGTTGTTTTGTTGATTTTATAAACTGGGATATATTTTGAGTATTGCATTATTTTAAATTATATTGTTTTAACTCATCAGGCCAAAAGCGAAAATTTTACCCGCTTTTTAATAGCTTCCGCATGTGTTTGTGTGTTTTTACTCTGTCATGAGCACGAGGCCTGACAATTTCTATGTGTATGCTTCGGATCTTTACCTCCATGTTCATATGTCATGCATGGAACTCACGATTTTGACATGTCTCGCTTTTTCCTCTTAAGGCTTCGGTCATGGTAATTTCTAGGGGTGATGGCTCGATTATAGAGGTTCCTAGGGGACTCATGGTGTTCTGGATCGAGGTAGGAAGGTGTCTAAGTGGTCGGGTGAACCAGGGAAAGCCATAGAGGTCGAGGTGACGCGTCGCGCTGCATGGCTGATGCGCCCACTTCCCTCGATCAGTTCTCCCTGGTTAGCCAATGGTTTGGACCATGGTTGGTCTCGTTGGAACCTTCTGGACCTGGGGGTAATCCATCCGGAAGGGCTCCGGCAGTGGTGGCCGGAGCAGGGAGAACGAACGCGAAGACCAGCAGGTGGTCGCGTCGGCGCAGCATGGCTGGAGCGTCCACTTGCAGCGACCAATTCTCCCGGTTAGCCCATGGTTTGGACCATGGTTGGTCTCGTTGGAACCTTATTGACTTGGGGGTGTTCCAGCCAGAAGGGCTCAGTCAGTTGTGGCCGGAGCAGAGAGAACGATTGTGAGGTGTGCCTGCTGGTCGCGGCAGCAGCTTGTTAGGGTGTGTGGGATTTTTGGTTTAGGGTTTAAGTTGCTATGGTTCGGTCTAACTGAACCGATTTTGCCTGGTTAGGTTGGACAGGATTGGTTCTTAGAGTCTCGAGTCAAATATTTTAAAATGGGGTCAAGTTATTTTAATTATGGACCTGTTATTTTTATTAATGTGTCAAAGGTCCAATTTTAAAGAAATTAGCCAGAAGGTCAAAATTGAGTCAAACATTTTTAAATAATTTAAGTTATGTTTAATTTTAAGTTCTTATTCAAAATTAGGGCTTTAGAGATTTTAATTGGAGTTAAAATCGATTTTTGGATTTTAATTTGGTCAAAATCGACATTTGAGGTCAAAATCGATTTTAATAAGCCCCAATTAATTTTTAGAAGTCAAAATTGATTTTAATTAATCTCTTTTAGTCTTCATTTTTAAGAAATCAAATATTAAAGAAAATAGGCAAAAATGGGAAAAAGCGGTGAACATTCGTTTCATCGACCGTTTTTAAAGCGACGTTTGGTCTAGCAGTAGCGAGCCAGGCCACGGAATCAATCCTTGACTGAAGTAGAAAAATGTAGAAGCCCATAAATGTATAATTAATCATATATGTATTATGTTATGTACGTAAAAGTTTTAAAAAAAAGAATTAATTATCCATTAACGGGCTAAGCTTTTAAATTGCATGACTTTAAAAAAATTCAAGCATCATGAGATTTTATGAAATGACCAGGCATGTTCTTTTAAGTTAAAAACCCGAGGAACTGAAGTGATGTGGAAAGTCTATGATGGGAGTTAACCTGGGAGCCGGGCCCCGGGATCCCCTGGTTTTAGGAATGAGTTCAAGATTTCAGGGCCTATGGATCCCGAGATATGTTGCCTATGGATCCCGAGGTAAGGGCGGGTGAAGTGACAGTTTTCAAGAGGTGTGACATATAGGGATCCCGAGGTAAGATCGGGTGAACCGCACCGCCACGTACGTTGGTTATTAAGATTGATCAGTCACACATTGCTCACATCTACTGATATGACTCTTACGCTTTCTTTCAGATTACGTTATGCCATGCCTTATATGATATATGACATGTTATGATATGATTACATGATGAAATGTTTTAAGATCATGCACGCATCCATGTCTTTAGCGTTATTTTAATTACAGTATGTGCTTGCATGCGCTTTTATTAGTATATACTTTGTTATGCATTACGATAGAGCATGCTGAGCCTCTAGGCTCACTAGGTTTAAATGGTGCAGGTGATGATCCTGTCAATGAGCATGTTCCGACCAGCGGTGAGGACCTCTGAGCGTCTGATGTAGCAGTACCCCGTGACCTCCTTTATGATTCAGTGTTGTCATGTTTCAGTTTTAGATACTGGTTTTTAATCATGTTGGCTTTCAGTATTCTTTTTGCTTGATGATTTTACGATGTTGGATGTTTGACGTTTCTAAATATTCCTTTATTTAAACTTACAGTATTTTGAGAAAATGATTTAGAAATTGTTTTAGAAGGGAACGAGCCATATTTAAATTTTATGCTTCCGCAAATTTTTTTAAAAAAAAATTCTAGAGGGTGGTTCGTTTCAGTTGGTATCATAGCGGTGGTTCTGGTGGGGTACTTGCCTGCTGCGTGTAGCTCAGAAGTCGCACTACCAGCCTGTGAGTTTTATTTTTGAGTTATGTTTATGTTTTCATGCTGTCCCCGAAATTTCTATAAGGTGGAGATTATAACATCCCGAAATCCAGATTACGTGAAAATGAATGCATGACTAGGGGGAAAATATTTTAGATGATTACATGCCTTATTATGTGATTTATTTATAATTTTATGCTGCATGGTATGCATGTGTTATTTTTCAGCCTGCTTGAGCTACCGACGTGTGGACGAGATTAGGGTCGACCGGAAAGAAGACAAATTGAGATTTTTTTAAGTTATGAGATTTTAAGAATGAATTTATTTTATTTTAAGCAAATATTTTTGGAAAATTGGATTTGTATAATTATTTAGGTGGAAAACCCGTTTTTCGCCTATACGGGCTGGTATTTGAGTTTTAAGGCACTTTTAAATTTTAGGAGGCCTAGATTTCGAAACTTTATGATTATTAAAGCCCAAGTATGAGTTTTACAAACTTTGTTTATATAATTAGAGGGGCAGGCTTGGAAATTTTTTATTAAAGCCATAAGGGTCATTTTAGGCACCTTAATTAATTCTTTAACACATCTTGCACACAACCTAGCCTCCAACGCTTGCACCAGCCGTCCCCTCCACTCTTATAACACACAAAGCTTCGAAATTTTATAGCCATTGAAGGAGCTTGGTGATCAAATTCCGGCGGCGCCTCGATCTCGCACCTACGACGTCCGTACCTCGCAGATCCGCGTTTCCTCCAACCCTGGCATGTGATATCAATTCTCTTGCTCACGATTTAAATCGTAATAGAATTTTTTATGAAAATTATGCTTGAATTTCTATGTGTATGCTTCGGATCTTTACCTCCATTTTCATAGTTCATGCATGGAACTCACGATTTTGACATGTCTCGCTTTTTCCTCTTAAGGCTTAGGTCATGGTAATTTCCAAGGGGTGATGGCTTGTTTCCAGAGGTTCCTAGGGGACTCATGGTGGTCTAGATTGAGGTGGGAAGGTGGCTAAGTGGTCGGGTGAACCAGGGAAAGCCATAGAGGTCGAGGTGACGCGTCGCGCTGCATGGCTTATGCGCCCACTTCCCTCGATCAGTTCTCCCTGGTTAGCCCCTGGTTTGGACCATGGTTGGTCTCGTTGGAACCTTCTGGACCTGGGGGTAATCCAGCCGGAAGGGCTCCAATAGTGGTGGTTGGAGCAGGGAGAACGAACGCGAAGACCAGCAGGTGGTCGCGACGGCGCAGCATGGCTGGAGTCAAATATTTTAAAATGGGGTCAAGTTATTTTAATTATGGACCTGTTATTTTTATTAATGTGTCAAAGGTCTAATTTTAAAAAAATTAGCCAGAAGGTCAAAATTGAGTCAAACATTTTTAAATAATTTGGTCAAATCGATCTTTTGGTCAAAATCGACATTCGAGGTCAAAATTGATTTAAATTTCTTTTAAAGGTCAAAATCGATTTTAATAAGCCCCAATTAATTTTTAGAAGTCAAAATTGATTTTAATTAATCTCTTTTAGTCTTGATTTTTAAGAAATCAAATATTTAAGAAAATAGGCAAAAATAGGAAAAAGCGGTGAAAATTCGTTTCATCGACCGTTTTTAAAGCGACGTTTGGTCTAGCAGTAGAGAGCCAGGCCACGGAATCAACCTTGACTGAAATAGAAAAATGTAGAAGCCCGTAAATGTATAATTAATCATATATGTATTATGTTATGTACGTAAAAGTTTTAAAGAAAAGAATTAATTATCCATTAACGGGCTAAGCTTTTAAATTGCATGACTTTAAGAAAATTCAAGAATCATGAGATTTTATGAAAGGACCAGGCATGTTCTTTTAAGTTAAAAACCATAGGAATTGAAGTGATGTGGCAAGTCTACGATGGGAGATAACCTAGTAGCCGGGCCCGGGGATCCCCTGTTTTTAGGAATGATTTCAAGATTTCAGGTCCTATGGATCCCGAGGTAAGGTCGCATGAAGTGGCAGTTGCCTATGGATCCCGAGGTAAGGGCGGGTGAAGTGGCAGTTTTCAAGAGGTGTGACATATAGGGATCCCGAGGTAAGGTCGGGTGAACCACACCGCCACGTACGTTGGCTATTACGACTGATCAGTCACACATTGCTGACATCCACTGATATGACTCTTACGCTTTCTTTCAGATTACGTTATGCCATTCCTTTTTATGATATATGGCATGTTATGATAAGATTACATGATGAAATATTTTAAGATCATGCACGCATCCATGTATTTAGCGTTATTTTAATTACAGTGTGTGCTTGCATGCGCTTTTATTAGTATATACTTTGTTATGCATTACGATAGAGCATGCTGAGCCTCTAGGCTCACTAGGTTTAAATGGTGCAGGTGATGATCCTGTCGATGAGCATGTTCCGACTGGCGGTGAGGACCTCTGAGCGTCTGATGCAGCAGTACCCCGTGACCGCCTTTATGATTCAGTTTTGTCATGTTGCAGTTTTAGATACTGGTTTTTAAACATGTTGTATTTCAGTATTCTTTTTACTCGATGATTTTACGATGTTGGATGTTTGACGTTTCTAAATATTCCTTTATTTAAGCTTAAAGTATTTTGAGAAATTGATTTAGAAATTGTTTTAGAAGGGAACGAGCCATATTTAAATTTTATGCTTCCGCAAATGTTTTAAAAAAAAATTTCTAGAGGGTGGTTTGTTTCAATCCCATTTTATTACTATTAAATATATTTTAAAATTTTTAAATGGCACTCAGAACGTAGGTCTTTGGTATCCAGACTCAAGTTTCAGATGAAGATTACGCATGATGTAAGATCAATCGGCGTAACACACGTAGAACTTGTCAATTTTTGGGTGACAGATTAATCTCTTGGTTAAGCAAGAAGCAAACATCCATCGCAACGTACACAGCTGAGGCAGAGTATCTAGAAGCTGCGATTGGTTGCGCTCAGATCTTATGGCAACAGCTTTGGGAATACGATGTTGATGTAGCTGAAGCACTCATTTCTATGATAAGACAAGTGCAATCGGTATCACTAAAAATTATGTGCTGCACTCTAGGACCAAGAATATTGACATACGACATCATTTCATAAGAGAACACGTGCTGAAAAAGGACACCCGAGTGGAACATGGTCCAACAGATAATCAAGTATCTGATATTTTCACGAAACCTCTAAGTTTTTCTTTAGAAGTATTTTAGGTTCTTAGATATGTCTTAATTCCGTTATGTGAGCATTGGTTCATGGGGTACAAAGTTATTTAAACAGATAAGAACAGAAGTATACTGCATGTCTCCAAGCTGAATTGATCCATGTTGATCTGATATAGCTTAGGACATATATAGTCAGATCTTATCACGGCCTTTGCTTTAATTTTTCCACAATGATATAGTAACCGTCGAACGGTTGAGATCATTTAGACTTTTAAAATTATTTGCCAAACGAACGGTTAAAATATTTTGCATTTCAAACGTCTTTTGATCTCACATCGACACATGTCCATATTAATTTTCTCTCTCATCGTTCGGACACGTTATATTTGGTTTTTTTTTTCTTTCTTCAGTACATTTTCAAAAATTCATCCAAGTATTCTCGCTACTGATACAGTTTTTATCACAACCCTACCTCTTCTAAAAACAACTAACGCTTATATCCTTGAAATGGCATCCTTCGTTAACACGCGTTGCAGGTTAAATTTGAGACTGTGTTGTCTATGGCAGACAACGGTATGGTTCATATGTTTCACTCCTTGGTCAACTCAAGATTGCGAGGATTTTCGGGCATTTCTGGTTCTATCTATGAAGCCACTTTGGTCGAGGTATTTTCCAATGCTACTTTCATTGGTGGTGAGATTATCAGCACTTTCGAAATAGAAGGTGGTAATCACACAGGAAATCTTTGCTGAGTCCTTTCACCATTTGTATGAGGGAATGGTTATTTTTTCTGGGCTTCAGGAGAAAGCAGTGGCTGATATGGAGGTACTATTATCTGCGACCAATGTTCCTTTCAAGCCCTCTAGAAAAAGAAGGAAATGAAGGTCGAACACTGGTTGTTGAATAATATTGTGTCCAAGTCACTGACAGCCAGGGCAGGTTCCTTTGATGCGGTGACAGCGGACCGATTTTATATGGTGGTAGCGATCAATGCTGGGTTGACAATAAACTGGGCACATTTTCTGTTCAATGTTCTAGCTGCCACGGTGTCCACACCTAGCAATCTCAAGGATATGGCGTCCAGCTCAGTTTTTTTCTGGAAAAGCTGATTAAAGCAGACCTTGGGGAGTTCGTGGCTCTAAAGTGTTGAACAGCAAGTCCGTTCACACTTACATGAAGAAGAACCAAGCTTATATTCCCATAGCCGCTGAAGGGGGCAAGCTATCTGGGGATAAGGTAGTTGGTGTTTTCGAGCCGAAGAAGAAGATACTACTCAAGACATAGCATGCAGCAGCGGGCTCTACTACTCCAATCCAATCGTGTTCTGAGACCAGCTCGGATGCAAACATGCGCCCCCTGGTGATGCTAGCTGCAACCAGAATAGGTGGCCAAGCGGCCAAACGCAAAATCAACTTTGTGCCATCTGATTTTAAGTCCAAAGTTTCTCTGATTTTGCCAGAAATTAAGAAACAGCTGAGTACTAAGAGGCCCAATTTGGTGAGGCCTATATCTGTCTTCTTAGCTGAGCCAGCTTTCACTTCTATTCCTGAAATTTTAGTTGTGTATGAGGCAGCATACGACTATTCTTCTCCGCCTTCCTCTCCAGTAAATTTGATCACATGGTGAAGAGGCCGCAGAGTCCACAATGAGAGACACTGCCAGTCAGGTGGAGAACAAAACTCTGACTGTGGCAGTGTCTATATCACTTGCAATACCAAAGAGTTGGGAGCACCATTGTCTGGTGGTGGATTTGGGTTTCCCCCAGTAGAGATCAGGGAAATAAATTGGGCGACCTACGTCTTGCCCAAGATTGACCCTGCTGCTAAGGGAAAGTAGGTTCTTTCCTTGATTTTACTACCAAACCCAATTGAGGAACATTGCTTGTTTCTTATCCAAGAAATAAAGGACCAAGTTGACCCTCAAGTTCTCTTGTTCGATCAATGGCGCAAGTTCCGCACTGGCATCAGGCTCAACAAGATTACATCTATGACGCTCGTGAAACAGATGGCTAAGATTGATGTCGTTGTTTCCATGGGCTAAGACAAAGAAGATATCTGAAATGCTCCAGAGAAAGGAGCTTATGGTGGATCAATTGATGAGCAAGGCCATCAGAGATCATTGGAAGGAATTCCATAAAGATAAGCCCCGAGCAAATTGCGATCTGATGGCCATCAGAGCATTGGAGGCTAAACTAGCCCAAGTCAGAGATCGAGTTGGATTTTATCAAGCCAAGGCTGGTCTTCCTCTCACTTTTTTTACAGATAAGTCTACCGGCATAGCTACTCAGTAGAAATCACTCCTGGAGTCTCCTGGCAAGAGTTCAAAGATCAGCTCACTCATCTTACCTTTTCTAAATCAGCTGAGAAACCATCCTTGGACAGGACGGCGCCCGAGGAAGCGCTGATGATGGTGGCAAAGGAACAAGGACCTCACAATACCGAGGAGACCTTACTTGACATTCCCCAAGTTGTTGAAGTGGCTATGGTTGAGGTAGTGGAGGAGCAACCGGCTCCTGAGGATGAGCATCAGGCTCCTGAAGATGAGCATCAGGCTCAAGAAAATTTTATTCCCACAAGTCCAACTGATTTTGGTATTTCTCTCCATTCCAGTTCCAACTCAGATCATATTGAGTAACATCAAGTTCCAAGCTCTTTGGGTTTAGAGATTGTACAGTTTACAACATCGCGAGCTGATACAAAAGCAACACCAGGTCTTGCCCCAGCTAGTCCTTAGGTTCAACCGACTATCTGTATCTTTACAAGTACCCCAGAACCAACTGATATTCTTTCAGTTTAACACGATTAAAGGAGTCGTTGCATTTCTGGATCATCAATTACGAAGATACGGGATGAACAGTCTTATCTGAAATATGACTCTCAGCAGTTCAGGCACGTGTTTTATAGGATGATTGATGACTTGGTGGCCATCATAAATACTACTCAGTCTGTGATGGAAACTAATTTAGTTCGCCAAATACATGAAAGTCATCAGTATCTTGATAATTAAATGACCTCGCTCAATTCGCAAGTCATTGAAGTAGTTGCCTGCCTCAAAGATCTCAGTGATTCCAAAAAGGGGAAGGTAGTAGTAAAAAGAGAAGGTTACTTTGAAAAACCAGCTTAGGTATTAAGATTTGGAATTTTTTTAAGCTGACTATATTTGTAAATTCTTTTACAAGTATAATAAAATCTCTTTTTCGTCTCATGTTTGTTATCGCCAAAAATGGGTAAATTGATGGACCTATTAAGTTTTGGTGAAGACAAATGATCGTCTAAGTTTAAATCAGTTCAGAGATTAAACGATCAGATTAGGTCAGAGATTACTGCATTTCTTATTCAGATCAGATCGGAGCTAAGCTGATTGAGGACAACTCAGCTCAAGGTATTCAGATTATAGATAAGTTGAGTTAAGCTTCATTAGTTTAGATGCTCAGATCAGCTTAGAAAAGTTCTGCTCAGAGGAACAGTTTCGATAATCAGATCAGGTATTCATATCGGGTGATTATTTCAGATTAGAGCAGTTCATCATAGAGAAGTCAGCTCACAATAAGAACTGAAACCAGTTTAGATGAGAACAATTTATTTCAAGAAAAAGTTCTTTCAATCCATTCAGGTTTTTAGCTTAGAAGGTTTCGTTTTAGACCAGATCAACTCAGGAGTAATCAGCTCGGAGATTATAAGCTTAGAATGTCTTATGAGTTCAGATCAGGGACTTCAGTGTATGATCAGATTTCGAGTTACAGATTCTAAAAAATAGCTCGATTTGATGTGTTGACTTCCCAGGATCTCTATAGTCGTTGGGACTAATTTTGGCAAATTCAAGATAGGCCAAAGATCTGGTATCACTGACAACGGCGGAGTGCATGCTAAAAGACGAAAGCATTTAATGTAGTCGTACGAAGAACAGTACAGATATTAAATACTCAATAGAACAACGGCGGAGTGCATGCTAAAAGACGAAAGCATTTAATGTAGTCGTACGAAGAACAGTACAGATATTAAATACTCAATAGACAAATCCTTTTTGGATCAATACGACGTGTCTATGGGTAACATTTGTTACTGTTGGATCCAAATAGTATAAATCAAAAAGCTCATAGTTTACAGATAGACTTGACATATAATTTTTATGAGCTTTAGCGATTCAAACAAGAAAAGTTCAGAAAGCTTTTTCATACATTTCTTTATAAGTCTTCAGCTTGTTGCTGAAATTTATTATTGGCCTTGTATCGATTTCGTAGTCTTTAGAGAGCCTCAAATCATTTGTAAACACGGCTTGAAAGTTGTTGTATTGTTAGACTAGGAGTTCAACTCGGTGCGACCTACCTGATCGGATTAGGATACTTTGTATTTTAATAAAGTCTTCTAGTGGAAATTCTTCATTTTTAGGAAGAAGGGGAGACGTAGAAGCATTGCTTCAAACATCCATAAACAAATCTCTACTCCTATCTTTTTCATGTCACGCATTCCTTTTAATGTACACTGTTTTATTGATCTTTTCCGCATAAAATATTTTTATTGCTCAAGAGAAACAGAGTGACTGAGAACATGCCTTCAACTGTTAACTCAGTTGATTTGCAAACTGTTTTAAAACAAAAATTTTAAAGGTTATTCAATTCTCCTTCTAAACTCCAAATTTATCTTTTTCGATCCTACCATAATGTCATATTTTGAAAAATATGCAAAACATGCAAATATTTAAAAAATTGGAACATAAATTTCTAAATGTCAAAATTTACCAAATTTCAAAACTTTAGAATACGACAATACCTCAACAGGCCCTCAATTTTGAAAATGCAAAAAATTTCATTTGGGCCCCTAAAAAATCCGAATGTACAAAATTTTCCCTCAAACCCTAAAAGTTGAAATCCTAGCCCAAGTATCCAATCCCCGTCGCCATTGTCACCTCGTTCCAAAACGTAGATGGCTGACCATGCCGTAGCTTCAACAGCCAAGACGCATACGGCTAACCAACGGCCGGATGTTTTTTTTTAAAAAATACAATGGTGTAGCCATGAAAAAAATACAATCTTGTAGCCACAAAAAGGATCCCGATTCCAGCCAAATGGCGATGATTCAGGGTTGATGGAGGTCTTCAATGAGATTAGAACATAATTTCAGACCTTTCCCCTCCATAGTTGCCTCCTGAATAGCTGGAAATTGATCGGATTTTGTCCAGAAAGTGACTAGAAATCGTGCTGGCTGAACGAGCGAAATTCCAGCCATAAAATCGACTTCAACGAGAGATCAGCTTGTGGCTTTGGACCGTGGATGGGCTATCGGCTGGTGACATCAATTGCAGGATTTGCTCCATAAAAAATCTATCATGATCGTGGTAGATCTCGATAAGATACATATTTAGATATTGTGATTGATTAAGACTCTTATAGATTATGCACTTTAAATATTTCAATATCTGAGCACCTAATAAAGATGAAAGATCCTGATCAATTTTTAATCAAAATAAAAAATTTTCTAATATAAAATGGTACACTATGTTTGGAATAGTAATGTCAATCCGTCCACGAGTACTGATTTTGTGTCTGACTGCCAATTTGCTATCTTGGCTGATGAATGGGCTTTTTTTTAAAAGAATAATATAAAAAAATATTAATTGCAAAACTGTTGCAGTTTCGTGGATTCTGCAAAAATATTACAATCCGGAGTCTCAAACTCCGGATTCCGACTGATGCAGAACACGCACTCCGAAATTTTGTTTTTTATATCTCTTTTAGAATCCAGGATTTAAAACTACGGATCTGACATGCACGGAATGCGATATTGTTTTATTTTAATATTATCGGAGAGATATTTTATTATCTTTTAGAATCCGAAGTTTGAAACTCCGGATTCTCACACGACAGATTTTTTATTTATTATCTTTGAGAATTCGGAGTTCAAAACTCCGGATTCTAAAGGCGACATTTTCTTCGCCCCCGCCTATAAATAGCTGCTCGACTTACATTGCAAATCGCTCATTCCTCAACATATTCTTACATCCCTCCTTTCGATAATTTACAGTTAATTCATATATATTTTTAGGTTATAATCAAAGTCGTTACGCTGATTCACTTGATATCAACGAAAAAGGTAATTATTATATATATTTCAATTATTTTGTATTTCTAGTATATTATAATTTTATTTTGATCCATTGGCAAAGAAGTGTTATTAATCAAATGTTTGAAGTTTAGATATGATAATTATCCAATTTTCAATATGGAGTTTTGTTTGATCCGATTTCAAGTCATGCATGTTTTTTCCTAATTTTTTTTCTTATTTAGTTTTTACTCATTTGTTAACTTTCATTTATGTTTTATACATATGATTAAAATTGAGCAATATAATTTAATAAAAAATAATTATTTGTGTATTTGAAATTTCAGATTTTGATTTACAGTGTTTTAATAGTGTTAACAAATAAATAAATTGAATTGTTTTTATATGATTAGTATAAAATTATGATTGTGTTTTAATGTCTTAATTAACCCAAAAAAAATGAGTTTTTTCTATATGATTAGTTCATAATTTTAATTTATTGTTTCTAACCAGTGGTAATAAATTTATATATTCTTTAATTAAATATGATTTTTTCTATACAGAAATGGATTGTGTGAATGCTCTGATCTACTTTGGAGGGTACCTTGTGTTGCTGATGGGAGGGTTAGATACAGTATTCCAGCAACTAGGCCCATGAGAGTCTCCCGTTCTATTACTTTCTCTCAGTTGATACATGATATTCATCGCATGTTGCAGAACGCCCCATTTCAGTTTCGCAGTAAACAGTCAACGAAGTATTCTTACAATATGATGTCTAGATGTATTGAAGAATACGTTGATGGTCCCAGAAATAGGATCACTAAGTAAATAGGAGTTCAGAAGGGGGGGTTGAATGCACTCCTTCGATTTTTCTATTTCAAAACTCTTTTAAAATGTTTTGGATCTCAGTTTTATGCAAACTTCTCAGCCAACAATATTTGTGCGGAAAAAGGCCGATTGGTTTGTGAACAGTAAATAACAAGAAATAATAAATAAATGTTGTATGTAAAAGATAGAGTCAGGAATTTGTTTCTGAAAGTTCAGACTTCAATGTCCTACGTCTCCCCTTCTTCCTCCTCGGAAGGTATCACTAGAAGATTTGATGCAAGTAGGCCTTCTACAAACACCCGATCCCAAAGCCAGCAGCTATGAGAACTCCTAGTACTTCACAACACTCCACGCAGACGCAGCTGCTGGTTTACAACACTTGCTTGGTATTTCGAACTTCTTATCAACAGAAGGTGTTCTTCGAGTCTTGTGAGCTTTTTGAGTGATTTCAACAGAGAGTAAGCTCTAGAGTAAGTTTGACAGCGTGACCGCAATAGATTAATGGCGAAGGATGTTTTCTTCAACACTGCTGCTGGTATTTATAGTCTTCGATTGCAACGGTCACAAAAATCTTCAAAGGAAAATAAATCCCGTTTGAATTACTGCCAAAATTGTACACCGTAATTCCTGGTCCACTACAAGGTAAATAGCTCATTGACAGAGCCAATTTGTCTTCTTTCCATTTATGTGCAAACAAGGAAAAACGGCCTCTGTACATCGTACTATTTACCCAAAATAGTACCTACCTTGTCTCCTTAATTCCAGGCAACTGTACGTTCCTACGAATCTTTTCATTTGAGTAAACGATCGTATTTGAATTTCTTATATGTTTGCGCCTGAAATTCCTTCTGTTTACCAGCTTTTCCTCCGTCTTCTCAAATCCCGTGACTAGAAAAACACATGAGAAAATTTACCTGCTGATATGCATATTGTGTTTTTCCACCGACTGGTCCTTTGTAAAATTCAACGGCTGATTTCTAGCAACATCGATTTGCTATACTCAAAGATTACCTGCTGGTTAATTTCACTGTAGCTGTCTGGTGGTTTCCCTTAAATAGTGCACCTGCTGGTTATCATCAAGTAATGCACCTGCTGGTTCTTCCCTATCGCAAAAACCTATCAACGGAACTAGAGGAAACTGTAGCTACCTGCTGACTCTTCTCTTCACGAAAACATCTGCTGAAATAATGCTTCTGCTGATTTCTCTAAAGAATGCTTCTGCTGAATTGTCTAAGCCAATCAATACGCTGTCGTTTCAACTTATCCAAACACTGTCGTTTCGCATTCTCCAACGAAATATACTAAGCAACTGCTGATTCTCTTCAAGAATTCTTTTCAACTGCTGATAAATAACTGTGCATTCCAACGACTTCGTTCCAACTTACTTGAACGCTGTCGTTTAGTACTCCTTAGCAAAACATCTTAAAACTCAAATATGTACCTGTGATCGAAACAAAAACACCTGCTGATTTCTCTTCAAGAATGTATCTGCTGAATATCTTCGAGAACAACCCAACCACTGATTGCATACCATCTGCTGATTTCCAACGAATACTCCAACTGCTGAAATATCACTTGTCGATTGATAAATGTTCTCCTGTTAGATGCGACAACTGATTATCCAAAAGCAACTTGTTTTATTTTTGTTATCACCAAAACTAATAAATTTATCATAACAATTTCCCCCTTTTTAGGTGATGACAAAACTTCAGCAGTCGAGACAAAAAGATATGCAAAAATAAATTGCACACGATCCTAAGATCTTCTTGTTTTCAACAATCTCGCTTCCCTTCTCCTTCGTTCTCTATCTCGTTCTGCTGCTGCTTGACTTTCAAGAGATTCAGCGTTTCGATCAGCATCCAGCACAGTCTCTACAATTCGTCTCTGAGCAATTTCAATCCTTTGCGCAAACGATGGTGTTCTACCAGCACTACCACTCACAGCACTATCTCTGATTTGAACATCCGAAGGCCGTTGAGGTCCTCGGCTGCTACTTCCCCCTTTTTGTCAGCACCGCCCCGATTAATATAATTTACAAGCTCACTTAATTGGGCATGAAGAATATTATGATTTTCCTGTGCCTGAAACACGTTTGAAAGAAGAACACACAGAGAGTGCAAATATGCGTCGAAGAAATTTTGCAATGTAAGGAGACGA
>KV011865.1:246609-267259 GCA_001598015.1 Dorcoceras hygrometricum
ATATATGGATTGAAAGGACCGTACTGTACGCTAACCACGACCAACTGGTTCTTGCAGGCACTATCAGTGATACCTAGGGGATCATGGGGCGATGTTGCTAGACGCTCTTACCATTATCCGATGGGCAAGTCCGGAATTGTGATTCCGGAGCCACAATGGTTGTGGGCCCACGGCTAGCTGTATCCCTGAACCATTGAGGGTCACACAAGTACTGGATTCAAGATTCCCGCATGGTTACTGAGCTCAATGTGTTGAGCATAGGAAGAGGATTTTAGGGAGTGCGACTTCCTAAAATTCAACGGGGGTCAAATCGTGATTTCCCGCTGTTGAGGGGCAAAACGGTCATTTGGACTAGGTAATCTGAAAAATCGTTTTTCGTATCATAATATTCAGTTTTGGAAACTGAGCCGATCGGTCCGATCTGATCGACGATCGGAGTTATGAAGAAACCGTGGTGATTTAAATGAACCAAATGTTCATATAGGACTTGGGCCTGACCCAAGTCCAATGGGCCGGTTCAAGCCCATCTATCAACCTAATTAAGGTGATTAGGGCTTGATTAATCACAACACACAACCTAAACCCTAGCACTCCAAAACCGCCGCCCCCTCCTCTCCCTAATATCGCCGCCTTGCGCCGCCGCCGCCACCGCCCCTCGCCGCAATTTGTTCCGGCCAACTTTTTGAGGAGAGTCCGTCCACGCTGATCTCGTCAGGCCTTCTAGTGCAGGTTGACGAAGGAGTCTCCCTTCCGGTCGTGGACCTGATTGACATAATCTACCGCCACCTACCGTGAAGTGCCGGTTTCCTCGTGAAACTGGTCGGAGCCAGGCGCCTAGACGCCAGCAAGGTAACTGACTAAACACCCTATGAATGGTTCATATTGTGTTATTATTGAATTGTATTGAACGTTTCCCGGCCTATTTTTGTTCTTCCACTGCCTCGCCGGGAGACGGGATCCGGATCCGCCACGGTTCCTCAACAGTACCTATCATGTAGAGTCTCAATGACATTTCGAGTAATAAGGACTAATCTGTACAACCAAGACCTCGGACTTAATCCACTCGACAAATGATAACCACTTGGAAAGTACGAACGAGGGTAATTCGATTGATCACCAGGTCACTATCCATCTGCATGCTTAGAACATCACTATATTCCCTACCAATGAAACGTGTTACTTCGCATCGCAGATGCTAGTCTCAAGCTCGGGCGGCCCTTATCCTCTTTTGGACGGTCCAATCGACTAGGAACATGTTTAGAATACACAGTGACTACTACATGTGTTTCATGATAGCCATCAAATCCACTATCACATCTAACATACACTATAGTGCATTCAAGGTATTTATCCAAGAATTTTAATCATAATAATGAAGATAATGAATGCCATAAAAGAGTGCAGATTTCATAAATAAATATCGTTTTACATAGAGTCAACAAGTGCCCACACGCCACAAGTTGTCTAGTTGGGCACTTACTCTAACAATCTCCCACTTGACCTAAAGCCAACTACTCATGAGACGCAGTCCCATTGCTTCGTGATGTTTTTCAAACAATGGTCCGGGCTAGGGCTTCGTAAGTGGATCAGCAATGTTTTCTGCAGAGGATACTCTCTCGACTGTGCTGTCACCTCTAGCCACAATATCCCGGATTATCTGGTATTTCCTCATTATGTGTTTGGATCTTTGGTGAGACCTAGGTTCCTTTGCTTGCACAATGGCACCCGTGTTGCCACAGTACACCGGGAGTGGACCAACTCCTTCAGGAATAACTCCCAAATCTTGGACAAAATTCCTCATCCAAACCTCCTCTTTAGTAGCAGCTAATGATGCGATGTATTCAGCCTCAGTGGTTGAATCCGTGATGGTGTCTTGCTTGGAACTCTTCCAAGAAACAACACCACCATTGAGCATGAATACAAATCCAGAGGTTGACTTCAAATCATCCACATCGCATTGAAATCTAGAGTCAGTGTAGCCTTCCAATTTCAGTTCACCACCCCCATATACCATGAACATATTCTTAGTCCTTCGTAAGAGCATGAATACAAATCCAGAGGTTGACTTCAAATCATCCACATCGCATTGAAATCTAGAGTCAGTGTAGCCTTCCAATTTCAGTTCACCACCCCCATATACCATGAACATATTCTTAGTCCTTCGTAAGTACTTAAGAATATCTTTCACGGCCTTCCAATGCATTTGGCCGGGGTTTTCTTGGTAGCGGCTCGTGACACTCTGAGCATATGCGACATCTGGTCTAGTCGAGATCATACCATACATAATACCAGCTATTGCTGAGGCATATTGGCACATGTGTCATACGCTCTATCTCTTCATCAGTCTTCGGATACATAGACTTAGATAGAGTGACCCCGTGGCACATACATAGGTGTCCACTCTTGGACGCTTCCATAGAGAAACGTTTAAGTATGGTATCGATGTAGGTTTCTTGGATGAGTCCGAGCATCCTTTTCAATCTATCTCTATAAATCTGTATTCCCAGTGTGACGCCCTGAGAACGAGACTCATGACATCGGCAATATTAAACAATTATAAAATTGTAAAACATTAAGCCTCATAGTATAGCTCAAAACCAGTCTGTTACATAATCGAAATAATATTTTTTACATCTGAAAATCAAAGTCTGAATAACAGAAATGTGGAAGCGAAATTTGCATTAACAATCTAAATCTTCACCAACCTCAGAACAGCTCATGTTCTTCTTCTTCAACCTGTTCTTCGTTTTATCTGGTGGGAGAAGTAAGGGGTGAGTGTTTGGTAAACACTCAGCAAGTGGGGGATACCATTCGAGCATACAAAATATACATATACATATACAGATTCGGAACAGAGCATATCATAACAGGTAGCACTGATAGTTACTTAGTTTCTATACTTATTGATCAGTCCCTAATTTTTACTCCTCTAAGGGGTCGAGGCCGTAGTTACACCACGTAACTCAGAGTGCAAAATATTCTGTAGACCCATATTACGACACAAACATCAGGGCTAAAATAGAGCATATATCATAGCATGAACTTGACACGGAACGAAATCTGATACGAAACAAGTGCTCGAAAAGTAATTCAAAACAGAACGTAGCATGAATAATATATATTTGAAACGAATATATATATATATAGCAAAAGCCCACTTACATTCTGCTGGAGTTTGCGTGGTTTAGTGTAGCAGCAACCGTATTCAGATCAGACAAAATCTGGTACACGAGGTCTGGTAATCTTCGCACAGTATTGTGGTACAGCTTGTGCAGGGTGAGAGCTTAATGGTCTATCACTGAGGATTTTTCGAATTGAGTGAGGGAAATAAGCTGCCATCAGCTGGGTATTTATAGGTGCAGAGATGGGAGTCAAAAGGTAAGCCAGTAATGCCTTAAATTCCTGATTTGATGGTCATAAATCTGACTGTTACAAGAGTAATTGTTTATGCATTGAATTGGGTGGTTTAATTGGCCATTAACTCTCTAAATTGGCAGTTATGAATGAGAAATCTGATCTGTGCGTGTGTAGAAGCTCGCTGAAATTCGTGAGCTGAGTTTTCTTTACCAACTCTGCATTTACATCGCCAAATCTGAATTTACGTCGCCAAATCTGAATTGAATTGGTCAAAGCTGAGTTGACCGTCCAAAGCTGAGTTGACCAGTCTAGAGCTGCGTTGACCAGTCCAGCGCTGAGTTGACTGTTGAATTTTCCAGATCTGAGTTGACTGTTGACTGTCCACATCTGACTTGACTGTTGACTGTCCCAGATCTGAGTTAACCATCCCAAATCTGAGTTCACCGTCGCAAATTTTTTTTTCTTGGTTTTCACATCCCTCCCTACTTAAAAGAAGTTTCGTCCTCGAAACTTTGGTTACCTTGATCGTTGAAAAGGTAGGGGTATTTATTTCACATGTTTTCCTCCATTTCCCACGTGGCTTTTCTTTCGGTGTGGTTGGAACATTGGACTCTGACGTACGGGATTGTTCTTCGTCTACGCACCTGGTCCTTTGTGTCCACGATTCGAATTGGGACTTCTTCATAGTTCAGTCCTTTGGTAAGATTCCCTTCTACAAGGAGTGACCCTTCATCAAGAATGTGACTAGAATCCGCGATATATCTCCTTATTTGTGAGACATGGAAGACATTGTGGATTCTTGACATACTGGGTGGTAAGGACAGTCTGTAGGCAAGCGTTCCTATTCTTTCAAGACTTCAAATTGTCCGACATACCGGGAATTCAGCTTTCTGGCCTTATCAAATCAGACTACCCCTTTTATTGGAGAAACCTTGAGATACACTTTTTCGCTTACCTCGAATGCAAAGGGTCTTCTCTTTAAGTCTGCCCAGCTTTTCTGTCGATCCTGGTCTGCCTTCAGTCTATCCTTGATGATGGCTATCTTTTTCATTGTCTCCTGGATGAGTTCGGGTCCTGTGATGGCCTTTTCTCCAACCTCATCCCAATACAGCGGTGATCGGTATTTACGTCCATAGAGGGCCTCATATGGTGTCATTCCTATGATTCTGTGGTAGCTATTGTTGTATGCGAACTCTATTAGAGGTAGATGTTCGCTCCAATTACTACCAAAGTCCAAGGTGCATGTCCGTAGCATATCTTTTAGGGTCTGGATGGTCCTCTCAGTTTGGCCGTCTGTCTGTGGATGATAAGCCGTACTGAGGGTAACCTTACTTCCCATGGATTCTTGGAAGCTCTTCCAGAAACGAGATACGAACCTTGGGTCCCTATCTGACAGAATGCTGGTTAGAACCCCATGCAGTCTGTCGATGTTGTCCATGTACAACGAAGCGAGCTTATCCAGGCCGTAGTTCATTCGGACAGGCAGAAAGTGCGCATACTTTGTTAACCTATCCACGATTACCCATATTTCATCATAGCCTAATCTCGTTTTCGGCAGATCGACTACAAAGTCCATGGATATGTTTTCCCACTTCCACTCTGGAATATCCAGTGGTTGCAATAATACTCCAGGTCTTTGATGTTCTGCCTTGACCTGTTGACACACATGGAATCTAGCTACGAAATCAACAACATTTCTTTTCATCCCATTCCACCAGAAGTGTTCTTTCAAATCTCTATACATCTTGGTACTTCCTGGGTGGTTTGAGAACTTAGATTTATGTGATTCAGACATCACATTCTTGATGGAGTTTATCGACGTCGGGCACACATAATCTTCCGTTCATCCAAATGATTCCCTTTTGGTCTACTCGAAACTCCGACACCTTCACTTGCTTGATTTGTTCCTTAAGTTGGGTTAGAGTAGGGTCTCGATCCTGATTGATTTTGACCAGTTCCTTGAGGCATGGTTGGACTGAGACTGAGGATAGTATCACCTTGTTCATGTTCTTCCAACTTAACGCATCGGCTACCTTATTTGCCTTTCCTGTGTGGTAGTTTATTGTCAAGTCTTAGTCCTTTAAAAGCTCGAGCCATCGTCTTTTTCTCAGATTCAACCTTTCTGAGTGAATATATACTTAAGACTCTAATGGTTGGTGAATACATCACATTTTGCTCCGTAAAGATAGTGTCGCCAAATCTTTAGAGCAAAAACCACTGCAACTAGCTCTACATCATGGGCTGGGTAATTGTGTTCATGCGTCTTCAGTTGTCTTGAGGCATAAGCTATCACCCTGCCATCTTGCATGAGTACACACCCTAGTCCTCCTTTCAAAGCATCACTGTAGATAGTAAAGCTTTTGTCCACTATGGGTAGCGTTAGAAAAGGGGCAGATGCAAGATTTGTCTTCAGAGTTTCGAAAGTTGCCTCACATTCTTCATTCCAGTTGAACTTGGAGTTCTTCTGGGTGAGTTTATTGAGCGGTATGGTGATAGAAGAGAAACCTTCTACAAACTTACTATAATATCCAGCCAATCCCAAGAAGCTTCTAACTTCTGTCACCATCTTAGGTATAGGCCAGTCCATGATAGCTTCTACCTTCTTCGGATCCACTGATACTTCTACTTCGGAAATTATATGGCCTAGTAATGCCACACTCTTTAGCCAGAATTTGCACTTCTTGAACTTGGCGTACAGTTGTTTCTCTCTCAGGGTTTGAAGGGTAATTCGAAGGTGTTCCTTGTGTTCTTCTTCACTTGGTGAATACACGAGTATATCGTCTATGAACACCACCACAAATTTGTCGAGGAATGGTTTGAACACCCGGTTCATGAGTTCCATGAAGTCTGCTGGTGCATTGGTTAGAACAAATGGCATCACCATGAATTCGTAATGGCCATACCTTGTTCTAAATGCAGTTTTAGGAACATCCTCGGCCTTGATCTTTAGTTGGTGATAACCCGACCTCAAATCTAACTTGGATAAGGTTGTAGCTCCTTTAAGTTGATCAAAGAGGTCGTCAATTCTAGCAAGAGCATATTTATTCTTGATTGTGATCTTATTCCACTCTCTGTAGTCGATACACAATCTCATAGTTTCATCCTTCTTCTTGACGAATAACACCGGATCTCCCCAAGGTGACACACTGGGTCTGATTTGCTTTTTGTCTAGCAGTTCTTGTAGTTGATCCTTGAGATCCTTGAGTTCAGCAGGTGCCATCCGGTAGGGTGCCTTGGAGATTGGGGCCGTTCCTGGCACTAGGTTGATTCGAATTAAATTTCTCTATCAGACACTTTTCCAGGTAAGTCATCTGGAAACACATCTGCGAACTCTTGTACCCCTGGGATGTCTTCTATCTTGAGTTCGTCTCCTTCTTTTATTTCATGTATCATTGTCAAGAAAACTTCTGCTCATGACTTCATGGCTGGCCATGCTTGGGCAGCAGAAAGTAGGGACTTTCGCTCCTTGTTCTTACCATAATATATCAGCTCCTCCTGGTCAGGCCTTGGAGTTTCACACTCTTATCTCGAACATCTACCAATGCATGGTTCTTAGATAGCCAATCCATCCCTAATATGGCGTCAAACTCGACCATGTTGAGTTGTATCAGGTTTTCAGAGAATGAACGCTCGTTTATGGACATATCGTAGTTCCGATGGATCTTATGTGTTTCAATGGTAGTGTTGGTAGGAGTTGATACTCTATATGGTTCACATAGGATTTCAGGCCCTAGCCCTAACTTCTTAGAAAATCTTCTAGCTTTGAACGAATGGGTAGCACCACAATCAAACAACACATAAGCAGGCAGCTTGTTGATAAAAATGGTACCTGCCACCACGTCGCTGGCTTCTTCGGCTTCTTCTTGTGTCATTTCAAACACCCGCGCATTTGGTTTATCCTCCCTGGGATTTGTCTTGTTCAGAGCAGCATTGCTCGACCCAGCCTTTGGGGCTTTGTTTTCCGGACAGTCCGCAATTCGATGGCCCAAATTTCCACACTTAAAGCATGCACCACTCTGCTTGCAACAATCTCCACTATGACGGTAACCGTAAGAGGTGCAAGGTGCCAACATTTGGTTGTTCGGTGCAGGTTCTGATCCGCGGTTGTTGAAGTTTGGTCGCTTGTTCTTAGGCCCACCGTGTGAAGTCTGAGCATTGAGGGGGCGTTTGTTCTTGTTGTCAGCTTCCCGCCTCTTTATGTCAGTCTCTGATCAATTTGAAGCTCCCATTAAGTCCTCAAAGCTTGTGGCTTGGTAGACTGCAAGGGCTGACAGATACGGCTATTCAGACCCTTCTTGAATCGGTGCATCCTTAGAGTATTATCTGCCATGATCGTTGGAACATAGGTGCCCAATGAGTTGAACTTGGATGTATACTACCGACATGTTTGCAGTCTGAGTGAAAGTTTCAAACTCGCTAAGCCGTTGCATTCTGACTTCCATGGGAAAGTATTGTTTCAAGAATGCTTCTCGAGATCTTTGCCACGTGATTTGTCCATTTGTAGTCATGGTTGGCTCGACTGCTTCCCACCATTTTCCAGCTTTGCCATCGAGGAGTGGTGTTACAACATCTACCTTGACAGCGTCTAGGACTTCCAATGTCAGGCCCCGTGCTAATTACTCACAATTAACACATTAACAACGCATAAATACGGAAGCTAAACTCAGGGCTTAAAAAATTTTCGAAATCATTTGGGCCTGAGCGTAAAAACATAAATTCAAAATATAGATAATCAAAATATAAGTTAACTCAAACTTATACAAACCAGGTAGCAAATAAATCTCAAGTCTAATACAAATCCCCAATAAATAGAAACACGGGGCATCCCCCGGTTCGATACATAATAGAAGTAGACTGGGACTCAAGAGAACGGGGACCGACCAGCTGTACCAATACTCTGTCCAGCCTGGCTACCTGAAGATCCTGCAAATGGGTAACACAGACCCAAGACACAAAAACAGGAAAACAAATACGAGGTCAAGCCTCAGTACGAAGAGCTATCAAAACAGCTAACATGCAACATGCCATAAATCAATGCTATGAATGCATGAGGGCTATCAAAGAATCGGATAGCTGGACCAGTCTATCAACTGGCAAAGCAAATCAAGCCTCTATACCACGCACAGCCAATCAGCCGGTGGAAATCATCGGTCCATGGTCATCGGGGCCCGTCAGCCCATCACAGCTCGGTGGTAGACACTCGAATCCGGTAGTCACCACTCCGATGATAGCTGGTGAGCGCTGATACCAATAAAATATCACGCACCGAGAACGAGACTCATGACATCGGAAATATTAACAATTATAAAATTATAAAACATTAAGCCTCATAGTATAGCTCAAAACCAGTCTGTTACATAACCAAAATATAATCGTTTTTACATCTGAAAATCAAAGTCTGAATAACAGAAATGCGGAAGCGAAATTTACATTAACAGTCTAAATCTTCACCAGCCCCAAAACAGCTCCTGTTCTTCTTCTTCAACCTGTTCTTCGTTCTTATTTGGTGGGAGAAGTAAGGGGTGAGTGTTTAGGGAAACACTCAGCAAGTGGGGGATACCATTCGAGCATACAAAATATACATATACATATACAGATTCGGAACAGATCCTATAACAGAACAGAGCATATCATAACAGGTAGCACTGATAGTTACCTCGTCTCTATGGTTTACTGATCAGTCCCTAATTTTTAATCCTCTAAGGGGTCGAGGCCGTAGTTACACCACGTAACTCAGAGTGCAGAATATTCCGTAGACCCATATTACGATAGAAACATCTGCTAAATCAGAGCATATATCATAGAATGAACTTGACACGGAACGAAATCTGATACGAAACAAGTGCTCGAACAGTAATTCAAAACAGAACGTAGCATGAATAATATATATTATTTGAAACGAATATATATATATATATAGACAAAAGCCCACTTACATTCTTCTGGAGTTTGCGTGGTTTAGTGTAGCAGAAACCGTATTCAGATCAGACAAAATCTGGTACACGACGTCTGGTAATCTTCGCACAGTATTGTGGTACAGCTTGTGCAGGGTGAGAGCTTACTGGTATATCACTGAGGTATTTTTATTGCGTGGTTTAGTGTAGCAGAAACCGTATTCAGATCAGACAAAATCTGGTACACGACGTCTGGTAATCTTCGCACAGTATTGTGGTACAGCTTGTGCAGGGTGAGAGCTTACTGGTATATCACTGAGGATTTTTCAAATTGAGTGAGGGAAATAAGCTGGCATCAGCTGGGTATTTATAGGTGCAGAGATGAGAGTCAAAAGGTAAGCCATTAATGGCTTAAATTCCTGATTTGATGGTCATAAATCTGACTGTTACAAGAGTAATGGTTTATGCATTGAATTGGGTGGTTTAATTGGCCATTAACTCTCTAAATTGGCAGTTATGAATGAGAAATCTGATCTGTGCGCGTGTAGAAGATCGCTGAAATTCGTGAGCTGAGTTTTCTTTACCAACTCTGCATTTACGTCGCCAAATCTGAATTTATGTCGTCAAATCTGAATTGACTTGGTCAAAGCTGAGTTGATCGTCCAAAGCTGAGTTGACCAGTCCAGAGCTGCTTGACCAATCCAAAGCTGAGTTTACTGTTGACTTTTCTAGATCTGAGTTGAATGTTGACTGTTCAGATGTGACTTGACTGTTGACTGTCCCAGATCTGAGTTGACCGTCGAAATTTTTTTTTCTTGGTTTTCACACCCAGAATCTAGGATGTTTCACCCATGTCCTTCATCGAGAATCTATTAGACAACCATACTTTAGTTGACTGCAATATTCCTACGTCCTTCCCAATGAGTAGAATGTCATCAACATAAAGTACAAGGAATGTCACATCATTTTTAGCTACCTTTTTATACACACATGGATCCTCGGGATTCTTGATGAAACCAATTTTTTTTAATTGTTTCATCAAATCTCAGGTTCCAACTTCTCGATGCTTTCTTGAGACCGTAGATCGATATATGAAGTTTGCATACTTTATTCTCACTTCCTACAGATGTGAAACCCTTAGACTGCGTCATATAGATCTCTTCCTTAATGTTTCCATTAAGGAACACAGTTTTTACATCCATTTGTCATATCTCATATTCGTACCATGCGGCTATGGCTAGTAGGATTCTAATTGACTTGAACATTGCGACTGGTGAAAAGGTTTCATCATAGTCAACACCTTGTCTTTGAGTATAACCTTTCGCGACCAGTCGCGCCTTGTAGGTCAGCACCTTACCATCAGGCCCAAGTTTTATCTTGTATATCCATTTACACCCAATAGGAACTATTCCTTCGGGAGGATTCACGAGATTCTAGACTTGGTACGAATGCATTGAGTCAATCTCAGATTGCATTGCTTCAAGCCACAAATTAGAATCCGCATCGAAAATTGCCTCCTTGAAGGTTCTTGGATCACATCCAACAGTTTGATAACTTTGATCATCTTCAAGGAGGAACCATATCTAACAGGAGCCCTAGGAATCCTTTCAGATCTCCGAGGTGTGTCCATATCAAGGATTGGTCCTTGAGGTGAGGGATATTCACTTGGTACTTCAGTTGTTCTCGAACCTCTTCGAGTTCTACTATTTTGCCTTTTCTATCAAGTAGAAATTCCTTTTCTATAAAGATGGCATTTCTAGAAACAAACACTTTTGTTTCATTGAGATAGTAGAAGCAGTATCCAATAGAATTCTTTGGATACCCAATGAAGTAGCATAAAATGGATTTGTTATCCAGTTTATCTCCCACTGTCTGCTTCACGTAAGCAGGACATCCCCAAACCCTTAAGTACGAGTACTTGGGTGGCTTGCCCATCCATATCTCATATGAAGTTTTATCCACGGCCTTTGTGTGGATATTGTTCAACAACATTACCGCTGTTTCGAGCGCATAGCCCCAAAACGAGGTAGGAAGTTCAGTGAAGTTCATCATAGATTGAACCATGTCCATAAAAGTTCGATTACGACACTACGCTACACCATTTAGTTGTGGTGTGGACGGAGGGGTCCACTGAGAGAGAATCCCATTCTCTTTAAGATAGTCTTGAAATTCGGCGCTCAAGTATTCTCCACCTCGATCGGATCGAAGTTTTTTAATACTCTTTCCCAATTGTTTTTCTACTTCAGCCTTGAATTCTTTGAACTTTTCAAAGAATTCAGACTTGTGCTTCATTAAATATAAGTACACATACCTAGAGTGATCATCGGTAAGGTGATGAAGTAGGTGTGACCGGACTTAGTACCAATGCTAAGTGGGCCACACACATCAGTATGGAACAAATCCAATAGGCCTTGAGCACGTTCAGGCTTGTCCTTGAAGGGAAATTTTGTCATTTATCCTTTGAGACATGATTCACAAGTTAGTAGGGAGTTAATATCAGACATATTAAACATGTCGCTCCTAATCAACTTGTTCATCCTATTTAAGGAAATATGACCTATCCTAGCATGCAAAAGTTGTGTCGGGTTCATACTATCATTTTTCCTTTTTATTGTTGTTGTATGTGTTTCCACATCGGAGTTGGAACTTCTTTTAATTTTAAGGTGTATAGATCGTTTTCGCTTTCCCTATTCCAAAAAAACATTCATTCTTGTAAATATTGCAAATCGAATTAGACAAATGACAAGAATATCCATCATTAACAAGCATAGAAATGGAAATAATGTCTTTTATTAGAAATAAATAAACATTTCCGATAGCTTCGACCGCGACCCTTGCTCCGTTGACAAGCCTCAAGTGGGCCTCACCCTCCCTAAGACGCCGACTTCTTGTCATTACCTGCAGTCATTGCAGATATGAGATCCACATCCGGTATCAAGTACCCAAGAAGTCGAGTTAAGAGAAATATTTATTTTAATGTAGAACATATCTTTTGCAGTTCGCAACTGCTCGAGGTAATACTTACAGTTCCTCCTCCAGTGCCCAGGCTTTTGGCAGTGGTGGCAAACATCTTCAGATTTGTTCAGGTTTGAAGCCCTTGCCTTGGGCTTCTTGGCGGGCTTTCCCTTCTTCGCAGGGGCAGAACACTTCTTCCCCTTGCGTTTGGGTCCCTTCTTCGCAGAGGAAGAAGAGCCCAAAAGGAGAACGGGTTTGTCCTTCTTTATGGTCCCCTCGAACACAAAAAACATGTTTACCACCTCTTCAAGGGTGTCTTCCAGCTTGTTCATGTTGAAGTTGACCACAAAGAGGTCGAACGCAGCAGGAAATGAGAGGAGAAGCAGATCCACAGACAGCTCATGTGGAAGCATGATATCAAGGCCTACTGGCTTTTCTATGAGACCAATCATACGGGCCCCATGCTCGCGGACTGAAGTCACCTCGCGCATGCGACTCGTCATGAGCTCCTTGACAGTAATGAAACTCTCAGTCCGAGAGTTCTCCCCATACAGCTCTTTGAGATGAAGGTGTATGCCAGTAACATACTCCGTATTCTCAAATCGTCACTGCAATTCGTTGGACATAGATGCTATCATATAGCATCATGCCTTAAGCTCATCAACCCACCATATTTCCAATTTTTCCAGTTCCTCAAGACTGGCATTGGCAGGGATTTCCTTCGGAGGGCTCTTCTCTAGCGTGTAGAGAAGTTTCTCCGAAGCCAAGACAATCTTGAGATTTCGAAGCCAATCTTGGTAGTTTAAGCCAGTGAAATTGTTGATATCCAGTATAGCAGCAAGTGGAGTTTTGGTCGAAAACATAATAAAAGCAGTTTATACTAAAAAGAAAACAGACATGCATTACAGATTATTCATGTCAGGCCCCATGCTAATTACTCACAATTAACACATAATAAACGCATAAACACGGAAGCTAAAATCAGGGCTTAAAAATTTTTTTCGAAATCATTTAGGCCTGAACGTAAAAACATACATTCAAAATATTGATAATCAAAATATAAGTTAACTCAAACTTATACAAACCAGGTAACAATAAATCTCAAGTCTAATACAAATCCCCAATACGTAGAAACACGGGGCATCCCCCGGTTCAGTACATAATAAAAGTAGACTGGGACTCAAGAGAACGGGGATCGACCAGCTGTACCACTACTCTGTCCAGCCTGGCTACCTGAAGATCCTGCAAATGGGTAACACAGACCCAAGACATAAAAGCAGGAAAACAAATACGAGGTCAAGCCTCAGTACGGAGATCTATCAAAACAGCTAACATGCAACATGCCATAAATCAATGCTACGAATGCATGAGGGATATCAAAGGATCGGATAGCTAGACCAGTATATCAACTGGAAAATCTAATCAAGCCTCTATACCACGCACAGCCAATCAGCCGGTGGAAATCATCGGTCCGTGATCATCGGGACCCGTCAGCCCATCACAGCTCGGTGGTAGACACTCGAATCCGGTATTCACCACTCCGATGATAGCGTTGGACTTTTCGGGCACGACTCATCAGTCGACCAGTCACAACGTGGCACCCAATCAGATCATCAAATCAATCTGTCAAGGCTCAATATGTATGCATGTATGCCAATCAATATCAATGCATAATGCATACAATCAATACAATAAAACAGCATGCAAATCAATCAATTACACACACTGTTTCACGTAACAATCACAGTAGTAATCCAACAGATTTCATGGCAGGGAACTACAGCCATGTTCACGCTTCAAGCCATTAAGATCTGCTCAATCGTACCTCAATTCCAAATTTCTACCTCACAGATTTCACAAAAAGACACGGCAAACACACGGCCAAGCAACCAGCTTTCACCTGGTTCGAAAATCACGGCAGCAGGCTTCCTGGAACTGAATCTGTGCAAGGTAACTCATATCTTAGCTCAAATCTAAAAATCCACCCTTAAACACCTACGGGCAGGATTCAACACAAGATCTACCTCGCTACGCAGGTAATAACTACAAATACCGAGCTCAAATCCACGAGAAAGGCTTACCCAGAAGTTTATTAGCAGGAGGAGCACAGATCTCACGGCACGAAGACACAGACACTTCGCGTTCTTCCTCCAATGCTGATTCAGGATCTCTAATGGGTAACAAACGAAAGAGCTAAGCTAGGGGAGTTCAGCGCCACCAAGATCTTCAAAAACAAAGGCTGGAAGCGACGGAAATCGGTAGGTAGAAAGCTACGCTGAACAGTGCAGGAGGAGCACAGATCTCACGGCACGAAGACACAGACACTTCGCGTTCTTCCTCCAATGCTGATTCAGGATCTCTAATGGGTAACAAACGAAAGAGCTAAGCTAGGGGAGTTCAGCGCCACCAAGATCTTCAAAAACAAAGGCTGGAAGCGACGGAAATCGGTGGTAGAAAGCTACGCTGAACAGTAGCAATTCGAGGGTTTAAAAGGAGGAAGAGGATAAGAAATATCAGGTGCAAAATATTCTAAGTGTAACTCAACACTTGTATTTTTTAAATCCTCAAATGAATTGCTACTGTCTAAGTCAATCACCGACAAAAACAGATTCCTACAATTGCAAAATAGCTCCAATCAGATTTCTCAATCCACGCTTAAATCAACAGATCCCAGCGTTAACAACAAACGCCCGCTCACAAGTCAAAACGACAGCGTTTCGGTAAAACAGGTCTCAGCGCTCAACGCAACAGATCTCAGCGCTATCACTAAAACAGATCTCTACGCATAGCAATACAAAACACGCTAAGAGCTGGAAATCCAAAACGACGACGCAACAACTAACTGGAACGGCGCCGCATTGCTCAAAACAGATCTCTTCTCGAAATACAACGCTAGCGCTAAAAAAACAGATCTCTCACGCGAAACCAGATCTCTCCTATGAACGCAATCACGTTCCAGCAGTCAACACTACAGTTGACCAACATGAGATCTGCTTACGTCACACACTAGCGCTAACAGATCTCTTGCCACTTCCAAATGCGTTGACCCTCGTTGACATCTGAACTTCGAAAGAATAGCATATTCATTTCCGCGCCATTATCGACAAACCAGATCTCACCAAACGCAGCGTTTTACCTTCTTCTCGTGGCAAAACACGCCAGCACTCAAGGAACCAGATCTCTCTCAAAATCTAAACAATTCGTTCCCAATACTCAACCAGATTTCACCCGATAAACTCAAACTAAAATCTGGACAACTCCAACTCGAGATCTGAATTTTCCCAAATCAGATTTCACCAAAAATTCGAAATTCCAGATTTTGAAATTCTTAATTTCCGTGACTAATCTAATACCAAAATCCGATTAATCACAAATTTTGAAATCTGATTCCTCACATTCTCCCCACCTTAAGAACAACTCCAACTCGAGATCTGAATTTTCCCAAATCAGATTTCACCAAAATTCGAAATTCCAGATTTTGAAATTCTTAATTTCCGTGACTAATCTAATACCAAAATCCGATTAATCACAAATTTTGAAATCTGATTCCTCACATTCTCCCCACCTTAAGAGATTTCGTCCTCGAAATCAAAGACAAACCATGGCAGAAACAATCAAACATTCAAACCAGCACGAAATCTACTCAAATTCGAAGCAAAACCAGAAATTTACCTGGAAAAATCCGCACGATCAGTGCTCAAACAGATGAGGCCAGTCTTGTCTCATCTTCTCCTAAACTTCCTAGGTTGCTTCTTCTCGGCCATGCTTAATCCATTGGACCATCACCAACGGAATTATCTTGTTTCTCAGCTGCTTCTCCTTCCTATCCAGGATCTGCACTGGATATTCCACATAGCTTAAGGCAAAATCCAGCTCAACTTTCGGTTCTCAAAACATGGGACGGATCTGGCTCATATTTTCTCAACATAGACACATGAAAGACATCATGCATCGCTGCTAATTCTTCGGGCAGCCTCAATCTATAATCCAACTGTCCAATCCGCTCAACAATCTCAAAAGGACCAACGTTTCTGGGAGCCAACTTGTCTTTAAATCTGAATCGCATAACGCTCTTGAAAGGAGAAATCTTGAGAAACACTCGGTCGCCAACCTCAAACTCCAAAGGTCTGCGTCTTCTATTAGCATAGCTAGAGAAACGGTCTTGAGCAGCTTTCATTCTACTCCGAATCAATTCAATCTGATCCTTCATGTGCTGAACAAACTCTGGTGTAGAAAGCTGTCTCTCACCAACTTCTTCCCAACAACTCGGGGATCTGCACTTTCGACCATACAACGCCTCAAACGAAGCCATTTCGATAGTCACCTGGTAGCTGTTATTATGCGAAAACTCAACCTAGGACAAAGAATCCTGCCAGCCACCACTGAAGTCCATCACAATTGCACGCAGCATATCCTCTAAAGTCTGGATAGTCCGCTCAGACTGTCCGTCAGTCTGTGGGTGATAGGCCGTACTCATAGACAATCTCGAACCCATCGCTGCCTGCAAACTCTTCCAAAATAGAGAAGTGAACCTCGGATCTCTGTCGGACACTATCGAAACCGGAACTCCATGCAATCTAACCACATGGTCGATGTACAATTTCGCCATTTTCTTCATAGAGCACCTCACATCATAGGGAATGAAATGGGCTGACTTCGAAAGTCTATAAATCACAACCCAAATAGCATCACATCCCCTGCTCGATCGAGGTAGATGAGTCACGAAATCCATGGCGATGTGCTCCCAATTCCATTGGGGCACCTCTAAACTTTGCAGCAATCCACCAGGCCTCATCGTCTCAGCCTTGACCTGCTGGAAATTCAGACACCGAGTAACAAAACCAGAGATGTCGCTCTTCATACCTGCCCACCAGTAGTGAGACTTCAAGGCATGAAACATCTTCCTTTCGCCTGGATGCACACTACTACAATGCGCTTCATTCATGATGGTCTCTTTCAAATCAATCAGGTTCGGAACCACTAATCTCCCTCGAAAACGCAAACATCCATCCGAAGAAACGGAGAAATCGTCATACTGACCATTCTTGGCCTTAATCCTCAACTCATGGATATAGGGATCAGTCCTCTGCGCCTCCCTGATGTCATGCAAAAGCTGTGGCTCAACCTGCATCATAGAAACCATGAATTACTGATCGCTCGGCTGAAATCTCCAACCCAAAGTACTCAATTGCTCATAGACTCTCGAAGCATTCAAAAACGAAAGCGTCGCAGGCTGGGTCTTCCTACTCAATGCGTCGGCAACTGAGTTCATCCGCCCAGACTGATACTGAATCTCACAGTTAAAGTCCTTGAGCAATTCCATCCATCGTGGACGCCTCATGTTCAAATCAGACTACGGAAGATATATTTCAGACTCTTGTGGTCGATGTACACCACAAATTCTTCACCATAAAGATAATGTCGCCAAATCTTCAAGGCAAACACTATCGCAGCCAACTCCAAATCATGAACAGGGTACCTCGTCTCGTGAGGCTTCAAATGTCGAGACGCATAGGCAATGAACAGGGTACCTCGTCTCGTGAGGCTTCAACTGTCGAGACGCATAGGCAATAACGTCCCCGTTCTTCATCAGAACACATCCTAAACCATTGAGAGAAGCATCGGAGCACACCACGAATCCTCCGGATCCAGACGGTAGAGCCAACACAGGAGCAGTAGTCAACTTCTCCTTCAACGTCTGAAAACTGTTCTCGCACTCATCACTCCACTCAAATCTCTTATCCTTCTGAGTCAACTGAGTCAGAGACTTAGCTATCGAAGAGAACTTCTCAATAAAACACCTATAATAGCCAGCCAAACCCAAGAAACTACGGATCTCAGAAACATTCCTAGGTCTCTCCCAGTTAAGAACTGCTTCGACCTTGCTCGGATCTATCGAAATTCCTTGTGCTGAAATCACATGACCCAAAAAGATAATTTTGTCCAGCCAAAATTCACACTGCTGAACTTGGCATAGAGCTGCGAGTCTCTCAATCTCTGCAACACCAGTATAAGATGTTCCTTATGATCTCTCAAGCTCCTCGAGTACACCAGTATGTCATCAATGAAGACGATCACGAACCGATCAATATACTCATTGAAGACGCGATTCATAAAATCCATGAACACAGCTGGGGCATTCGTCAACCCAAACGGCATGACAAGAAACTCATAATGCCCATATCTAGTCCGGAAAGCTGTCTTTGCCACATCAGCGTCTCTAATCCGCAACTGGTGATAACCAGAGCGTAAATCAATCTTCGAGACACGACCGATCCCTGCAACTGATCGAACAAGTCATAAATCCTCGGCAAAGGATACTTGTTCTTCACTGTTGCTTTATTTAACTGTCTGAAATCCACACACATCCTCATGGATCCATCCTTATTCTTCACGAAAAGAATCGGAGCTCCCCAAGGCGACATACTCGGTCTGATGAAGCCTTTCTCCAAGAGGTCTCTCAACTGATCCTTCAACTCTGTCAACTCTGCTGGTGCCAACCGATACGGAGCTCTAGAAATCATGGCAGTCCCGTGCAGCAACTCGATGCTAAAGTCGATCTCCCGCCTCGGAGGGAATCCAGGAATCTCATCTGGAAACACGTCGACTCTCGGATGATCGGGATATCACTCAACTCCAATTGTTGCTCTTGGGAACTATCAAGCGCGTAGATCATGAATCCAGCGTTACCTAGCGATAGCAGGCTAAACATCTCCATGGCGGAAACCAACGGAATCTTCGGACGCAAATCAGCACCGTAGAAATCCCAATTCTCACCCGAATCAGGGCGAAATCTCACAACACCATGGAAGCAATCAACTGTAGCCTTATAGCTAGACAGCACATCCATCCCCAAGATACAATCAAAATCTCTAATCCCCAAAACAATCAGATTGGAGACCAAAAAATGCTCATCAAATCTAATCAGAAAATCAATCACTACCTCTCAGGACCAAAGACTCACACCAGCAGGAGTAGACACAGACACGACATCACACAATGGGGATGAACTCAACCCATGCTCGAACACAAACAACTCAGATATGAAAGAATGTGATGCACCAGTGTCAAAAAGAACTCTCGCAGGATAATCAAAAATAAAGCATGTACCTCCAATCACCATGCCAGGCGTCTCCTCAGCCTGCTCTCTGTTCAAAGCATTCGCCTGAGCCTGCTGGGGAACCTGAAACTGTGGTCGGGAAGGTCCTCCAAACCTAGATGGCTCACGAGGCTGAAATCCTGATCGCTGGGTTTGAGAGAAAGACTGCTGTCGCTGCGAAGAACCACCAGCGGAACCCTCCTGCGACTGTCCAGAAGACCACCCGCCTGCTCTCTGTTCAAAGCATTCGCCTGAGCCTGCTGGGGAACCTGAAACTGTGGTCGGGAAGGTCCTCCAAACCTAGATGGCTCACGAGGCTGAAATCCTGATCGCTGGGTTTGAGAGAAAGACTGCTGTCGCTGCGAAGAACCACCAGCGGAACCCTCCTGCGACTGTCCAGAAGACCACCCTCCTATCGAAGGACACGCCCTAGAGAAATGTCCCGGCTGACCACAAAGATGGCAAAGTTCTCTAACTCCACGACACTGCGAAGTCTCATGTCTCCCTCCGCACTGCCCGCAAAATCCGCCGCCAGAAACCACTGCCTAAACCGCTGCCAGAACCAGAACTCATGGACCCAGAGGAACTCGAATGGCCCTTCTTCTTGAATTGCTTCCCTCGAGGTCGAAACTGCTGGCGACTCGACTGTTGTGACCCCTGAGGAGACTGATACGACTGCGACACCACCTGCGCTGGCGGAGAATCACGCCCAATCGTCTGCTGCACCGGAGCCTCGGGATCCATCAAACTCTCCTCAATATCAACCGCATTGTTCACAGCTTCCATAAAGGTCACCGGGGACCCAGACAATACCATCCGATAAAGATCAGGTCTCAAGCCCTTAAAGAATTTGTTCCTCTTCGTCCGCTCTTGGTTCGCTACATGTGGCATGTACACCAAAAACGCAGAAAACTGACTCGCATACTCGGCCACTCGCATGCTACCCTGCTTGAGGTTGTCGAACTCTCACTCTCGACTGGCGAAGTAGGACTCTGGAGTATACTCCTGTCGAAACGCCTCACAGAAGCTCTCCCAGGTGATCATCGCCCCACTATCATGAAGCATCCTAGAAGTACCTCTCCACCAGCGCTGCGCGTCATCCCACAACTGCAGCACTGCTAACTTCAATCTCTTTTCCGGAGCGTACTCCAAGGTATCGAATAACTCCTCCATCTGTACTAGCCAAGCCTCAGCTCTCGCACCTCCCTCAGTAGCAGCAAACGTCGGAGGGTTCGTACGCTGAAATCGAGCTAAAACTAGTTCCATCTCACCTATCCTTCGAGTCACATCATCCACCCGATGAACATCCTCGTCACTATCTGGAGCCCTAGACCCCTCAGCGGAA
>KV011865.1:267447-302687 GCA_001598015.1 Dorcoceras hygrometricum
TTCTCTTCTTCGATCTCAGAATTGATTCCATTTCAGTTCGATGCCATCAAGATTCGTATCCGATCTTGACATGAATATTCATCTATCGAAACCATCTCCGGCTTCGAAAATCAGGCCAACTCAGTCCTGGGCATTAGAATCAATTCATATCTCTTCAATATGAAAACTCATGAATATAAAAGATCCACTACCTGTGATGGATCGACACATACACAACTCAAGTTCTAAATCAAGAACAATAATCAAACATGTATGTGATTTCAGCGGAATACTCAAGAAATATCATTCCTGAGTAATCTAATCTTGACTCTTCTGTCAGATTATACCTTCGTTCCTCTGTTTCCAAAGTACTTCAGTCAGTGTTCTTACGTTCTGTTCAGCACTTCCTGAGATACTCGTAGAATCACAAATTGATATCTGTAATCAAGATGTTCTCAATATTTCGAAGTCACTCTTATTTATAAGTGAAGGTCTCTGGTTCTGGTGAAATTTCCAACGCAATCGGTATGAATTACACGTGTCATGCTGAGTATTAAAACAGGCTATACTCCCACCGCTTCGAAAGTGGATAACGTTAAACAGATTCCTCAACTGTTGTTTATCTTCCTCAGTCGCTGTTCGAAACAATCATATGTCATTCCCTCGACTGGACTTAACGTTCTCTTGTTATTAGGCAGACGCAATGCTCAGTCGCAGCATATTTCTTTCTCGTCATAACCAGACACAACAAGAATCCAGTCGCAACGATATCCAGTCGCAACAAGAATCCAGTCGCAAAACTTCGAAAATCAAAATGATGTCGTTACAATTAATTCCAACGACGTCGTAACATGTCATCAGCTGGTACTACCTTTATCTCAAAGAAACCATCAGCTGGTCGCTCTCCTATTCCAACGGCTGATTCTATTCAAAACGATATCGTATCGAGAGTTCCTGTTTCATAATCGAAATGGTGTCGCATTGTTCCCTTGACTGAGTAACCAACAGATACAACAAACCATCAACTGTTTTCCGATCCCTCGACTGGTCGCTAAGTCCTACAAAATGACATCGTATCAGGGTTCCTGTTCATAAGTCAAAACGATGTCGCATTGTGCTCTCTTAGCTGGAACCAAATTGCATCGGCTGACTTGCGTTTATTACCAAAACGACGACGTCGCCCCTAAGTCATCACCAGTCGACACATCAATAGACCAGTAGATGTATAAACCAACAGATACTGTGAGGATTCAGATTTCTAATTAGTGATTAATCGGATTTTGAGTTAGATTAATCACGAGAATTAAGAATTTAGATTTCTGGAGTTTCGAATTTTTAGTGAAATCTGATTTGGAAATATTTAGATCTCTAGTTGGGATTGTCCAGATTTTTAATTGGTGTTTTTTTTCGTGTGAAATCTGGTCGAGTAGTGTTGAGAATTAGAATGTATTTGATAGAGATCTGTTTTTCCTTTAGCGCTGCGTGTTTTGTCGTGAAAAGAAGAGTGAGCGCTGCGTTTGTCTTTTCCGGAGCGTACTCCAAGGTATCGAATAACTCCTCCATCTGTACTAGCCAAGCCTCAGCTCTCGCACCTCCCTCAGTAGCAGCAAACGTCGGAGGGTTCGTACGCTGAAATTGAGCTAAAACTAGTTCCATCTCACCTATCCTTCGAGTCACATCATCCACCCGATGAACATCCTCGTCACTATCTGGAGCCCTAGACCCCTCAGCGGAACGTCTAGATCTACCTCTCCTCGGCGGCATCTACAGAAGTCTAGAGGTAAGGCTAACAACAGATATAACATCAAGGCAGATAATAATCACATAAGTCACAGAGTCAATCAAAATCAAATCAAAACTCAGTGCCTTAGACTCGAGTGTGATCAAAAGAAATCGAACTCATCCCAGTTTAAGCTCTGATACTGTGAGGCTCTCAGCTCACAATTACGTCTCTAATCTCGATCAGTGGGTGATTAATTTAAACTAAACAAGTTTATTAAATCTAGAAATTTAATCTGGTTCATATATAAGATAATAAACATTTCTTATTTTGTTTAACCAGCAGAAGCGTAAAAGGGTTCAGCCTGTATCGTACACGTTATTCATTTATGAAAATACTGCATTGTCTTCGATAAGTACAAGCTAAGTTTTCTAGTACATGTTGGATTCTTATATACAAAATCAGACTTGAGCAACCTAAGACCAACTGTTCAAAACATATAAACTATCAGCTGGTAGTTATTCTTCCTGCTGCTGACCATCGTCTAGGCAATTACCTCTCGCTACCCTTGGTTGCTCCCCACTAGTTTCTTCCTCCTGTTGTCATGCACACATACAAAACACAACAACAGCCGGATAAAATCCGGTGAGAATCATCTCAGTATAATCAGCAGGTACAAATAATATCAATAAAGCAAATAACAGTGTATCAACTGTAATAAAATGCAATGCAATGAAATGATTTCGTTTCTCTTCTTCGATCTCAGAATTGATTCCATTTCAGTTCGATGCCATCAAGATTCGTATCCGATCTTGACATGAATATTCATCTATCAAAACCATCTCCGGCTTCGAAAATCAGGCCAACTCAGTCCTAGGCATTAGAATCAATTCAATTCTCTTCAATATGCATGCTCATGCAAATATAATTCCGTTGGTGATGGTCCAATGGAGCAAGCATGGCCGAGAATAAGCAACCTGGGAAGTGGAAGAAAAGATGAGACAGGATTGGCCTCATCTGTTTGAGGACTGATCGTGCAGGATTTCCAGGTAAATTTCTGGTTTTGCTTTGAGATTGATGAGTTGGTTGTGCTGATTTGCATGATTTGATTGTTTCTGCCTTGGTTTGTCTTTGATTTCGAGGACGAAATCTCTTAAGGTGGGGAGAATGTGAGGATTCAGATTTCTAATTAGTGATTAATCGGATTTTTAGTTAGATTAATCACGAGAATTAAGAATTTAGATTTCTGGAGTTTCGAATTTTTAGTGAATCTGATTTGGAAATATTTAGATCTCTAGTTGGGATTGTCCAGATTTTAATTGGTGTTTTTCGTGTGAAATCTGGTCGAGAAGTGTTGAGAATTAGAATGAATTTGATAGAGATCTGTTTTTCCTTTAGCGTTGCGTGTTTTGTCGTGAAAAGAAGAGTGAGCGCTGCGTTTGGTGAAAGCTGTTCGAATTTGAGAAGCTGGATCGTGAGAGATCTGGTGGTCGAGAAGAACGTGAGAAATGAATGCGTTGTTCTTTTGAAATTCAGATCTCATGACGTAAGCAGCTCTCATGTGTGACGTAAGCGTCGCTGGATGGTGATCGCATTTGGGTCGTAGCGAGAGATCGGGCAAGCGCTTGAGGTGACGTCAGCAGGTCTGGTGGATGACGTAAGCAGATCTGTTGTTAGAAGCGTGTAGCGTTCATTCGAGAGTTGCGCGGTAGATCTGATGGCGTAAGCAAGTCTGCGGGTGACGTAAGCAAATCTCATGACAAGAACGTGATAGCGTGCATTTGAGAGATCTGGTGCCTATACGTCGTCGTTTTGTGTTTTAGCGCCGAGATCTGTTTGTCGTTTGGCGCAAGTGTTGAGCGTGAGATCTGTTGACCAAAACGTTGCGTTTTGAGGCTCGCGCGAGATCTGGCGGAGAGCATGAAGTCTGTTTTGCGCGAGAGATCTGTTGGGCGATATTTTGAGTTGTAGGACTCTGTTTTTGTCCGTGTTTGACTTGCTTTGTAGCTTTTTGAGTTGAGGATATTTGTATAAGTGTTGATTTACACTTAGAGCATTCCAGATCTGATATTTCTTATCCTCAAACTCGAAACCCTCGATTTTAGCTACTGTTCACCGTCACTTTCGATCGCCATTTCCCGTTGATTCCGACCTTTGTTTTTCGAGTTCTTGGTAGCGTTGGAAACCTATTGAGTAGACCTTTCTTTTCCTACCAATCCTGGAGGCTGTGTTGAGCTGGAACGAGAACGCGAAGCTGCTGAGTTGAGCAGTAAGTTGCGTCGTGAGTTTCTATCCTTTGGGTGAGCTTTCTTTCATTGGTTTGAGCTAAGATATTAGGTATCTTTGGCAGATTTAAGCTTCTAGGAATTTTGAAGGGTAATTTTCAAGGAAGCTTCAAAGGCAGTAAGCTTGAGTTGGTTACTGGCCGTTGCTTGTGAAACCTGTTAAGGTAGTTTGAGCAATTAAGGTACGATTGAGCAGCCCTTAGAAGCTGGAGCATGAACATGTCTATTTTTCGATGTTGTGAATTTGGCTGCTGTGAATTACGTGAATCAGTATGTTGAATGATTGATTTATATTCTGTTTTACGTATTGTACATTGTATGCATTGAGCATTGATATTGATTGGCATCATGCATACATATTGAGCCTGAATTGACAGATTTGATTTGATAACCTGATTGGGTGCCACGTTGTGACTGGCCGACTGTTAAGTCGTGTCCGAAAAGTCCAACGCTATCGTCGGAGTGGTGACTACCGGATTCGAGTGTCTACCACCGAGCTGTGATGGGCTGACGGGCCCCGATGATCACGGACCGATGATTTCCCGGTTGATAGACCGTGGTATAGAGGCTTGATTTGGTCGCCAGTTGATAGACTGGTCTAGCGACCTCGTACTTGTTTTTCCTTGCTTTTGTTGTTTGGGTCTGCGTGCCCATTTGCAGGAGTTTCAGGTAACCTAGCTGGGCAGAGTGGAAGTTCAGCTGATCGATCCCCGCATCCCTGAGTCCCAGTTTATTTATGTTATGTATTGAACCGGGGGATGCCCCGTGTGTTTTTGTATTGGGGATCTATATTTTGATTTGAATTATGTGGTTGCTTGCTGTATGAGTTTGAGTTAACTCATATTTTGAGTATTGAATATTTTGAATGTATGAGTTGAAGTTCAGGCCCATATTATTTCGAAAAATTTTAAGCCCTGATTTTAAGCTTCCGTGATTATGCGCTTATTATGTGTTAATTGTTAGTAATTAGCACGGGGCCTGACAGATACACAAAGAACTCTTGCTGCTGGTTCCAACGTGCGTAACAGTAACCAACACGTGGCGCTTCCTCGTGGATCCTAGTGTTCGCGCGTCTGCTTCCAGCTGCAACGAGACTTAAGCGCATCGTCTGGAATTCCAAATTCAACCAGTCGCAAGCTACAGTAGCGTTGACCCTCATTGACTTTGCTACAGTAACCTGCTGCTGAATGATTTTATCAACTCGTTTCGCCTGGTCGCTTCGTCTGGTTCCCGTACTTAGCGAATTTCAACGATACCAAGTTCTTCAATCACCCAACACTTCCAGAAGAAATCCGAGCTCATAATCAAGCTGTATCAAAATAGATTATTTACAAATATCTTCTTAAGTATTTCGGGCATTACATATACCAAAAATGCCAGGACCCGTGCTAATTACTCACAATTAACACATAATAAACGCATAAACACGGAAGCTAAAATCAGGGCTTAAAAATTTTTTTCGAAATCATTTGGGCGTGAACGTAAAAACATACATTCAAAATATTGATAAACAAAATATAAGTTAACTCAAACTTATACAAACCAGGTAACAATAAATCTCAAGTCTAATACAAATCCTCAATACATAGAAACACGGGGCATCCCCCGGTTCAGTACATAATAAAAGTAGACTGTGACTCAAGAGAACAGGGATCGACCAGCTGTACCACTACTCTGTCTAGCCTGGCTACCTGAAGATCCTGCAAATGGGTAACACAGACCCAAGACACAAAAGCAGGAAAACAAATACGAGGTCAAGCCTCAGTACGGAGAGCTATCAAAACAGCTAACATGCAGCATGCCATAAATCAATGCTACGAATGCATGAGGGCTATCAAAGGATCGGATAGCTAGACCAGTCCATCAACTGGCAAATCAAATCAAGCCTCTATACCACGCACAGCCAATCAGCCGGTGGAAATCATCGGTCCGTGATCATCGGGGCCCGTCAGCCCATCACAGCTCGGTGGTAGACACTCGAATCCGGTAGTCACCACTCCGATGATAGCGTTGGACTTTTCCGGCACGACTCATCAGTCGACCAGTCACAACGTGGCACCCAATCAGGTAATCAAATCAATCTGTCAAGGCTCAATCTGTATGCATGTATGCCAATAAATATCATTGCATAATGCATACAATCAATACAATAAAACAGCATGCAAATCAATCAATTACATACACTGTTTCACGTAACAATCACAGTAGTAAGCCAACAGATTTCATAGCAGGGAACTACAGCCATGTTCACGCTTCAAGCCATTAAGAGCTGATCAATCGTACCTCAATTCCACAATTTATACCTCACAGATTTCACAAAAAGACACGGCAAACACACGGCCAAGCAACCAGCTTTCACCTGGTTCTAAAATCACGGCAGCAGGCTTCCTGGAACTGAAATCTGTGCAAGGTAACTCATATCTTAGCTCAAATCTAAACATCCACCCTTAAACACCTACGGCCAGGACTCAACACAAGATCTACCTAGCTACGCAGGTAATAACTACAAATACCGAGCTCAAATCCACGAGAAAGGCTTACCCAGAAGTTTAAATTAGCAGAAGGAGCACAGATCTCACGGCACGAAGACACAGACACTTCGCGTTCTTCCTCCAACGCTGATTCAGGATCTCTAATGGGTAACAAAGGAAAGAGCTAAGCTAGGGTAGTTCAGCGCCACCAAGATCTTCAAAAACAAAGGCTGGAAGCAACGGAAATCGGTGGTAGAAAGCTATGGTGAACAGTAGCAAGTCGAGGGTTTCAAAGGAGGAAGAGGATAAGAAATATCAGGTGCAAAATATTCTAAGTGTAACTCAACACTTGTATTTAAATCCGCAAATGAATCGCTACTGTCTAAATTAATCACCGGCAAAAACAGATTCCTAAAATTGCAAAATAGCGCCAATCAGATTTCTCAATCCACGCTTAAATCAACAGATCCCAGCGTTAACAACAAACGCCCGCTCACAAGTCAAAACGACAGCATTTCGGTAAAACAGATCTCTGTGCTCAACGCAATAGATCTCAGAGCTCAACGCTAAAACATATCTCAGCGCTATCACTAAAACAGATCTCTACGCATAGCAATACAAAACACGCTAAGAGCTTGAAATCCAAAACGACGACGCAGCAACTAACTGGAACGGCGCCGCATTGCTCAAAACAGATCTCTTCTCGAAATACAACGCTAGCGCTTAAAAAACAGATCTCTCACGTGAAACCAGATCTCTCCTATGAACGCAATCACGTTCCAGCAGTCAACACTACAGTTGACCAACATGAGATCTGCTTACGTCACACACTAGCGCTAACAGATCTCTTGCCACTTCCAAATGCGTTGACCCGCGTTGACATCTGAACTTCGAAACAATAGCATATTCATTTCCGCGCCATTCTCGACAAACCAGATCTCACCAAAACGCAGCGTTTTACCTTCTTCTCGCGGCAAAACACGCCAGCTCTCAGGGAACCAGATCTCTCTCAAAATATAAACAATTCGTTCCCAATACTCAACCAGATTTCACCCGATAAACTCAAACTAAAATCTGGACAACTCCAACTAGAGATCTGAATTTTCCCAAATCAGATTTCACCAAAAATTCGAAATTCCAGAGTTCGAAATTCTTAATTTCCGTGACTAATCTAATAACAAAATCCGATTAATCACAAATTTTGAAATCTGATTCCTCACAATTCATGAAAAACGCTAAGACATAAAACATGGTCATTTAGTTTTATGAATTACCCTCCCACTGTTTTAACGAATTCACCACCCTCTAATGAAATCGAGAAAGCAAGTTTTCTTAGTTGGTACACAGAGTCCAATCAAGAAATCATGATCCCCAATAATATCAGCCAACCATGACCCTCAAAAGGTAGAGCCCAATTGCAACAGGTGAAACCTCCATGTATTTACCTCACGTCCAGTAAGGGCCCAATAATATGACGTCGATTACTATCACGTGTCAAGATGACCCATCAATGTTGAGTCGTGATGGACGGTCCCCTTAATGTCCCCAATAATATGAGCCAACGTTAAAGGGAGTTCGAACCAACTCACAGCAAGTGTCAATGACGTGTACAACTTTCCGACACACAGAACCCCCCCAATAATATGAGTCGGGATATGTATGCGGGTAGCATCGATGTACAACCATTGTTGATGGAAGGTAGGAAATTTTAAACAATAGTCTCTTAGCTTCATGATCTTATCGAATAAACTTTTGTTTTATGATCAATTTAGAAGTCATGAACTAACATTCTCTAAGAGTGCTTCCAGGTGGTTGGAGGGGCTAAATCCCACTTAAAAACCAATCTCCTTAGACAAAGCAACGCCATTCAGGGAGACTTAGCCGATACAAGCCATTTTTAAGCCAGTCTATAAAGGACTCCCTTAGATAACGTTTTGTCACATTTCCTAATAATTATCAATAAACTAAGTTCCTTCAATTTAATCATGACACTTTTAATCTTGATATAAATTTTAAATAAAATTTAAAATGAGGGATTTTAATTTTGAAAGTTGGTCTCAATAATTTTAAATCAAATTTAAAAAATTACGGATTTAACAGATATATATCACATATATAATTGGGATGATCGATAAGCGAGAGCTATGCGATCCGTGGTTTCCAAGCACGGTCTAGGTCGAATCCTAGGTAATATGGAGTATGCAAATGCAATCCTATTACATAAGCTTCCAGTTTCACAAGTTTTCGGTCTTCAATATCTTTGATCATCATCTCCGCCATTTTAAAAATTATCCTCCCACTAAGTCAAATATTTACATTTTAATATCCATGACAAATAGAGATACATTTTAAAGGGGTGGGAACGGGACATAAACTAGGCCCACTTTGACATGATTTCAACAAAATTACAACCAAGAAATGTAAAACCTAGCATACACTTAACACATTGGGCATGACTCTCGATCATCCCAAACAATATATATTCAATTAATCCAATTAACTTGATATAAATAAAATAATCGAATAAAATTTTATTTTATCCAACAAAATCATATTTTAAATATAAAATCATATTTTATAAATAAAATCTTATTTTGTCATTTTAATTGCATCAATTTTGGGTTTAAAATAATTATAAGTCCAATATCTCAAAATTTTTCTAAAATTAATTTTAATCCACCAAAAGGCCCAATAGCAAGTAACGGCCCAAGAACCCCTCGGGCCGCCTACGACAGGCCAGGAAAAACACTAGAATTCAAAATCCACCGCCGCATCTCCGCCCCGGCACCGCCGCACGGGCGGTGCCCCGCCGTGCGCGTCCGTGTGCACAACGTGTGCGCACGAAGGGCGGCCACCTGCACGACCAGCTCACGCAGGAGGGGATGCGGGTGCTCGCACAAGCGTGCGCAACGTGCGTGCATCCCCGCGTGCGACGTGCACGCACGGGTATCGGCCAGCGCGTGCAACGCCCGGCGAGGCGTGCGCCGCGGCGTTCACGACAGGTGCGCAACGTCTGCCGTTACATGCGCGCATAGTGCGCTGCATTGGCATGCAAGGGATGCACGACGGGAGCACATCGTGCGGCGCGATGTGAGCATGGTAGTCAGTGGCGCGCGGGCGGTGGCGTGCTGCCGGAAATTTTTTTTTTTTGAAAAACAAGATTTTTGATGCAATTCAGGTAGAATGGTTTATTTACATATCCGAGCCAAAGCTCTGATACCACTATTGGCGCAACGATGGATCCGGATCCCGCTCCCGCTGCGTAGCGGAAGATTTTAAAAATTTGAGCCCGGGAACGGTCAATACACCTATACAATAATAAAAAACATTCATAAAATGTGCAGAAGGTACCTTGATGGCGTCTAGGCGCCTGTCTCCGACCAATTCCACGAGGGAATTGGCACTTCAATGGTTGAATGGCTGAATCGACGCCTAATCCGGTCCACGACCAGAATCTCAACTCTTTCGCCGGTTTGCACTAGAAAACAGACCAAACTTTCATGGACGGAATCTCCTCGTCGAGATGGTCAGAACAAATTCCGACGGCAGCGACGGCATCGACGACGAGGGAGGAAGGGAGAGGGGGACGAGTTTGCTGAATAGCTTTTGGTGTTTTTCTTTCTCTCTTGAAAATGTCTCCTCATTGACATATTTATAGATTGAGGGATAGAGTTTGATTTGAACAAAACAGTGAACATTCGATTCAACTCAAACTGTGAACATTCGGTTCAACTAGAACAGTGAACATTTGGTTCGACTCCCTCGATTGTGGTCTCATCATAATCCCGATCGATGACAGATATCACCGATGTGCTCAGTTTACAAAACTGATCATTATGATGCAAAATCAAATTTTTCGTACCACTAAATCTATATATGACAGGTTTACTCTCATTAGCTAAATATGGAAGTCATACTCCCTTAGCTACTTTTAGGAAGTCATACCCCAACCTTCCTCCTACTATACTCAACACTTTGAGTACCATATCCGTACGGGAATTGTGAAACCAGTACTTGTGTGATCCTCAATGGTTCAGGGATACAACTAGCCATGGGCTCACAACATTTGTGACTCCGAAACACATTTTCGGACTTACCCATCGAATCATGGTAAAGCGTCTAGCAACATCGCCCCATGATCCGCTAGGTATCACTGATAGTGCCTACAAGAACCAGTATGTCATGGTTAGTGTACAGTACGATCCTTTGAACTCAAATATCCCGATCAGATCAACGACCATTGGTAAATAGAGAGTAGCTAGAGATCCAATAACCATGCATACATCTTGGAGATCAAATAGTGATATTGCATTTGTTACTAGGTAAACCCATTTACCTAAAACACATCTAGTACTCTGGCAGAGATTTGTCACACTATTATCTTCTCAGATAGTATAGGATATCCATGCACAAGGGCGAGAGGTGAATCCTCGACGAAGCATCGACTTCTACATGCATTGGGACCTCACCCAACCCCACCACCTGATGACCCGAATTGAGTCGATAAACGGGTCAATGCGAGGTACCTATCATGTAGAGTCTCAACGAAGTTTTGAGTAATAAGGACTAATCTATACAACCAAGACCTCGAACTTAATCCACTCGACAAATGATAACCACTTGGAATGTCCGAATGATGGTAGTTCAATAGATCACCAGGTCACTCTCTATCTGCATGCTTAGAACATCACTATGTTCCTTAACAATGAAACGAGGTACTTCGTAGATGCTAGTCTCAAGCTCGGACGACCCTTATGCTCTTTTGAACAGTCCAATCGACTAGGACCATTTTTAGAATATACAGGATTATTAGATGTGTTTCATGATAGCCATAAAATCTACTATCACATCTAACATACACTATAGTGCATTCAATGTCTTTATCCAACAATTGTAATTATAAAAATGAAGAAAAAGAATTCCATAAAAGAGTGCGAATTTCATAAATAAAGATCGTTTTACATAGAGTCAACAAGAGCCCACACACCACCAGTTGGCTAGTTGCGCACCTACTCTAACAGTTACCCGTCAAGTTGATATTACCACACGGTACTTATATAGGCCCAATATCCGTCATAAATTTCCACAGTCAAGGCTCATCGTTCAAAACATTTTATTTTTACCTCATACTGCCTCAAATAATTTTATCAAACCTCATATAACATCATTACACCTCAATAAACGTTTCGGAAATTCCTCAACATTATTCTCAACATAGAATTTTCATAAATTAATAAGAATACATAAAAGAATTGAAATAAAAATAAAATATAATCAAAATGGCTTAAAATCATCAAATTAATAATTTCATGGAAACAGGCTGTCAGGCCTCGTGCACAAACATAGAGTTTAACCACGCAAACAATAGCGGAAGCATTTAAAATAGTGGCTAAAATTTTCGTTTTTGGCCTGACTGATAAAAACATAATTTAAAGTACAGTAATACCAAAAATGTCCCAGTGTAAAATAACACAGTACAACAGTACAGCAAGTATCTCATACAAGAGCAACGAAATACAACTGGATTCAACAAAGGACAGGGCACTTCCGGCTAACAGTATTGATACATATATGCTATACGCTAACTGCGACACTCTAACCACCTCCTGGGGTACCTCCAGCTGGGTCAACTCCACGACCAGCTGAGTAACCTGGAAAACCTGAACAACAAACACAGGCAAACAAACACCAGCCCTAGAGGGACACGGGATCAAACCCCAGTACGGAGAGCAACATAAAACAGCTAATGAAAAGCATCAAACAATATGCAAATGCTATACATGAGAACAAGGATACAACCGAAAGCATGGAGCCAAAGGATCTCAACAACTGCTCAACAAATGAATATGATCAACTGAACAACAGTGGCCATGGGGTGTGTGATTATATTGGAGCTACCCACTCGTCTCCACACACGACACTAGATGCAAAACACAGCCCAACCTGATGTTGCCCAACTCATGAGGTGTGGGAGCTACCCACTCTGCTCATAATGGCTAACAGATCCCAGCAGGGAGATGAGGGTGATGAGAGTTACCCGCTCAGCCTCTACACAAGCATCCTGGTACGCACAGATCAAGATAACAAGGCACGACTTAAACAGATCTGAGCTCAATATGACAAATGCATGAATGCAACAGATAAAATTTCCAACACAGAACATATACAACGATGCAAGGCATACACAACAGCACGCATAATCACTCATGCTCAATCCAAAGCTGTAAAACAAGCTCACATCCGTACCTCAAATATTCTGAGCTACAATTACCACAAAGCAGTCCCGAGCAACACAGATCTCACACCTGCTAAGCCAAACACAGATACTAGCTCAGGGACAGTAGCACAGAAACTATAAATTGGGAGCTACGAGCTCAACCAAATCTGTCCTACCCTTCTAACGAAACAGAAAGCTCTAAGCTAAGCACAAGGTAGGATCTTAACACTTACCCAACGAGCTACCTGAACGGCAGAAGCAAAGCCACGCTTACGCTAACAGAATACAGAAGGGAGATGTCTTTGGATCAGATTTCATCGATCGTTTCTCCAAAGATGTGATTTTATTTTCAGAGAATTGTCTTTAAATTTTAGCATGTTCTGATAATTATATGTGGTGGATTACGGGCTATAGATTATAAGATTTCAGGAAGAGTAAGAGGTAGAAGAGGTAATACCTTAGAGGAAACCAGTCCTGACAGTAATGCTAGTATCGCTCAACTTTTAAGATTGCTGGTAGAACAAACCGGCAGAGGTAATGGCCAATATTCTAGCAGTAGAGGACCAAGCCATGATGATGCTCAAGAAAAGTTCAGAAGACAGAAGCCAAAGGAGTTTGGTGGTACAACGGATCCATTAGTTGCTGAAAGCTTGATCAAATCGATGGAGGTTATCTTTGAGTACCTCCAGATGCCAGATTTAGATAGGCCTAGGTGTGCTATCTACATGTTAAGAGATGATACCATGATTTGGTGGGAAGAAGCTAAGCTGTCTGTGGATTTATTGAACCTTACTTGGACATTCTTTGAGCAATAATTCACGGCAGACAAGAGGTCTGAATTGAAGAGGGAATTTTTGACCCTGAAGTAGGGGAGCATTACCGTACAGGAATATGTACGGGCATTTAAAAGAGGGTGTTACTTTGTGCCTTTGATAGGTAACGACCCAAAAGAAAAGTTAAGCCACTTTGTGGAAGGATTGAAGCCTATGTTCAAGATGAACGTTAGGCTATCTGTGCCCAAGACTTACAGAGAAGCAGTGGATAGAGCCCTGTGAATTGAACGAGATTGGACAGATGTTGATGAAGAAAGGCAGCAGAAGAGGCAGGCCTTTCAGCAGAAAGATCAGAGGCCCTTCAAGAAGAAAAATAAGAATCAGCAGAGGCCTCAAGAGCAGAAACCTCTATCGATCCAACCCATTAGTGCAGTACCAGCTAACAGCAGTAGACCGATGTGTCCTAAGTGTCAGAAGATACATCTTGGTCAATGCAGACTTGGACAGAACGTCTGCTACAGATGTGGGTTGCCAGGGCATTTTTGAAATATTGCCCAAAGTCAAGGCAACTGGTGACCATTAGAGCCTACGTGATGACATCTGATCAAGACAAACCAGACTCGGCAGTAGTCACCGGTAAGATTATGATTGCTGGATTGCCTTCTATGGCTTTGATAGATTCAGGAGCTACTCATTCCTTATAGCAGCCAAGTTTGGTAAGAAGTTATCCATTAAGCCTGAACAAGTAGCTATAGGCTTTTGTGTAACAGTACCTTCGGGAGAAGAGTTAGTATCCCATTATTTGTTTTGAGGTTTAGAACTTAGACTTCAAGGGCATTTGATTACTGCCGATTTAATTGTGTTACCAATGCCCGATTCGATAGAATTTTGGGAGTAGACTGGTTGATTAAATATGGAGTAGTAATAGACTTTAAACTTCGAACAGTAGTGGTAAAACCACCTAGAGGAGATCCATTTGTGTTTGAAGCCAATCAGGTTTGGAGGATTCCCCGTATTCAGCTCTTAAGGCTCAAATCTGTTTGAGGAAGGAGGGGTAGGATTTTTGGCAAGTTTGTCGTCCTTAGCAACGATTAGTAAGCCCCAACTTTTAGATGTGGAGGTGGTAAATGAGTTTCCCGAGGTTTTTCCAGAGGATATACATGGATTACCACCAGACAGAGAACTGGAATTTTTGATTGATTTAGTTCTAGAAGCAGCTCCAGTTTCTTGAACACCTTATCGATTAGCTCCATCAGAGATGAAGGAATTAAAGGAACATATACAAGATCTGTTAGCGAAAGGATTTATTAGACCAAGTACGTCCCCATGGGGAGCACCTGTCCTTTTCGTTAAGAAGAAAGATTGGAGTCTAAGGTTATGTATAGATTATCGGGAGCTGAATAAGCTGACCATTAAGAATTATCCCCTTCCTAGAATTGAGGACCTTTTTGACCAGTTGAAAGGATCGGTAGTCTTTTCTAAGATTGATTTGAGGTCTGGTTACCACCAGTTAAAGATTAAGGCATCAGATATCTATAAGACAGCCTTCAGAACTCTTTATGGTCACTATGAGTTCTTAGTAATGCCTTTTGGACTTACGAATGCTCCATCAGCTTTCATGGATTTAATGAATAGAGTTTTCCAACCATTCCTGGACCAATTTGTAGTTGTGTTCATAGATGATATCTTAGTGTATTCTAAGACCAGATTTGAGCATGTCGACCATTTGAGGACAGTACTTCAAGTCTTGAAGAATAAGCAGTTGTTTGCTAAATTCAGAAAGTGTGACTTCTGGTTGGAGAAAGTAGCATTCTTAGGACATATTATATCTAAGGATGTATTAGAAGGTGACCCAGATAAGGTAGAAGTTGTTCGTGACTGGCCAGTACCAAGATCTGTTTCAGAGAGAAGGAGTTTATTGGGATTAGCTGGATATTATAGACGATTTATCCAAGGATTTTCTAAGATAGTTTTTTCCTTGAGCTCGCTAACGAGAAATCTGGTTAAGTACGAATGGACTCCAGAATGTCAAATCAGTTTTGACAAGTTGAAGCAAGCACTGTAGAAGCCCCTGTGCTAACCATGCCATCTGATCAAGGAAATTTTGTCATCTATACAGATGCGTCTAAGATGGGTTTAGGTGTTGTATTAATGCAGGACCAAAGAGTGATTTCCTATGCTTCCAGACAACTTAAGGATCATGAGAAGAATTATCCTACGCATGACTTAGAGCTAGAAGCTGTAGTTTTTGCCCTTAAGGTTTGGAGACATTATCTCTATTTGGAAAAGTGTGAAATATTCACTGACCATAAGAGCCTCAAGTATTTCTTTACCCAGAAGGAATTGAATATGAGACAGAGAAGATGGCTAGAGCTGGTGAAGGATTACGATTGCACGATCAGTTATTGTCAGGCCTCGTGCTCATATCAGAGTAAAAACACACAAACACATGCGGAAGCTATCAAAAAACGGGTAAAATTTTCGCTTTTGGCCTGACAGTTTAAACAATATAATTTAAAATACCACGATACTCAAAATATATCCCAGTTTATAAAAACAACTAAACGCGGGCTACCAACCAACAACAACAGTATAGCATAACAACAACAACAACATGTATCAGACTCCAACAATAAAATACAACGACAAAGCGCAGGGCATCCCCTGGCTAACGGTACTGATACATATAAATATGCTATACGCTACTGAGATACTCAACCACCTCCTGGGGCACCATCAGCTGGGTTAAAACCACGACCAGCTGTAACACCTGGGTTCCCTGAAAACAACACAAGAAAGGAAACAACCAAGCCCCAGAGGGACATGGGGTCAAACCCCAGTACGAAGAGCAACTGAAATAGCTAAAGAAAATGCATAAGATAAAATACAGATGCTATGCATGAGACACCGGATAACAGCTGAAGGCTACAACCGAACAGGGAGCCAAGGAACTCAAACATAGCTCCAAAATATCTACAACGAATCAGTGGCCACGGGGTGTGTTCAAAGTGTGGTAATGAGCCACTCGCCTTGATACTACACCCGAATACCAGATGCATCAAACAACTCAACCTGCCATTGCCTCACCCATGAACTGTGGTAGTTAACCACTCGGCGCATGGTGGCTAACAGATCCCAGCAGGGAGATGAGAGTGCGGTATCGCCGCTCGCCCTCACATCCTGGTAAGAAAACAACAGCACAATACACAAGGCACAAACGGCCGAGATACAATACAAGGGATCTGAAATGCAAGTGAATAAATGTGTGTATGCAAACAATCGAGATCAGCTAGCATAACACAATGCAACAGCTATCAACACAGCATTCATATCCACCGAAACAATCCCAGCAATCTCACATTAAATCTCATGCCAATTCCAAGATACATCAAGCTCAAATCCGTACCTTGATTCCTGATTCGTTGCGACAATTACCACAATTCAAGCCTCGAGAGATCTAAGTCCTGAAATCTCTTAATCACACGCATAAACAATTCAGAACTCACGGCATTTCACAACAAACTCACGGCCAACTCCTAAAGGTTCACGGCTGGAATTTACCACTTAAAACCAGCAACTATCTCACCCATACAACTACATAAGGAGCTTAAAACAAGGCTAGGAATAGGATCTCAACACAAAATCGAGAGGCTACCTGAACGTACAACACACGGCCGAAAGACAGTAGCTTAGTGCTTTTGTTCTAGCCAACGACAGCCTCCTAAATCGGTATAGGGTGAAAGAGCTTCTCGAGAGGAGTCCAATGCTACCTCAAACATAAGAAATGGTGGCCGGAAACGACGGGAATCACCGGATAAAATCAACGGTGAACAGTACTAGGGTTCGAGAAACAGAGGTCGAAAATTGGGAGAATTTTACTAAGTATGGGATCTGGTAACGTAAAACGAAGCCAAGGCTTGCTTCTTATATAAACGAAAGAAATCTGGTTAACTAAGCACCGATAGAATCAGATCCCACAAGCCATACAACGCATGCGTTAAAACCACGATGAAATCTGATTTCTACAACCCAAAGATGCTGAAAGCTCGAAATACGCTAACATTAAAACGAGGCTACACACTACGGTGAAATCTGTAAAGCTAAACACAACACTCGCTACGAAACCGCGGTGAAATCTGGATAACAAACCAACGCTGGTAATAGCGCTAATGCTAAAACGACGCCGCACAGCGCCACGGCTGAAATCCCACAAGCCATACAACGCATGCGTTAAAACCACGATGAAATCTGATTTCTACAACCCAAAGATGCTGAAAGCTCGAAATACGCTAACATTAAAACGAGGCTACACACTACGGTGAAATCTGTAAAGCTAAACACAACACTCGCTACGAAACCGCGGTGAAATCTGGATAACAAACCAACGCTGGTAATAGCGCTAATGCTAAAACGACGCCGCACAGCGCCACGGCTGAAATCTGAATGCTAGCGCTAACAGCTGCACGCTGAAATCTGATCACTCAAACGCTAACTACAAAACAGATCTCTCCCTCAAGCGTTCACCAAAACTACGCCGTTGCAACTTATCTAAACGACAGCGTTTTAGCCCTCAACTCAAAACACGCGGCCAGATCTCTAAATCAGATCCTAGCGCTAACGCAATACCAGATCTCTCCTACACGAGACTACCAGATCTCACAAAAACGACGGCATTTAGACCTTGTGCTAACAACTACACGTTGCGACCAGATTTCTCAAGAAATACAAACATATCTCACAACAATCAGATCTCACCAAAATTCAGATTTCTCACTCGAAAACTCGAAAATTCAAAAATTTCCAGAATTGCTTAAAATGTTAAATATGACCCGAAAATGCAAACGAAACATTCAAACAGAGATCTGAATCACCATAAATCTCTAAACCGATTAATTCCAGCCAAATCAATCTTTTCAATTTCAGGTCTCACAGTTATCACCCAGGAAAAGCCAATGTGGTAGCAGATCCCTTGAGTAGGAAATCTGTTGGATTAGCTCAGCTTTTGGTCCAGAGATCATTGGCTTACGATATTGAGAAGTCTGGAAAAGAAGTAGTGCCCAGCGGTAGATCTCTCCATAAGGTCAAATCTGATAGATCAGATCCGAGAGGGACAACCCATAGATGAGCAACTTCAGAAGTGGGTTAAACAAGATAGAGAGAGAGGCAACAACCTCTAATTTTCTGAAGGATAAATAAAAGATATCTGGTAAGAATCTGGGTGCCCCAAGTAGACACCTTGAGATCAGATCTCATGACAGAGGCCCATACAACCCCATATTCAGTACATCCGGGGAGTAATAAGATGTACAAGGACCTCCAGAAGTTGTATTGGTGGCCAGGAATGTAACGAGACATTGCTAGATTTGTCTCTGAGTGTTTGACTTGTAAATTGGTGAAAGCTGAACACCAAAGACCAGCAGGATTGTTGAAGCCACTGCCTATTCCATAATGGAAGTGGGAGGTGTATAGCAACGGATTTTCTAGTTGGTCTACCCAATACTGTTCAAGGATATAACTCTATTTGGGTTATAATAGACAGACTCACTAAGTCTGCTCACTTATTACCAGTTAAGACAACCTACGATGTGAGTAGATATGCAGATTTGTATGTTAAGGAAATAGTGAGGCTACATGGTGTTCCAGTTTCCACAGTATCGGATAGAGATCCGAAGTTTACTCAGCTTTCTGGAAAAGTTTGCATAGAGCTATGGGTACAAAGTTGACCTTTAGCACAGCCTTTAACCCCCAGACAGATGGACAATCAGAAAGGGTGATTCAGATTTTAGAAGATTTGCTCAGAGCATGTATTGTGGATTTTTTAGAGAGTTGGGATCTGAAGCTACCATTGGTAGAATTTGCTTACAATAACAGTTTTCAAGAATCTATCCAGATGGCTCTGTATGAAGCTTTCTATGGTCGTAAATGTAGAACGCCTCTTCATTGGGATGAAGTTGGTGAGAGATCTGGTTTAGGACCAGATGTAGTGGAGCAAATAGCAGAAGCTGTTAGAAAGATAAGAGAACGAATGAAAGATGCTCAAAGTTGGCAGAAGAGCTACGCAGATAATAGGAGAAGAGATCTGAGTTTCGAAATTGGCGATCATGTATTTTTGAGGATTTCTCCAATGAAAGGAGTAATGCGTTTTGGGAAGAAAGGAAAGCTGAGTCCAAGATATATTGGACCATATGAGATTTTAGAAAGAATAGGAACGCTAGCTTATCGTTTAGCACTGCCCCGCAGCTGTCAGTAGTGCATAGCGTATTTCATGTTTCAGCTTTGAGGAAGTATATTCCTAACCCTTCGCATGTGCTAAGCCATGAGCCAATGCATTTAGCACCAGATTCAAGTTATGAAGAGAGAACAGAGAAGATTCTTATTCGAGAAGTTAGAAAGCTAAGAAACCGTAGTATTCCTATGGTTAAGATACATTGGTCTAACCAATCTGAGCGAGAAGCTACTTGGGAAACAGAAGCTGATATTCTTAATCTTTACCCATATTTGTTTCGTAAGTAAAATTTTGAGGACGAAATTTCAATAAGGAGGGTAGAGTTGTAACACCCCAAAATCCATAGGACCATATATATGCATCTTATTTATTTTAAGGGGTCAAAATGACAATTTAAATGCTAGCATAAGCTATTTTATGAAAGTTGATTTTATTGATTTCAGAAATGAGGTGTGACGCAGCTAGTTCCAATGGAGGTTACTTCAAGCGCGATACACGAGCAAATTTTAGAAACTTGTTTAAATGATCTTAAGGAGGACATAATGATTTCTTTTAAAAAGGGTTTGGTAGATTTGCAAATTGAATATTGAGAGGGAAATTTTACTAAATTCATAACTTTAGGTAAGGTGTGTCATGCTTGATAAATACACCTTGCTTGCCACTAATCCCTCCCATAAAAATACCTGTTTTTGAAGGAAAAGATTCATTTCATTTACAGAAATCAAACTCTTTTGTGTTCTCTCAAATATCTTCAAAGAAGCTCGTGTGATTTTTTGAGGATGAGGAACTCTGTAGGAACCTACTGCTGTCGTAAAGCTCAAATTCTAAGGCAAGTAAAAGTTGATCATTTTCTACACCATTTGAAGCATATATTGATTTTCTCATTTCATGGATCTGCTTGCCTGTATGTTTAAAGTTATGTTTAAGTTCATGTTTACGTATGTTCAAAGAATATTTACGTATGTTTGAGAAAAGAAAGATTGGGTTCAAAAGTTATGTTTTCTGCTTCCAAAGTTTTCCAGAATGTTTTAAGAAAGATTGAAGATGTTTTCAAAGTACTGAGCAGTTCAGATTTGAGACATGTATATTCATGAATGTTCTTGCTTCTGGTGAATGGTAACATCGGAACTGGACTCTATTTAATCAGCGAGGCTAGTCGAATCAGAATCTAAGTCTGGTTTTCTGACGCCCAAACCCACAGGAATCACGAATTGCGGTGAATAAAAATTTTCGAATAAAAGAAGGGCAAAAAGACAATTTGTCATAAGCTGTATTTCTTATAACTTTAAGAATAAACGGAAAACACGAAGACAAATATAACAGACACTCAATTGCGCGCCAACTACTGGATGCGAAAAAATAGACTTTATTATAAATTGCAATTGCGATTTACAACTGTGAGACCTGAAATTGAAAAGATTAATTTGGTTGTAATTAATCGATTTTTAGAGATTTTTGGTGGTTCAGATCTCTGTTTGGAAGTTTGGTTGGTATTTTCGGGTCAGATTTCACATTTTAAGGAATTCTGGAAGTTTTCGTATTTTTGAGTAGAGATCTGGTTGTGAGATCTGGTTTTGTTGTGGAAGCTGGTTGCTGGTGAAATCCAATCGCAACGTTTAATTGCTAGCGCGAGATTTCGATACGTCGTTGTTTTTATGAAATCTGGATGCATTGTGTTTTAGTGAATTCTGGTAGCGTGCTTGTATCCAGCTGCTTCTTTATCTTGTTTGTTGAGGGCAAAACGATAGCGTTTTGATAAGTTGGTGCGGCGCCGTTTGAGTGTTGCGTCTGGTACCAGCTGCAAGAGATTTGTTCGCATGTGTGTCGTCTAGTTGTCCAGCTGAGAGCAGATGTCAACGATGGTCAACTCTACTGTAGCTTGCGTCTCGTTATTTTGCGCGAGAACTAGTGTCTGGATGACGTAGGTTGTGCGTCGTCATTTTGGTTAGCGCTAATGAATCCAGACGAGGGGTTAGCGACCAGCTGTTGGGTCTGTGCGACGTCGTTTACCTAAGTTTGAACGCAGTATTTTGATGCAACGTCTGGTACCAGCTTTTGGGTGTTTTAGGATTTGAGAACCAGTCGTTGGGTTGTTATGTGTCGTCTAGTTTTGTCGGTGGACTTGTTAACCAGCTTTCACGCGTGTATTTAAGGAAGACTTGGCCTTCGATTTGAGATACCAGATCCCATACTTAGCGAAATATTCTCTCAATTGTCGACCTCTGTTCTTCGAACCCTAGTACTGTTCACCATGAGTTTCTCCGGCGATTTCCCGTCGTTTCCGGCCATTGTTTGATACGATTCGAGGTAGCGTTGGACTTCTCTCGAAAAACTCCTTTATCCTATACCCGTTTTGGAGGCTGTTGTGGGCTTGAGCAGAAGCACGAAGTTGCTGGTTTAGCTCGTGCATTTCGTAGTTCAGGTAGAACTTCGTTAATTCGATAAGATCTTGTTCCTAGCCTAGAATTGAGCTTCCTGTTGAGTTATTGTGTAGGATGATAGCTGGTTGAGTGTGTGTAGCTCCCAGCGTGCTTTCTGTGTATTAGCGTCCCTGTGATTTATGCCATGTGTGCTTCAACAGGTTGATATCCAGATTTCTCGGGACCTTTGCTTGTAGTAATTGTTGCACAGAAAGTATAAGGTACGGATTGAGCTTGTGATAGCTTGGAAGTGGCGTGAGGTATTATGTGAGGCTGCTGGGATGTTTCGATGAACATGGTTGTGTATTGCTTGCTGAGAATTTGTGTTTATGCTAGCTGTTTTATTGATGTGCATACATGCATTGTTCACGCATTGTTCAGATCCCTCGTGTATTGTATCTTGCAGCTTCGTATCTTGTATATTGCTGTTGTTTCTTACCAGGATGCGAGGGCGAGCGGCAATACCGCACTCTCATCTCCCTGCTGGGATCTGTTATCCACCATGCGCCGAGTGGTTAACTACCACAGTTCATGAGCGAGGCAACAGCAGGTTGAGTTGTTGCATGCATCTGTTATTCGGGTGTAGTGTCAAGGCGAGTGGCTCATTACCACACTTTGAACACACCCCGTGGCCACTGATTTTTGCTGATCTTGTGGAGCTATGTTTGAGTTCCTTGGCTCCCTGCTCGGTTGTAGCCTTCAGTTGTTATCCGGTGTCTCATGAATAGCATCTGCATTTTATCTTATGCATTTCCTTTAGCTATTTCAGTTGCTCTCCGTATTGGGGTTTGACCCCATGTCCCTCTGGGGCTTGGTTATTTTTCCTTGTTTGTGTTGTTTTCAGGGAACCCAGGTATTACAGCTGGTCGTGGTTTTAACCCAGCTGGAGGTGCCCCAGGAGGTGGTTAGAGTATCCCAGTTGCGTATAGCATATTTATATGTATCAGTACAGTTAGCCAGGGGGATGCCCTGTGCTTCGTTGTTGTATATTGTTGCTGGAGTCTGATACTTGTGTTGATGCTATACTGTTTTATCTTGGCTGTTAGCCTTTGTTGGTTTCGTTTGTAAACTGGGATATCTATTTGTAGTATCGCGCTATTTTAAACTATATTGTTTTAAACCGTCAGGCAAAAAGCGAAAATTTTACCCGCTTTTTGATAGCTTCCGCGTGTGTTTGTATGATTTTACTCTGTTAAAAGCACGAGGCCTGACATTTTTGGTATCAGAGCTTAAGCTGAGATAAGCTCAATTTCTTTGATCACACTTGAGTCTAGGCACAGTGTCGTGTGTTGTATGTGCTTGACCTATGTGATTATGTGCTGCATATTTGTGTTATGTGCTATCTATGCTGTATCTATTCTGTTTTGCTTTATCCTGTTGAGTGTTTTCGTAGATGCCGCCTAGACATCGTGGTAGAGGTAGGGGGCAGTTTGAGGAATCAGCAGGTCAGAATGAAGATAGGCGTAGTGCTCGCAGTCGTACTCGTGTTAGCGACGAGGAGGAAGTTGAGGTTGCGGCACCTCCTGTGGAGAGGATGGATATCGTGATAGCGAGGTTTCAGCGGATGAACCCTCCAGTCTTTAATGGTGACGAGTCCAGTGAGGATGCAGACTCGTGGCTCCGGAATATTATTGGTCTTTTCTATCGGGTTCAGTATGATGATGATCTTCGACTGAGTTTAGTGACCCTCTTGCTCAGGAAGACGGCGGAGCGCTGGTGGCGAGGCGCTTCGAGTACCTTGTTGGAGACCGGTGTTGGGATCTCTTGGGCCAGTTTTTGCGAGACCTTCCGACAGGAGTATGTGCCCGAGTCCTTTGTGAACGCCCGGGAGCGGGAGTTCGACCATCTGGAGCAGGGCTCCATAACTGTTAGGGAGTATGCTCGTCAGTTCTCTTCCTTTTTGGCGTACATTCCCCATGTTTCGGCCGGGAGAGGGCCAAGCGGACTAGATTTCTTGAAGGCCTGAATGAAGAGTTGTATCAGATGGTGTTGACCAGTAATCCCAAGAGTTATGCTGAGGCCGTGGATGCTGCTATCGACATTGAGGAGGGCTTGCGTAGTCGTCGTGCTCGTAGGCAGCAGGTAGCGCAGGGTGGTCGTCCTTCTATTCAGGGAGCGCAGTCTTCACAGTCCTCCCAGTCAGCCTATCAGCCCCAGCAGCAGCAGCAGCAGCCACAGGTGGCTCAGCAGTCTGGCCGTCAGAGGTTCCGACCCCGCGGTCAGCAGTTCAAGAAGAAGTCGGGTTCTGGCTCCTCTGGTTCAGGCAGCTCGAGTAGCAGTGGTTCTCGGGCTGAGTTTTGTGGGTTTTGTGGTGGAAATCACGCTTCTACCCAGTGTTTTGGTGTGTAGGGCTCCTGCAACCTTTGTGGTTAGTACGGGCATTTTGCTAGAGTGTGTCCGTCAGCTGGATCTCAGCAGACCGCGACAGCCTCAGGGTCGTGGAGGTCAGCCTAGGGGTCGTTCACCTTAGTTTCAGTAGCCCCGGTTGGGTGAGGCTCAGTTCAGGCCGTTCCAGCAGCCTGGTCCATCGCGGTTCGGACAGTCGTCTCAGCCTTCTTCTCTGGACCCCAGCATGCTCAGGTTAACGCCATCACTAGGGAGCAGGCCGAGGAGACGCCGAGTTGGGTGATCGCAGGTACTTGTCTTGTTTTCGATTTTCCTGCGTGTGTGTTGTTTGACACCGGTGCATCACATTCGTTTATTTCTGATGCGTTTGTTGTTGAGCATGGTCTGTGTACCATCCCTTTGCGTGATGCTGTTTCTGTTTCTACCCCTGGCGGTGTGAGCCTGTTCTCCCAGGAGGTTTTGTTGGATGGCGTGTTGCGGTTTGGTGAGCATGTGTTGGTGGCGAGCTTGATCCGTTTGATGTTGTGGGACTTCGATTGCATAGTTGGGATGGACGTGTTGTCCAAGTATAGGGCCTCCGTGGACTGTTTTCATGGGATTGTGCGCTTTAGGCCTATGTCTGGCGATAAGTGGGACTTCTACGGCCAGGATTCTCGATCGAAGATCCCGTTGGTCTCAGCGATGGAGATGTTCAGCTTGTTGTCCTTAGGGAATGCTGGTTTCTTGATATACGCTTTGGATGCATCTATTGTGCGCTTTAGGCCTATGTCTGGCGATAAGTGGGACTTCTACGGCCAGGATTCTCGATCGAAGATCCCGTTGGTCTCAGCGATGGAGATGTTCAGCTTGTTGTCCTTAGGGAATGCTGGTTTCTTGATATACGCTTTGGATGCATCTTCTTCTTCCCGTTTGCAGCTTAGCGACGTTCCTGTGGTGCGGCATTTTCCCGATGTGTTTCCGGAGGAGATTCCTGGTTTTCCTCCAAGGCGGGAGATTGACTCCAGCATCGAGTTGGTGCCTGGCACAGCTCCGATTTCTTGTGCCCTGTATCGTCTGGCGCCTGCGGAGTTGAGAGAGCTCAAGGTGCAGTTGGACGATTTGCTGGAGAAAGGTTTTATCCGACCTAGTATGTCACCGTGGGGAGCGCCCATTTTGTTTGTGAAGAATAAGGATGGCTCAATGTGGATGTGCATTGATTTTCGCCAACTGAACAAAGACACTGTCAAGAACAAGTACCCGTTACCAAGAATCGATGATCTGTTCGATCAGTTGCAAGGTTCTGCGGTGTATTCTAAGATTGATCTTTGTTCAGGGTACCATCAGCTGAGAGTGAGAGATCAAGATGTCACGAAGACTGCTTTTCGTACCAGATACGGGCATTTCGAGTTTCTGGTGATGCCATTTGGTTTGACCAAAGCGCCTGCAGTCTTCATGGATCTGATGAACCGAGTTTTTAGAGAGTTCATTGATCAGTTTGTGATTGTTTTTATTGACGACATCTTAGTGTATTCAAAGACTCCTTTGGAGCATAAGGAGCATTTGCGGATTGTCCTTCAGACGTTGAGAGACCAGCAGTTGTATGCTCAGTTCTTCAAGTGCGAGTTTTGGCTGGATCGCGTCGTATTCTTGGGACATGTGATTTCAGCCGAGGGGATTTCGGTGGATCCCAGTAAGGTTGATGCTGTTTTGAACTGGGAGCGTCCCAGGAATGTTTCCGAGATTCGCAGTTTCTTGGGTCTGGCTGGCTATTACCGTCATTTTATCGAAGGTTTTTCTAGCATATCCAATCCGATGACTCAACTGACGCAGAAGGACAAGCGTTTTGTATGGATTTAGAAATGTGAGAATGCGTTTCAATTGCTCAAGGAGAAACTGACTACTGCGCCTGTGTTGGCTCTGTCGTCCGCTTCAGGTGATTTCGTTGTTTGTTCTGACGCTTCTCTTAATGGATTGGGTTGTGTGTTGATGCAAAATGGTCGAGTCATTGTGTATGCCTCACGGCAGTTGAAACCGCACGAGACTCGTTATCCAGTCCATGATTTGGAGTTAGCAGCGGTGGTTTTTACGCTGAAGATCTGGCGTCACTACCTGTATGGCGAGCAGTTTGTGGTGTACTCAGACCACAAAAGTTTGCAGTACCTGTTTTCACAGCCTGATTTGAATATGAGACAGCGTCGTTGGATGGAGCTGCTAAAGGACTTTGATTGTGAGATCAAGTACCAGCCTGGGAAGTCGAACGTAGTGGCCGATTCTTTGAGCAGGAAGGCTAGTGAGATGCTTGCGTCGTTGTACATCTCTTAGGATCAAGAGCATCTTAACACTACGGGTTGGAGATTCTACCCGGCTGAGGATTGTGTTGTGGTTTCTTCGTTCCAAGTGGAGCCACAGATTGTTTCGAGTATTCGAGCAGCTCAAAGGACTGATCCTTCCATCCACGAGTTGAAATGAAGGTCAGGGCTGGAGAACTTGAAGATTATTCTATTTCTTCTGATGGTTGCTTGAGGTTTTGTGGCAGGTTGGTTGTGCCTAACCTCATTGATTTGAAGGAGGAGACCCTTCGGGAAGCGCATTGCAGCAGACATAGTGTTCATCCTGGTGCACGGAAGATGTACCATGCGTTGAAGCCGCACTTTTGGTGGGCTGGCCTAAAGAGCGACGTTGCTGGTTTTGTCGCTCGTCGTTTGAACTGTCAGATGGTTAAGGCCGAAAGAATGAGACCTGGTGGTCTGTTGCAGAGTTTGGAAGTGCCCCAATGGAATTGGGAGCACATAGCTATGGATTTCGTGACGCATCTTCCTCGTACCTGTTAGAGTAGATGTCCAACTAGCCAACTTGTGGCGTGTGGGTTTTATTGACTCTTGTGTATGACGATCTTTATTTATGAAATACGCATTTGTTTTATTGCATTCTTTATTTTCATTATGTTATAATGTTAACAATTACGTTGGATAAAGACCTAGAATGCACCATAGTGTATGTTGATGTAATAGTGGATGTGATGGCTATCATGAAACACATCTAATAGTCACTGTGTATTCTAAACACGTTCCTAGTCGATTGGGCCGTCAAAATGAGGATAAGGCCGCCTGAGCTTGATACTAGCATCTGCGAAGTGAAGTACCATGTTTCATTGGTAGGGAACATTGTGATGTTCTGAGCATGCAGATGGATAGTGACCTGGTGATCTATCGAACTACCCTCGTTCGTACTTTCCAAGTGGTTACCATTTATCGAGTGGATAAGTCCGAGGTCTTGGTTGTACTGATTAGTCCTCACTAATCGAAACGTCATTGAGACTCTACATGATAGGTGCCTCACTTTGACCCGTTACCGACTCAGTTGTGGTCATTAGGTGGCGGGATTGGGTGAGGACCCGATGCATGTAGGAGTCGATGCTTCGTTGTCGAGGATTCATCGCTCGCTTTTATGCGTGGATATCCTATGCTATCTGAGGAGATAATAGTGTGATAAATCTCTGGACAGAGTACTAGATGTGTTTTAGGTAAATGAGTTTACCTAGTAACACCGCGATGTCACTATTTGATCTCCGAGATGTATGCATAGTTATTAGATCTCTAGCGACTCTCGATGTACCAATGGTCGTTGATCTAATCGGGATATATGTGTTGAAAGGACCGTACTGTATGCTAAACATGACTGACTGGTTCTTGCAGGCACTATCAGTGACACCTATGGGATCATGGGGCGATGTTCCTAGGCGCTTTACCATGATCCGATGGGTCAGTCCGAAATTGTGATTTCGGAGTCGCAATGGATGTGAGCCCACGGCTAGCTGTATCCCTGAACCATTGAGGGTCACACAAGTACTTGATTCACGATTCCCGCATGGAAATTGAGCTCAATGTGTTGAGCATAGGAGGAGGAATTTAGGGAGTACGACTTCCTAAAAGTCAACAGGGGTCAAATTGCGATTTCCCAAATTTGAAGGGCTAAACTGCAATTTTGGGCTAGGTGGTCTGAAAAATTGTTTTTGCATCATAATTCTCAGTTTTGGAAACTTTGTAGATCGGTCCGATCAGATCGTCGATCGGAGTTATGATGAAGCCACGATGATGGAAATGAACCGAATGTTCATATGGACCTGGGTCTGACCCAGGCCCGTTGGGCCGGTCCAAGCCCATCACATGTCTACTTATTAATGGCCTAGGGTTATTATGAACACACTTAACACTCTAAACCCTAGCAAGAGCCGCCCCCTCTCCTCACTCCCTCTCCCACGACCGCCGACCACTATGCGTCGTCCGTCGCCGGTACTCACGTGATTGGACTTGTTTTGATCACGTCGACGAGGAGATTCCGTTCGTGTCAAATTCGTCAGCTCTTCTAGTGCAGACTGACGAAGAAGTCTTGTTTCCATTCGTGGACCGGATTAGGAGATTACCGCCGCCAACCTTGAAGTGCCAGTTTCCCTGTGAATCTGGTCGGAGCCAGGCGCCTAGACGCCAGCAAGGTAACCTTCATTGAAACATCCTATGTATGTTTTAGTGAATTATTTGTTATGTATTGAATGTTTTTGGGGCAAATTTTGAAACTTCCGCTGCACCCCCGAGAACGGGATCCGGATCCGCCATTGCACCAACTGTGGTATCAGAGCCAAAGCTCGGATCATTCAATACATAATTTGTGCCTTATTGCATCAAATCACAAATTTTTCGAAAAAAAAAAGGCGCACAGCGGCACTGTAGCGTGCGCACGACGGCACTGTAGCTGCACGCAGCTACAGTGCCGATGGTCGGCCACCGTACGCGATTGTCGCGCACGGTGGCGCACGGCACCTGCCGCCCACCTGTGCGCGATGTGCGCGCAGGTGGCCGCCCCCGTGTGCAACCGTTGCGCGCGGTGTGCGCACGGGCGCCGCTGTGCGGCCGTCGTCCGACGAACCCGAGGCGGTGTTGCGACACTGTTTTTGACTTCTAGGGTTTGTTTCGGGCCTGTCCCAGGCGGCCCAAGGAGTTTTCGGGCCAATATTTGATATTGGGCCATTTTGGTCGTACCAAAATTGATTTTTGGAATTTTTGAGATTTTGGGTCTAAAATTTTTTTAAGCCCAATTTGATGTAATTAAAATTGACAAAATGTGATTTTATTAATAAAATGTGATTTTATAATTAAAATATGATTTTGTTGGGAAATTACCAAATTTGATTTGATTATTTAATTTATGTCAATTATTTGAATCGATTGCATGTTTGGGATGATCGAGAGGCGTGCCCAATGTGTTAGGTGTATGCTAGGTTTTGCGATTTTTGGTTGTAATATTGTTGATATCATTTACAAAGTTGGCCTGGTTTATGGCCCGTTCCCACCCCTTAAAATTGTATCCCAATGTGTCATAAATTTTTAAATGTAAATATTAGATTTAGTGGGAGGACTTTTGAAGATGGTGGAGATGATGATCAAAGATATTGAAGACTGAAGATTTGTAAAACTGGAAGCAATTGTAATAGGATTGCATTGCATACTGCATTTCACCTAGGACTGGACCTAGGTCCGTGATTGGCAACCATGGACCGCAAAGCTCTCGCTATCGATCATCCCAAATTTTATATATGCGATATATGGTTGTTGAATCCGCACTTTAAATTGTGATTTAAAATTAATGAGACCGAATTTTCAAAATTAAAATCCCTCATTTTAAATATGATTTAAAATTTATATCAAGATTAAAAGTTTATTCGATAAACTAAGGGAATTTTAATCTGTTTAAATTTTCCTACCTTCCATCAAAAATGAGTGTACGTCGATGCTACCCATATACATAGCCCGGCTCATATTATTGAGGGGGTTATGTATGCCGGAAAGCTGTACACGTCATTGACACTCGCTGTGAGTTGGTTGGAACTCCCTTTAACGTTGGCTCATATTATTGGGGACGTTAAAGGGACCGTCCTTCACAACCCGACATTGATGGTTCATCTTGACACGTGATAGTAATCGGCGTCATATTATTGGGCCCTTACTGGACGTGAGGTAAATACATGGAGGTTGCACATGTTGCAATTGGGCTCTACCTTTTGAGGGTCATGGTTGGCTGATATTATTCGGGACCATGATCGCTTGATTGGACTCTGTGTACCCACTAAGGAAACTTGCTTTCTCGATTTCATTAGAGAGTGGTGAAATCGTTAAAATAGTGGGAGGGTAATTCATAAAAGTAAATGACCTTGTTTTATGTCTTAGCGTTTTTAATATATAGTTAGTAATGCATGTTTGTTTTTCTTTTCAGTATAAACTGCTTATATAATGTCTTCGATCAAAAATCCACTTGCTGCTATACTGGATAGCAACAAGTTCACTGGTCTGAACTACCAAGACTGGCTTCGAAACCTCAATATTGTTTTGGCTTCGGAGAAGCTCCTCTACACGTTAGACAAGAGCCCTCCGAAGGAAGCCCCTGCCGATATCAGCCCTGAGGAGCTGACAAAGCTGAATAAATGGTGGGATGACGAGCTTAAGACACGATGCTATATGATGGCATCGATGTCAAACGAAATGCAGCAGCGCTTTGAGAAGACGGTGTATGTTGCTGACATACATCTTCATCTTAAGGAGCTGTATGGGGAGAACTCGCGGACTGAGAGGTTCACCACTGTCAAGGAGCTCATGACGAGCCACATGCGCAATGGGACTTCGGTCCACGAGCATGGGGTTCGTGTGATTGGGCTTATTGAAAAGTTGGTGGGCCTTGACATCACGCTTCCACATGAGCTGTCAGTGCATCTGCTTCTCCTCTCACTCCCTGCTGCATTCGACCCCTTTGTGGTCAACTTTAACATGAACAAGCTAGAAGCCACCCTTGAAGAGGTGGTGAACATGCTTGCAGTGTTCGAGGGGACCATAAAGAAGGGCAAGCCCGTCCTCCTTATGGGCTCTTCTTCCTTTGTGAAGAAGGGGCCCAAACGCAAGGGTAAGAAGCGTTCTGCCCCTGCGAAGGAGGAAAAGCCCGCCAAGAAGCACAAGGCAAGGACTTCAAAGCCGAACAAATCTGAGGATGTTTGCCACCACTGTCACAAGCCTGGACACTGGAGGAGGAACTGTAAGGATTACCTCGAGCAGTTGCGAACTGCAAAATGTATATTCTACATCGAAATAAATATGTCTCTTAATTCGACTTCTTGGGTACTTGATACCGGATTTGGATCTCATATCTGCAATAATTTGCAGGTAATGACAAGAAGCCGACGTCTTAGAGAGGGTGAGACCCACTTGAGGCTTGGCAACGGAGCAAGGGTTGCTGCTGTAGCTATAGGAGATGTTTATTTATTTCTGTCTTCAATTTTTAAGTTGTTATTGAGAAACGTTTTATTTGTTCCCGAATTAATAAAGAACATTATTTATATTTCTATGCTTGATAGTGATGGATATTCTTGTCATTTTGCTAATTCGATTTGCAAATATATACAAGAATGAATGTTTGATTGGAATTGGGGAACGCGAAAACGATCTATACACCTTAAAATTAAAAGAAGTTCCAACTCGCGATGTGGAAACACATACAACAACTATTAAAAGGAAAAACGATAGCTTAAACCCAGCACAACTTTGGCACGCTAGGCTAGGTCATATTTCCTTGAGTAGGATGAACAAGTTGGTTAGGAGTGACATGTTTGATACGTCTGACATTAACTCCCTACCGACTTGTGAATCTTGTCTCAAGGGAAAAATGACTAAACAACCCTTCACGGGCAAGCTGAATTAGAAAATCAATTAGGGAAAATTATTAAAGCACTTAGATCCGATCGAGGTGGAGAATACTTGAGTGCTGAATTTCAAGACTATCTTAAAGAGAATGGGATTCTTTCACAGTGGACCCCTCCGGCCACACCACAACTCAATGGTGTAGCGGAGCGTCGTAATCGAACCTTGATGGACATGGTTCGATCTATGATGAGCTTCACAGATCTTCCTACCTCGTTTTGGGGTTATGCGCTCGAAACGGCGGTAATGTTGTTGAACAATGTCCACACCAAGGCGGTGGATAAGACTCCATATGAGATATGGATGGGCAAACCGCCCAAATACTCATACATGAGGATTTGGGGATGTCCTGCTTACGTGAAGCAGACAGTGGGAGATAAGCTGGATAATAGATCCATCTTATGCTACTTCATTGGGTATCCAAAGAATTCTATTGGATACTACTTCTACTATCCCAACGAAACAAAAGTGTTTGTTTCTAGAAATGTCACCTTTATGGAAAGGGAGTTTCTACTTGATAGAAAAGGCAACATAGTAGAACTCGAAGAGGTTCGAGAACCGTCTGAAGTACCAAGCGAATCTTCCGCACCTCAAGAGCCAGTACCAGAAATGGTTGCACCTTGGAGATCTGAAAGGGTTCCTAGGGCTCCTGATAGATATGGTTTCCTCCTTGAAGATGATCAAAGTGATCATACTGTTAGATGTGATCCAAGAACTTTCAAGGAGGAAATTTCCGATGCAGATTCTAATTTGTGGCTTGAAGCAATGCAGTCTGAGATTGACTCAATGCATTCGAACCAAGTTTGGACTCTTGTTAATCCTCCCGTAGGAATAGTTCCTATTGAGTGTAAATGGATATACAAGAGAAAACTTGGGCTTGATGGTAAGGTATTGACCTAGAAGGCACGACTGGTCGCGAAAGGTTACACTCAAAGGCAAGGTGTTGACTATGATGAAACCTTGTCATCAGTCGCAATGTTCAAGTCAATTAGAATTTTACTGGCTATAGCCGCATGGTACGACTATGAGATATGGCAAATGGATGTGAAAACTGTGTTCCTTAATGGAAACATTAAGGAAGATATCTATATGACGCAGCCTGAGGGTTTCACATCTGTAGGAAGTGAGCATAAAGTATGCAAACATCATAGATCGATCTACGGTCTCAAACAAGCATCGAGGAGTTGGAACCTGAGATTCAATGAAACAATTAAGCAATTTGGTTTCATCAAGAATCCCGAGGAGCCATGTGTGTATAAGAAGATAGTTAAGAATGCTGTGACATTCCTTGTACTTTATGTTGATGACATTCTACTCATTGGGAATGATGTAGGAATGTTGCAGTCAACTAAAGTTTGGTTGTCTAATAGATTCTCGATGAAGGACATGGATGAAGCATCCTACATTCTTGGAATACAGATCTATCGGGATAGATCAAAAAGGATGCTCGGACTCACCCAAGCTACCTACATCGATACCATACTTAAGCGGTTCTCTATGGAAGAGTCCAAGAGAGGACACCTACCTATGTGCCACGGGGTCACTCTATCTAAGTCTATGTGTCCAAAGACTGATGAGGAGATAGAGAGTATGACACATGCGCCATATGCCTCGGCAATAGGTAGCATTATGTATGGAATGATCTCAACTAGACCGGATGTCGCATATGCTCTGAGTGTCACAAGTCGCTACCAGGCCAACCACGGCCAAATGCATTGGAAGGCCGTGAAAGATATTCTTCTGTACTTATGAGGACTAAGAATATGTTCATGGTCTATGGGGGTGGTGAACTGAAATTGGAAGGCTACACTGATTCTAGCTTCCAATGTGACGTGGATGATTCAAAGTCAACCTCTGGATTTGTATTCATGCTCAATGGTGGTGCTGTCTCTTGGAAGAGTTCCAAGCAAGACACCATCGCGGATTCAACCACTGAGGCTGAATACATCGCAGCATCAGCTGCTGCTAAGGAGGCGGTTTGGATAAGGAATTTCGTCCAAGAGTTGGGCGTAATTCCTGATGGAGTTGGTCCAGTCTCGGTGTACTACGACAACACGGGTGCCGGTGTTGTATGATGATTAACAATTGCGTTGAGTAAAGACCTAGAATGCGCTATAGTGTATGTTACATATGATAGTGGGTATGACGGCTATCATGAAACACATCTAATAGTCACTGTGTATTCTGAATTAGTTCCTAGTCGATTGGGCCGTCAAAATGAGGATAAGGCCGCCCGAGCTCGAGACTAGTATCTGCGATGCGAAGTACCATGTTTCATTGGTAGGGAACACTGTGATGTTCTGAGCATGCAGATAGATAGTGACCTGGTGATCTATCGAACTACCCTCGTTCGGACTTTCCAAGTGGTTACCATTTGTCGAGTGGATAAGTCCGAGGTCTTGGTTGTACTGATTAGTCCTCACGACTCGAAACGTCATTGAGACTCTACATGATAGGCGTCTCACTTTGACCCGTTTGCCGACTCACATGGGGTCATTAGGCGACGGGATTGGGTGAGATCCCGATGCATGTAGGATTCGATGCATCGTTGTCGAGGATTCACCGCTCGCAGACATGCGTGGATATCCTATGCTATCTGAGGGGATAATAGTGTATAAATCTCTGGCCAGAGTACTAGAAGTTTTTTAGGTAAATGGGTTTACCTAGTTACACTCGTGATGTCACTATTCGATCTCCAAGATGTATGCATAGCTATCGGATCTTTAGCGACTCTCGATTTACCAATGGTCGTTGATCTGATCGGGATATATGGATTGAAAGGACCGTACTGTACGCTAACCAAGACCAAGTGGTTCTTGCAGGCACTATCAGTGATACCTAGGGGCTCATGGGGCGATGTTGCTAGACGCTCTTACCATGATCCGATGGTCAAGTCCGGAATTGTGATTTCGGAGCCACAATGGTTGTGGGCCCACGGCTAGCTGTATCCCTGAACCATTGAGGATCACACAAGTACTGGATTCGAGATTCCCGCACGGAAACTAAGCTCAATGTTTTGAGCACTTGAGGAGGATTTTGGGGAGTGCGACTTCCTAAAAAATCAACAGGGGTCAAATCGTGATTT
>KV011865.1:309794-327712 GCA_001598015.1 Dorcoceras hygrometricum
AAGAAGCGTTCTGCCCCTGCGAAGGAGGAAAAGCCCACCAAGAAGCCAAAGGCAAATGCTTCCAAGCCAAACAAGCATGAGGATGTTTGCCACCACTGCCACAAGCCTGGGCATTGGAGGAGGAACTGCAAGGAGTACCTCGAGCAGTTGCGAACTGCAAAAGGTATGTTCTACATAGAAATAAATATGTCTCTAAATTCGACTTCTTGGATACTTGATACCGGATGTGGATCTCATATCTGCAATGATTAGCAGGTGATGACAAGAAGCCGACGTCTTAGAGAGGGTGAGACCCACTTGAGGCTGGGCAATGGAGCAAGAGTTGCAGCAGTAGCCATAGGAGATATTTATTTACTTCTGTCTTCAGATTTTAAGTTGTTGTTACGAGACGTTTTGTTTGTTCCTGAATTGATTAAAAACATTATTTCTATTCCTATGCTTGATAGTGATGGATATTCTTGTATGTTTGCTAATTCGATTTTTTTGTTTGTTTCCTGTAATTTGAATTTAAAAACATTTATTTCTATTCCTATGTTTGATAGTGATGGATATTCTTGTATGTTTGCTAATTCGATTTGCAATATTTACAAGAATGAATGTTTAATTGGAATTTGGGAACGCGAAAACGACTTATACACCTTAAAATTAAAACAAGTTCCAACTCGCGATGTCGAAGCACATACAACGACGATTAAAAGGAAACACGATAACTTGAACGCAGCACAACTTTGGCACGCTAGGCTATGTCATGTTTCTCTAAGTAGGATGAACAAGTTAGTTAGGAGTGACATGTTTGATCTGTCAGACATTAACTCCCTACCGACTTGTGAGTCTTGTCTCAAGGGAAGGATGACTAAGCAACCCTTCAAGGGCAAGGGTGAGCGTGCTCAAGGCCTATTGGATTTGATCCATACTGATGTGTGCGGCCAATTTAGTATTGGTACTAAGTACGGTCACACATACTTCATCACCTTTATCGACGATTACTCTAGGTATGGGTACTTGTACTTAATGAAGCACAAGTCTGAATCCTTTGAAGGTTCAAAGAATTCAAGGCTGAAGTAGAAAATCAATTGGGCAAAATTATTAAAGCACTTCGATCCGATTTAGGTGGTGAATACTTAAGTGCTAAATTTCAAGACTATCTGAAATAGAATGGGATTCTCTCATAGTGGACCCCTCCGGCCACACCACAGCTCAATGGTGTAGCGGATCATTACTCCTGACAGATATGGTTTTCTCCTTGAAGATGATCAAGGTGATCAAGTTATTGGATCTGATCCAAGAACTTCAAGGAGGAAATTTCCGATGCAGATTCTAATTTGTGGCTTGAAGCAATGCAGTCTGAGTTAGACTCGATGCATGCTAACCAAGTTTGGACTCTTGTTAATCCTCCCGAAGGAATTGTTCCTATTGGGTGCAAATGGGTATACAAGAGAAAAATTGGGCCTGATTGGTAAGGTAATGACCTACAAGCCACGACTGGTCGCAAAAGGTTACACTCAAAGACAAGGTGTTGACTATGATGAAACCTTCTCGCCAGTCGCAATGTTCAAGTCAATTAGAATCTTGTTAGCCATAGCCGCATGGTACGACTATGAGATATGGCAAATGGATGTGAAAACTGCGTTCCTTAATGGAAACATTAAGGAAGAGATCTATATGACGCAGCCTGAGGGTTTCACATCTGTTGGAAGCGAGCATAAGGTATGCAAGCTTCAGAGATCGATCTACGGTCTCAAACAAGCATCGAGGAGTTGGAACCTGAGATTCGATGAAACAATCAAGAAATTTTGTTTCATCAAGAATCCCAAGGAGCCATGTGTTTATAAGAAGGTAGTTAAAAGCGCTGTGACATTCCTCGTACTTTATGTTGATGACATTCTACTCATTGGGAATGATGTAGGAATGCTACAGTCAACTAAAGTCTGGTTTTCTAGTAGATTTTCGATGAAGGACATGGGCGAAGCATCCTATATTATTGGAATACAGATCTATCGGGATAGATCTAAAAGGATGCTCGGACTCACCCAATCCACCTACATCGATACCATACTTAAGCGGTTCTCTATGGAAGAGTCCAAGAGAGGACACCAACCTATGTGAGACCTGGATTTGTAATTGAGAATTATCGTTGGAATGAATCGTTAAATAGAGGTTCTGCTGGTTTAAGATCTCTATTTGAGTGTTTGAGTTGCATTTTCGGGTTCCATTTCGTGTGTTGAACAATTCTGGAGATTTTGTATTTTCGCATATTTGAGGTACCTGCTGGATGACGTGTCAGCTGGTGTGGAGAGCTAGCGGCTGGTCGGTGGCAAAACCAGTCGAAGCGTGTTTTAGCTCGAGATTCTTGAAACTCCGTCGTTTGCGTGAAGTCTGGTTGCGTTTGTTGTGATCAGCAGATGCTTTAGCGTAGTTGCGTTGAGGGCTAAAACGACTGCGTTTAGATTAGTTGGCGCGATTTCGTTTGGATGTTGCGTCTGGTACCAGCTGGTAGATCGCATGTGAGTTCCTGCTGGTTGATCAGCAGATGCAGATGTCAACGCGGGTCAACTTTCCTGTAGCTCAAAGAGGATGCGTCGTCGTTTCGTTGTTGCGACTGGGAGTCCAGCTGCGAGTGAGTTTCGACGCTATTGCTTGCTGCTGGTATTTTGCGAGAGTTGGCGACTGGATGACGTCAGTGGAGCGACGTTGTTCGAATTAGTTGTAACGCTGCGTTTTGAGGTTGCGACTAGATCCAGCAGTGAGAAGCGTTGCGTTGTTTCGTCTTGAGACTGGATACCCAGCTGCTGGTTTAGTATGCGACGTCGTTTGAGTAAGTTGGTGCGACGCCGTTTTGGAGAACCAGCTGTTAGTTATTTTAGCGATTGTTGGTAAGATCAGCTGTTGATTCTTGCGTCTGCTGGTTTGGGAAATTGTTTGCGTCGACTGGTTTTGTCGGCGGACAATTATTTATAGTGATTCCAGTCGTTGCTAGTGCTATTTATAGGAATACTTGGTCTTCGAATTGTGATATCATTTCCCATACTTAGCAAATATTTCCAGCCTTTCGTTCCTTATCTTTCGAACCCTAGAACACTGTTCAGCCGTGAGCTTTTCCGGCGATTTCCCGTCGTTCCGGTGGTTGTTTTGGCTCGTGCGAGGTAGCGTTGGACTCCTCTTGAGAAACTTCCAATTCATACCAGTTTTAGAAGCTGAATTTGGCTAGTTCAGGAACGCAAAGTTGCTGCCGTTCGAGTGTTGCGTCGATTTGGTAGAACTACGTTCTGGTTTTCGGTGAGACCTTGTTCCTAGCCTTAGTTTTTAAGCTTTCTATGTAATTGTTGAGGTATATTGGGCAGCTGGTTGAGTGAGACTCCCAGCCGTGAGCTTGATTAGCAACCTGTTAGATTTACGTTGTGTATGCCGTGTGTTTAACAGGCTTTTACCAGAGTCTTCGGGATTTCTCGCAGGGTTAGTTGTTGCTCAGTTTAGGGTACGGATTTCAGCTTGTTTTACAGCGAAGTTATGGCTTGGATGAATTGTAGTCGCTGGTATGTGGAATTTCCGTGCCTGCTGGTTGTGTTCTGTTGAGAATTGTGTATGCTATTTGTGTATTTGCTGCGCTGCATATGTTTATATGCTTGCATTCCCGAATGTATTCCTTTCCAGTTTTGGTAGTCTTTGTACCATTTTTGCATTGTTATTGTTTTCTTACCAGGATGTGAGGGCGAGCGGCAATACCGCACTCTCATCTCCCTGCTGGAATCGTAGCCACCATGAGCCGAGTGGTTAACTACCACAGTTCATGGGCGAGGTAACAGCAGGTTGAGTTGTTTGATGTATCCGGTAAGTGGGTGTAGTATCATGGCGAGTGGCTCACTACCACACTGTGAACACACCCCCTGGCCACTGTACGTTGTCGATGATTCTTGGAGCTATGTTTGAGTTCCTTAGCTCCCTTGTGGGTCGAGCTTTCCATTGTTCCTTGGCGTCTCATGCATAGCACCTGCATTTTATTCCTTGCTGTTATTTCTGTTGTATTATTGCTCTCCGTACTGGGATTTGACCCCATGTCCCTCCGGGGCTTGGTTTGTTTCTTTGTTGCGTTGTTTTCAGGAAACCCAGGTTCTACAGCTGGTCGTGGTTTCAACCCAGCTGGAGGTGCCCCAGGAGGTGGCTAGTCCAGTAGCATATAGCATATATATATATGTATCAGTTCACCAGGGGGATGCCCTGCGCTTTGTTGTTGTATCCGTAGGGGGAATATGATACATGTTGGACTTATGTATGCTTTGTTGTTGAACGTTTATGATTTGGGAACTTATTTTAAGTATTGTTGTATTTTAAATTATATGTTTAAAACCGTCGGGCCTAAAAGCGAAAATTTTACCCACTTTTTGATAGCTTCCGCATGTGTTTATCTGTTGTGAGCACGAGGCCTGACATTTTTGGTATCAGAGCTTAAACTGGGATAATTTCAATTCCTTTGTTCACACTTGAGTCTAGGCACAGTGTTACGTGTTGCATGTGCTCGACTTATATGACTATGTGCTGCATATTTTGTGTTATATGCTTTCTTTGCTATATTTGTTCTGTTTTCCTTATCATGTTGAGTGTTTTATATGCCGCCTAGACGTCGTGGTCGTAGTAGGGGTCTATTCCAGGAATCAGGAGGACAGAATGAGGATCAGTCTAGTGCGCCTAGTCATACTCTTGAGAGTAGTGGAGAGGAGGAGGCTGCAGCTCCGCCGGCTCCGGTAGAGAGAATGGATGTGGTCATAGCTCGGTTTCAGAGGATGAGTCCTCCTATATTCAATGGCGATGAGTCGAGTGAGGACGTGGATTCTTGGCTCCATAGCGTCATACATCTGTTTGATCGAGCTCAGTATGACGACGATCTCCGATTGAGGTTGGTGACCCTACTGTTGAGGAAGTCCGCAGAACGTTGGTGGAGAGGTACGTCTAGTACCTTACTGGAGACTGGCGTTGGCATTACTTGGGACACTTTCTACCAGGTATTCAGGCAGGAGTATGTCCCCGACTCCTATGTAGCTGCCCGTGAGCGGGAGTTCGAGTTCTTGGAGCAAGGTTCGTTGTCTGTACGCGAGAACGCTCGCAAGTTTTCTGCTTTGTTGGCATATGTTCCACATGTTGCTGGCCGGGAGAGGGCCAAGAGCACCAGGTTTGTGGAGGGCTTGAATGGGGATCTGTACCAGAGCGTTTTGACAAGCAAGCCCAAGTCTTATGCTGAGGTCGTGGATACTGCCATCCACATCGAGGAGGGCATGAAGAGCCGTAGTGCGCGTAGAGCGCAGGTGGCGCAGGCGGCGCAGGGTGGTAGGCCCGCTGGTCAGGGAGCTCAGTCGTCCCAGAGTTCTCAGTCCGCGCATTTTCCTCAGCAGCAGCAGCAGCAGGTAGCTCAGCAGCCTGGCCGTCAGAGGTTTCGACCCTGCGGTCAGCAATTCAAGAAGAAGTCCGGTTCAGGGTCTTCTGGTTCTGGAAGTTCGAGTAGCAGCGGCTCTCGGGTGGATTTTGTGGTTTTTGCGGTGGAAAGCATTCTTCCAAGCAGTGTGTTGGTGTGCAGGGTTCCTGCAACCTTTGTGGTCAGTATGGGCACTTTGCGAGAGTGTGCCCGACAGCTGGAGCACAGCAGACCACGGCCCAGCCTCAGGGTCGTGGGGGTCAGTCTAGGGGCCGTTCGCAGCAGTTTCAGCAACCCCGTTTTGGTGAGGCTCCGTTTAGGCCGTTTCAGCAGCCTGGCCCTTCGCGTTTTGGGTAGTCGTCTCAACCTTTCTTTCCAGGACCTCAGCAGGCTCAGGTTAACGCCTTCACGAGAGAGCAGGCCTAGGAGACACCGAGCCGGGTGATTGGAGGTACATGTCTTGTCTTTGACTTTCCTGCTCGCGTGTTGTTTGACACCGGTGCATCGCATTCGTTTATTTCTGATTCGTTTGTTGTTGAGCATGGATTATGTACCGTCCCTTTGCGTGATGTTGTTTCTGTTTCTACCCCCGGTGGTGTAAGCCTGTGTTCGCAAGAGATTTTGTTTGATGGTGTGCTGCGGTTTGGTGAGCATGCCTTTCTACGGCCAGGACTCGAGATCGAAGATTCCGTTAGTCTCCGCGATGGAGATGTTTATCTTGTTGTCTTTGGGGAATGCTGGATTTATGATTTACGCTTTGTATGCGTCTTCTTCTTCTAGTGTTCAGCTTAGTGACGTTCCCGTGGTGCGACAATTCCCCGACGTGTTTCCGGAGGAGATTCCTGGTTTTCCTCCGAGGCGGGAGATAGACATTAGCATAGAGTTGGTGCCAGGCACAGCTCCGATTTCTCATGCCCCGTATCGTCTAGCGCCTGCGAAGTTGAGAGAACTCAAGGTTCAGTTAGATGACTTGCTGGAGAAGGGTTTCATCCGCCCTAGTATGTCACCGTGGGGAGCGCCCATTTTGCTTGTAAAGAAGAAGGATGGCTCAATGCGGATGTGCATTGATTTTCGTCAGTTGAATAAAGCCACTGTGAAGAATAAATACCCGTTGCCGAGAATTGATGATCTGTTTGATCAGTTGCAAGGTTCTGCGGTGTATTCTAAGATTGATCTTCGTTCCGGGTACCATCAGCTCAGAGTAAGGGACCAAGATGTCGCGAAGACTGCGTTTCGTACGAGGTACGGACATTTTGAGTTTTTGGTGATGCCGTTTGGGTTGACAAATGCGCCTGCAGTCTTCATGGATCTGATGAACCGTGTTTTCCGAGAGTTCATAGATCAGTTTGTGATTGTTTTTATTGACGATATCTTAGTTACTCGAAGACTCCGAGGGAGTACAAGTGCTACTTGGAGATGGTTCTTCTCAGGTTGAGAGAGCAGCAGTTGTATGCGAAGTTTTCCAAGTGCGAGTTTTGGTTGCAACGCGTCGTATTTCTGGGCCATGTCATTTCAGCGCATGGCATTTCTGTGGATCCCAGTAAAGTGGATGCAGTGTTGAACTGGGAGCGATCGAGAAATGTGTGTGAGATTCGCAGTTTCTTAGGTCTGGCTGGCTATTATCGTCGTTTCATTGAGGGGTTTTCTTCTATAGCTAAGCCGATGACCCAATTGACCCAGAAGGATAAGCGGTTTGTTTGGACTGAGCAGTGTGAGAATGCTTTTCAACTGCTCAAGGAGAAGTTAACTACTGCGCCTGTGTTGGCTTTGCCGTCCGGATCAGGTGGTTTTGTTGTTTGTTCTGACGCTTCTCTAAATGGATTAGGTTGTGTGTTGATGCAGAATGGTAGAGTCATTGCGTATGCCTCGCGGCAGTTGAAACCGCACGAGACTCGTTACCCAGTTCATGATTTGGAGTTAGCAGCGGTGGTCTTTGCGTTAAAGATCTGGCGTCACTACCTGTATGGCGAGCAGTTTGTGGTGTAGATGGCGAAGCTGTATGTTGATTTTGTTGTTAGATTGCACGGTGTGCCTGTTTCAATCGTGTCTGATCGAGATCCGAGGTTTACTTCCAGGTTTTGGAAGATTTTGCAGACAGCTTTGGGCACTAGATTGGCTATGAGTATCGCGTATCATCCCCAGACAGATGGCCAATCTGAGCGAACTATCCAGACGTTAGAGGATATGTTGCGTGCTGTTGTGTTGGATTTCGGAGGTAGTTGGCAAGACGCGTTGTCTTTGGTTGAGTTTTCGTATAATAACAGCTACCAAGTGACGATTGGCATGGCGCCTTTCGAGGCTTTGTATGGCCGCAAGTGTAGATCGCCAGTATGTTGGGAAGAAGTGGGGGAGAAGCAGCTATCTGCCCCTGACTTTGTGCAGCAGATGAAAGATCACGTGGATCTTATTAGACAGCGGATGAAAGCTGCCCAGGATCGCCAAGCCAGTTATGCGAATAAGAGGCGTCGACCTCTTGAGTTTCAGGTTGGTGATCGTGTATTTCTCAAAGTTTCTCCGTTTCGTAGTGTGATGCGCTTTGGACGCAAGGGAAAGTTAGCCCCTCGTTACGTTGGTCCTTATGAGATTGTCGAGAGGATTGGCCCTTTGGCGTATCGTCTATTTTTGCCGTCCGAGTTATCTTCTCTGCATGACGTCTTTCACGTTTCCATGTTGAGGAAGTACGAGCCAGATCCGTCTCATGTGCATGGAACTGACGAGGTAGAGCTAGATCAGTCGTTGAGCTATCAGGAATACCCTTTGCAGATCCTTGGCAGAAAAGAGAAACAGTTGAGGAATAAGACCATTCCGTTGGTGATGGTGCAGTGGAGCAAGCATGGTAGGGAAGAAGCTACTTGGGAGATGGAAGAGAAGATGCAGCGCGAGTGGCCGCATCTGTTTGAGTAGCTGTTGAGTTATATTTTTTTCCAGTAGCTAGTAGTTTTGCTGTTTTCCTTCCTTAGTTGTTGTGATTTGTTTGCTCGGTTATCTTGAACTCTTGGCCTTGTGTTGGGTGAGTTTCTGTTTAGCTTCTTGTTGTTGCTCCGAGTTTCAGTTGCTGTGTTGTGCTTTCAGAATTGTTGTTTGATTTCGAGGACGAAATCCTTTTTAGTGGGGGAGAAATGTGAGACCTGGATTTGTAATTGAGAATTATCGTTGGAATGAGTGGAGAGCTAGCGGCTGGTCGGTGGAAAAACCAGTCGAAGCGTGTTTTAGCTCGAGATTCTTGAAACGCCGTCGTTTGCGTGAAGTCTGGTTGCGTTTGTTGTGATCAGCAGATGCTTTAGCGTAGTTGCGTTGAGGGCTAAAACGACTGCGTTTAGATTAGTTGGCGCGACGTCGTTTGGATGTTGCGTCTGGTACCAGCTGGTAGATCGCATGTGAGTTCCTGCTGGTTGATCAGCAGATGTAGATGTCAACGCGGGTCAACTTTCCTGTAGCTCGAAGAGGATGCGTCGTCGTTTCGTTGTTGCGACTGGGAGTCCAGCTGCGAGTGAGTTTCGACGCTATTGCTTGCTGCTGGTATTTCGCGAGAGTTGGCGCCTGGATGATGTCAGTGGAGCGACGTCGTTCGAAATAGTTGTAACGCTGCGTTTTGAGGTTGCGACTGGATCCAGCAGTGAGAAGCGTTGCGTTGTTTTGTCTTGCGACTGGATACCCAGCTGCTGGTTTAGTATGCGACGACGTTTGAGTAAGTTGGTGCGACGCCGTTTTGGAGAACCAGCTGTTAGTTATTTTAGCGATTATTGGTAAGATCAGCTGTTGATTCTTGCGTCTGCTGGTTTGGGAAATTGTTTGCGTCGACTGGTTTTGTCGGTGGACAATTATTTGAAGTGATTCCAGTCGTTGCTAGTGCTATTTATAGGAAGACTTGGTCTTCGAATTGTGATATCATTTCCCATACTTAGCAAATATTTCCAGCCTTTCGTTCCTTATCTTTCGAACCCTAGAACACTGTTCAGCCGTGAGCTTTTCCGGCGTATTTCCCGTCGTTCCGGTGGTTTGTTTTGTCTGCAGATTTTCGATGAAGGACATGGGTGAAGCATCCTATATTCTTGGAATATAGATCTATCGGGATAGATCTAAACGGATGCTCGGACTCACCCAAGCTACCTACATCGATACCATACTTAAGAGGTTCTCTATGGAAGGTGAGCACGAGGCCTGACAACCTATGTGCCACGGGGTCACTCTATCTAAGTCTATATGTCCGAAGACTGATGAGGAGATAGAGAGTATGACACGTGTGCCATATGCCTCGGCAATAGGTAGTATTATGTATGGCATGATCTCCACTAGATCGGATGTCGCATATGCTCTGAGTGTCACGAGCCGCTACCAGGCCAACCCCGGCAATTGCATTGGAAGGCTGTGAAGGATATTCTTAAGTACTTGCGAAGGACTAAGAATATGTTCATGGTCTATGGGGGTGGTGAACTGAAACTGGAAGGCTACACTGATTCTAGCTTCCAGTGTGACGTGGATGATTCGAAGTCAATCTCTGGATTTGTATTCATGCTCAATGGTGGTGCTGTCTCTTGGAAGAGTTCCAAGCAAGACACCATCGCGGATTCAACTACTGAGGTTGAGTACATCGCAGCATCAGCTGCTGCTAAGGAGGCGGTTTGGATAAGGAATTTCGTCCAAGATTTGGGCGTCATTCCTGATGGAGTTGGTCCAGTCCCGATGTACTGCGACAACACTGGTGCCGTTGCGCAAGCAAAGGAGCCTAGGTCTCACCAAAGATCCAAACATATACTGAGGAAATACCTCATAATCCGGGATATTGTGGCTAGAGGTGACATAGCAGTTGAGAGAGTCGCCTCTGCGGACAACATTGCTAATCCTCTTACGAAGCCCTTGCCAGGACCGTTGTTTGAGAAACATCGCGAAATAATGGGACTGCATCTGATGAGTAGTTGGCTTTAGGGCAAGTGGGAAATTGTTAGAGTAGATGCCCATCTAGCCAACTTGTGGCGTGTGGGTTTATAGACTCTTGTATATGACAATCTTTATATATGATATTCGCATTTGTTTATGGCATTCTTTACTTTCATTGTGTTGTATGATGATTAACAATTGCGTTGAGTAAGACCTAGAATGCGCTATAGTGTATGTTACATGTGATAGTGGGTATGACGGCTTGGTTGTACTGATTAGTCCTCACGACTCGAAACGTCATTGAGACTCTACGTGATAGGCGTCTCACTTTGACCCGTTTGCCGACTCACTTGGGGTCATAAGGCGTCGGGATTGGGTGAGACCCCGATGTATGTAGGATTCGATGCATCGTTGTCGAGGATTCACCGCTCGCAGACATGCGTGGATATCCTATGCTATCTGAGGGGATAATAGTGTATAAATCTCTGGCCAGAGTACTAGAAGTGTTTTAGGTAAATGGGTTCCCGCACGGATACTAAGCTCAATGTGTTGAGCACTTGAGGAGGATTTTTGGGAGTGCGACTTCCTAAAAGTCAACAGGGGTCAAATCGTGATTTCCCGCTGTTGAGGGGCAAAACGGTCATTTTGCACTGGGGTTATGAAAAATGGTTTTGCAGATCATAGTATTCAGTTTTGGAAACTGAGTCGATCGGTCTGATCTGATCAGCGATCGGAGTTATGATGAAGTCACGGTGATAGGGATGAACCGAATGTTCATACGTTGGACCCGGGCCCGTTGGACCGGTCCAAGTTTATCACTAGTCTATTTAATTAGACTTAAGGCTTTAATCATGACATGAGATACACACGAACCCTAAACCTAAAGCTCTCGGCCGCCCCTCTCCCCTTCTCACAAGCCGCCGCCGCCGTGCTTGCCACGCTGCCGCCGCCGCCCCTCGCCGGAATTTGTTCTGGCCAAATTTTCGAGGAGTTTCCGTCTGTGCTGATCTCGTCAGGCCTTCTAGTGCAGGCTGACGGAGGAGTCTCCCTTCCAGTCGTGGACCTGATTGACGAATCTACAGCCGCATACCATGAAGAGCCGGTCTTCTTGTAATTCCGGTTGGAGCCAGGCGCAAGTCGCCAGCAAGGTAACTGCCTAAACGCCCTATGAATGGTTCATAGTTTGCAGTAGATCTAAAATTTTATTGAACGTTTCCCGGCCTAATTTTATTCTTCCGCTGCCTCGCCGGGAGACGGGATCCGGATCCGCCATGGTTCCCCAACAAATACCACATAATCCGGGATATTGTGGCTAAAGGTGACATAGCAGTCGAGAGAGTCGCCTCTGTAGAAAACATTTTTGATCCACTTACGAAGCCCTTGCCAGGATCGTTGTTTGAAAAACATCACAAAACAATGGGACTGCGTCTGATGAGTAGTTGGCTATAGGTCAAGTGGGAGATTGTTAGAGTATATGCCCAACTAGCCAACTTTTGGCGTGTGGGTTTTATTGACTCTTGTGTATGACGATCTTTATTTATGAAATACTCATTTCTTTTATGGCATTCTTTATTTTCATTATGTTATAATGTTAACAATTGCATTGGATAAAGACCTAGAATGCACCATAGTGTATGTTAGATGTGATAGTGGATATGATGGCTATCATGAAACACATCTAATAGTCACTGTGTATTCTAATCACGTTCCTAGTCGATTGGGACGTCAAAATGAGGATAAGGCCGCCCGAGCTTGAGACTAGCATCTGCGATGTGAAGTACCATGTTTCATTGTTAGGGAACATTGTTGTTCTGAGCATGCAGATGGATAGTGACCTGGTGATCTATCGAACTATCTTCGTTCGAACTTTCCAAGTGGTTAACATTTATTGAGTGGATAAGTCCGAGGTCTTGGTTGTACTGATTAGTCCTCACTACTCGAAACGTCATTGAGACTCTACATGATAGGTGCCTCACTTTGACCCGTTTACTGACTCAGTTGGGGTCATTAGGTGGCGGGATTGGGTGAGGACCCGATGCATGTAGGAGTCGATTCTTCATTGTCGAGGATTCACCACTCGCTTTTATGCGTGGATATCCTATGCTATTTGAGGAGATAATAGTGTGATAAATCTCTGGCCAGAGTACTAGATTTGTTTTAGGTAAATGGGTTTACCTAGTAACACACTTGATGTCACTATTTGATCTCCGAGATGTATGCATAGTTATTAGATCTCTAGCGACTCTCGATGTACCAATGGTCGTTGATCTAATCGGGATATATGTGTTGAAAGGACCGTACTGTACACTAACCACGACCGACTGGTTCTTGCAGGCACTATCAGTGATAACTAGGGGATCATGGGACGATGTTGCTAGGCGCATTACCATGATCCGATGGATCAGTCCGAAATTGTGATTTCGAGGTCGCAATTGATGTGAGCCCACGGCTAGCTGTATCCCTGAACCATTGAGGGTCACACAAGTACTGGATTCGCGATTCCCGCATGGAAATTGAGCTCAATGTGTTGAGCATAGGAGGAGGAATTTAGGGAGTGCGACTTCCTAAAAGTCAACAGGGGTCAAATTGCGATTTTCCAAAGTTGCAGGGCTAAACTGCAATTTTGGGCTAGGTGGTCTGAAAAATTGTTTTCGCATCATAATAATCAGTTTAGGAAACTTTGTAGATCGGTCCGATCAGATCGTCGATCGGAGTTATGATGAAGCCACGATGATGAAAATGAACCGAATGTTCATATGGACCTGGTCCTGACCCAGGCCCGTTGGGCCGGTCCAAGCCCATCACATGTCTACTTATTATTCGCCTAGGGTAATTATGAACACACTTAACACTCTAAACCCTAGCAAGAGCCGCCCCCTCTCCTCACTCCCTCTCCCACGGCCGCCGACCACCACGCGCTGCCCGCCGTCCGCCGTGCCGCCGCTCGCCGCCGGTACTCATGTGATTGGACTTGTTCCGATCACGTCGACGAGGAGATTCCGTTAGTGTCAAATTCTTCAGCTCTTCTAGTGCAGACTGACGAAGGAGTCCTGTTTCCAGTCGTGGACCGGATTAGGAGATCTACCGCCGCCAACCTTGAAGTGCCAGTTTTCCTGTGAATCTGGTCGGAGCCAGGCGCCTAGACGCCAGCAAGGTAACCTTCATTGAAACATCCTATGTATGTTTTAGTGCATTATTTGTTATGTATTGAACGTTCCCGGGGCAAATTTTGAAACTTCCGCTGCGCCTCCGAGAACGGGATCCGGATCCACCACTACGCCAACAGTACCAGCAGAGTATGTGATGCTATTTGGGTGGTTATAGACCAATTGTCGAAGTCTACACATTTTATTCCCTATGGGATGACCTTCCCGTTGAAGAAAATGGCAAAGCTGTACGTTGATTTTGTTGTTAGACTGCACGGTGTGCCTGTTTTGATCGTTTCCGACCGAGATCTGAGGTTTACTTCCAGGTTTTGGAAGATGTTTGAAACAGCTTTGGGTACCAGATTGGCGATGAGCACCGCATATCACCCCCAAACAGATGGCCAATCTGAGAGAACTATCCAGATGTTGGAGGATATGTTACGAGCTGTTGTGTTGGATTTTGGAGGTAGCTGGCAAGACGCGTTGTCTTTATTGGAGTTTTCCTAAAATAACAGCTATCAAGTAACGATTGGAATGGCGCCGTTTTAGGCTTTGTATGGTAGAAAGTGCAGATCGCCGGTGTGTTTGGAAGAAGTGGGGGAGAAGCAGCTATCTGCCCCTGACTTTGTGCAGCAAATGAAAGATCATGTAGATCTTATTCGACAGCGGAAGAAAGCTGCCCAGGATCGCCAAGCCAGTTATGCGAATAAGATGCATCTACCTCTCGAGTTTCAGGTTGGTGATCAAGTTTTTCTCAAAGTTTCTCCGTTTCGCAGTGTGATCGCTTTGGACGCAAGGGAAAGTTATCCCCTCGTTACGTCGGACCGTATGAGATTGTTGAGAGGATTGGCCCTTTAGCGTATCGGCTGTTGTTGCCGCCAGAGTTGTCTTCTCTACATGACGTCTTTCATTTTCATGTTGAGGAAGTACGAGCCAGATCCGTCTCATGTGCTTAGGACTGACGAGCTTGAGCTAGATCAGTCGTTGAGCTATCAGAAATACCCCTTGCAGATCCTTGGCAGAAAAGAGAAACAGCTGAGAAATAAAACCATTCCGTTGGTGATGGTGCAATGGAGCAAACATGGAAGGGAAGAAGCTACTTGGGAGCTGGAAGAAAAGATGCAGCGCGAGTGGCCGCATCGGTTTGAGTAGCTGTGAGCTAAATTTCCTGTAGTTTGTAGCTTTTGGTTGTATTTCTTCCCTAGTTGTTGTAAATTGTTTGCTCAGTTATCTTGAACTCTTGGCCATGAGTTAGGCGAGTTCCTATTTTGTATTTTGCTGCTGTGTTGTGCTTTCAGAATTGTTGTTTGATTTCAAGGATGAAATCCCTTTAGTGGGGGAGAAATGTGATACCTGAAATTGAAAAGATTAATTTGGTTGGAATCAATCGGTTTTTAGAGATTTCTGGTGGTTCAGATCTCTGTTTGGAAGTTCGGTTGGTATTTTCGGGTCAGATTTCACATTTTAAGCAATTCTGGAAGTTTTCGTATTTTTGAGTAGAGATCTGGTTGTGAGATCTGGTTTTGTTGTGGAAGCTGGTCGGTGGTGAAATCCAGTCGCAACGTTTAATTGGTAGCACGAGATTTCGATACGCCGTCGTTTTTATGAAATCTGGATGCATTGTGTTTTAGTGAAGTCTGGTAGCATGCTTGTATAGCTGCTGCTTTATATTGTTTGTTGAGGGCAAAACGATAGCGTTTTGATAAGTTGGTGCGATGCCGTTTGAGTGTTACGTCTGGTACCAGCTGCAAGAGATTTTTTCGCATGTGTGTCGTCTGGTTGTCCGGCTGAGAGCAGATGTCAACGATGGTAAACGCTACTGTAGCTTGCGTCTGGTTATTTTGCGCGAGAGCTAGCGTCTGGATGACGTAGGTTGTGCGTCGTCGTTTTGGTTAGCGCTAAGGAATCCAGACGAGGGGTTAGCGACCAGCTGTTGGGTCTGTGAGACGTCGTTTACGTAAGTTGGAACGCAGCGTTTTGATGCAATGTCTGGTACCAGCTTTTGGGTGTTAGACAATCCAGCTTTTAGGATTTGAGAACCAGTCGTTGGTTGTTATGCGTCGTCTGATTTTGTCGGTGGACTTGTTAACCAGCTTTCATGCGTGATTTAGGAAGACTTGGCCTTCTATTTGAGATACCAGATCCCATACTTAGCGAAATATTCTCTCGATTGTCGAAACCAGTCGTTGGTTGTTATGCGTCGTCTGATTTTGTCGGTGGACTTGTTAACCAGCTTTCATGCGTGAATTTAAGGAAGACTTGGCCTTCTATTTGAGATACCAGATCCCATACTTAGCGAAATATTCTCTCGATTGTCGACCTCTGTTCTTCGAACCCTAGTACTGTTCAACGTGAGTTTCTCCGGAGATTTCCCGTTGTTTCCGGCCATTTTTTGATACGATTCGAGGTAGCATTGGACTTCTCTCTAAAAGCTCCTTTATCCTATACCCGTTTTGGAGGCTGTTGTGGGCTAGAGCAGAAGCACGAAGTTGCTGGTTTAGCTCGTGCATTTCGTAGTTTAGGTAGAACTTCGTTAATTCGATGAGATCTTGTTCCTAGCCTAGAATTGAGCTTCCTGTTGAGTTATTGTGTAGGATGATAGCTGGTTGAGTGTGTGTAGCTCCCAGCGTGCTTTCTGTGTATTAGCGTCCCTGTGATTTATGCCCTGTGTGCTTCAACAGGTTTATATCCAGATTTCTCGTGACCTTTTCTTGTAGTAATTGTTGCACAGAAAGTATAAGGTACGGATTTGAGCTTGTGATAGCTTGGAAGTGGCGTGAGGTATTCTGTGAGGCTGCTGGGATGTTTGGGTGAACATGGTTGTGTATTGCTTGCTGAGCATTTGTGTTTATGCTAGCTGTTTTATTGATGTGCATACTGTTAGAGTAGATGCCCAACTAGCCAACTTGTGGCGTGTGGGTTTTATAGACTCTTGTACAAACGATCTTTATATATGATATTCGCATTCTTCTATATGGCATTCTTTACTTTCATTATGTGTGTAATGATTTATAATTGTGTTGAGTAAAGACCTAGAATACACTAAAGCGTATGTTAGATGTGATAGTGGGTATGACGGCTATCATGAAACACATCTAATAGTCGCTGTGTATTCTGAACATGTTCCTAGTCGATTGGGCCGTCAAAATGAGGATAAGGCCGCCCGAGTTCGAGACTAGTATCTGTGATGCGAAGTACCATGTTTCATTGGTAGGGAACATTGTGATGTTCTGAGCATGCAGATAGATAGTGACCTGGTGATCTATCGAACTACCCTCGTTCGGACTTTCCAAGTGGTTACCATTTGTCGAGTGGAAACGTCCGAGGTCTTGGTTGTACTGATTAGTCCTCACGACTCGAAACGTCATTGAGACTCTACATGATAGGCGTCTCACTTTGACCCGTTTGCCGACTCATTTGGGGTCACCAGGCGTCGGGATTGGGTGAGACCCCGATGCATGTAGGAGTCGATGCATCGTTGTCAAGGATTCACCGCTCGCAGACATGCGTGGATATCCTATGCTATCTGAGGGGATAATATTGTTCAAATCTCTGGCCAGAGTACTAGAAGTGTTTTAGGTAAATGTGTTTACCTAGTTACACTCGCGATGTCACTATTCGATCTCCAAGATGTATGCATAGCTATCGGATCTATAGCGACTCTCGATTTACCAATGGTCGTTGATCTGATCGGGATATGTGGATTGAAAGGACCGTACTGTACGCTAACCACGACCGACTGGTTCTTGCAGGCACTATCAGTGATACCTAGGGTATCATGGGGCGATGTTGCTAGACGCTTTACCATGATCCGTTGGGCAGGTCCGGAATTGTGATTCCGGAGCCGCAATGGTTGTGGGCCCACGGCTAGCTGTATCCCTGAACCATTGAGGGTCACACAAGTACTGGATTCGAGAATCCCGCACGGATACTCAGCTCAGTGTCTTGAGCACGAGAAGAGGATTTCGGGAAGTGCGTCTTCCTAAAAGTCAACAGGGGTCAAACCGGGGTTTCCCGCTGTTGAGGGGCAAAACGGTCATTTTGCAATTTAGGGTCATATGATCTGAAAAATTGTTTTTCACATCATAACATTCAGTTTTTGAAACTGAGTCGATCGGTCCGATCTGATCGGCGATCGGAGTTACGATGAAGTCGCAGCAATGGATATCGTCATTTGGACCCGGGCCCGATGGGCCGGTCTAAACAATTTTTCAGATTATCAAACCCCAAATAGCAAAATGACCGTTTTGCCCCTCAACAGAGTCAAATCCCGGTTTGACCCCTGTTGACTTTTAGGAAGTCGTACTTCCCAAAATCCTCTTCTCGTGCTCAACACATTGAGCTGAGTATCCGTGTGAGAATTTCGAATCCAGTACTTGTGTGACCCTCAATGGTTCAGGGATACAGCTAGCCGTGGGCCCACAACCATTGTGGCTCCGGAATCACAGTTCCGGACCTACCCATCGGATCATGGTAAAGCGTCTAGCAAC
>KV011866.1:6659-25606 GCA_001598015.1 Dorcoceras hygrometricum
GATCTCCAAGATGTATGCATAGTTATCGGATCTCTAGCGACTCTCGATTTACCAATGGTCGTTGATCTGATCGGGATATATGTGTTGAAATGACCGTACTGTATGCTAACTACGACCAACTGGTTCTTGCAGGCACTATCAGTGATACCTAGGGGATCATGGCGCGATGTTGCTAGGCGCTTTACCATGATCTGATGGGCAAGTCCGAAATTGTGATTTCGGAGCCGCAATGGTTGTGGGCCCACGGCTAGCTGTATCCCTGAACCATTGAGGGTCACACAAGTACTGGATTCATGATTCCCGCACGGAAACTGAGCTCAATGTGTTGAGCATAAGAAGAGGATTTTAGGGAGTGCGACTTCCTAAAAGTCAACAGGGGTCAAATTGCGATTTCCCACTGTTGAGGGGCAACACGGTCATTTTGGACTAGGTATCTGAAAAATGGTTTTTCACATCATAATATTTAGTTTTGGAAACTGAGTCGATCGGTCCGATCTGATCGGCGATCGGAGTTGTAATGAAGTCGCAGTGATGGATATCGTCATTTGGACCCGGGCCCGTTGGACCGGTCCAAGTCCATTGCTAGTCTACTTAGAATAGACTCAGGGCTTCATTACAATACAACACAACTCATAACATAGCCTCCATATATCACACACGGCCGCCCCTCTCCTCTCGCCCCCTCTCTCGGCCGCGCCGCCGCCCAAGTGCCGCTGCCCCGCCGCCGCATACGTTGATCGGACTTGTTCCGATCAGCTTGACGAGAATTTTCCGTCCGTGCCAAAATCCATCAGCTTTCTAGTGCAGGCTGATTGGAGGAAGATTGTTTCCGGTCGTGGACCTAATTGACGATCTACTGCCGCCTACAGTTTGAAGTGCCGGTTTCCTCGTGAAACTGGTCGGAGCCAGGCGCCTAGACGCCAGCAAAGTAACTATCTACGAACACCCTATGAATGTTTGTAGATTTATCTTGAATGTATTGAACACTTTCCGGGCAAATTTTTGTTTTTCCGCTGCGCCTCGGGAAGTGGGATCCGGATCCGCCACCGTATGCCGACAGTGGTATCAGAGCAAAGGCTCGGATCCTTCAATACATCGTTGCCTGAATTGCATTTAGATCAAAATTTTGAAATCGAAAAAAAAAATTTCGATGGCTGCCGGCCGCCGCCGTGGGCGGCGGCAACCACCTGCCGGCGCGAGCGCATATGCACGTGCCACATCGCACATCGCGCGCGATGATATGCGCGTTTGACGTGCATAGCGACCGAGAGTGGCCGCTGCCCCGCGCACTGGTTGCGCAACAAATGGGGCAGCATGGTGGCCGGAACCTGGCCGCGCAAATTGTTGCGTGCGGCCGGCCGTTGCGCACTGGTTGCACGATGATGGACGCGCGGAGATGCGCTGGTCGCGCATTGTATTGCGCGGCTGTGCCGCGCAATTCGCTGCCGCGCGCGGCCTTGTGCCGCACGCGATATGTGGCGGCCGCCGCCGCCGTCCGACGTGTTTCCCGGCATCGTTGCGACGGCTGATTTTCTTCTAGGTTTTGTTCGGGCCTGTCCCGGGCAGCCCATGAATTTTTCAGGCCGATATTCGATATCGGGTCGATTTTGGTCGATTTTCAATTTTGAGATTTTTGGGCCTGAAATTATTCTAAGCCCAATTTAATGCAATTAAAATTGCAAAATATGATTTTAGTTATGAAATATGATTTTATAATTAAAATATGATTTTGTTGATTAAAATATGATTTTATCGACAAAATGTGATTTTATTATAAAATGCGATTTTATGATTAAAATATGATTTTGTGGTAAATAATTTGATTATTTAAATTTATGAATATTAATTAGATTGATTGCATGTTTGGGATGATCGAGAGTCGTGCCCAATGTGTTAGGTGTATGCTTTAGGTTTTGCGATTTCGGTTGTATTTGATATTGTTGATTATCATTTATTAAAGTGGGTCTGTTTGTGGCCCGTTCCCACCCCTTAAAATTGTATCCCTTATGTGTCATGAAAATTTAATTGTAAATTACTAGACTTTGTGGGAGGACATTTGAAGATGGTGGGCCCATGACGATCAAAAATATTGAAGATCGAAGATCTGTAAAACCTGAAGCAATTGTAATAGGATTGCATTGCATATTGCATTTCACATAGGATTGGACCCAGGTCCGTGATTGGCAACCACGGACCACATAGCTCTCGCGATCGATCATCCCAAAGTTATTTATATATTTGATATATGTTGAATCCGCATGTTTTAAATTTGATTTAAAATTATTGCATGAGACCAAATTTTCAAAAATAAAATCCCTCGTTTTAAATACGATTTAAAACTAATATCAAGATTAAAAGTTTATTCGATAAACTAAAGGGAATTTAAATCTGTTTAAATACCCCTACTGTAACGCCCCAAAATCCATAGGACCACATTTATGCATTTTATTGATCTCATGGGCCAAATTGGCAATTTTAAATGTTATGTATTTGCTGATTTTAATTAATTTCAGAAATGAGATGCGCTGCGGCTGGTACCAGCAGATGACTCCAAAGAGTGATGCACGAGCTGGTTTAAATCGGATTGAAAAATATTTTAAAGAGGTGAAATGATTTCTTTTGGAAAAGGTTTGGTACTTTACAAATTAAAATGGTTAGAAGGGAGTTTTTATTAAAATACTGCAACTTGTTTAAAGTGTGTCATGCTAAATATTACAAGTAGCTTGCCACTAATCCCTTCGGTATTTAAACCTGTTTTTAAAAAAGATCTTTATCATTTTCAAATAAATCCTCCTGTGTTCTTCAAAATTATTTGCAGAGAAGTTCGTGTATTGCTCAAGGGGAAGAATTCTGCAGGGATGAACTCTCGACATGAGAGGTTCACCGCTGTCAAGGAGCTTATGACGAGCCGCATGCGCGATGGGACTTCGGTCCACGAGCATGGGATTCGTATGATTGGGCTCGTTGAAAAGCTGGCGAACCTTGATATCACACTTCCACATGAGCTGTCTGTGGATGTGCTTCTCCTCTCACTACCCATTGCATTCGACCCCTTTGTGGTCAACTTCAACATGAACAAGCTGGAAGCCACCCTTGAAGAGGTGGTGAACATGCTTGTAGTGTTTGAAGGGACCATAAAGAAGGACAAGCCCGTCCTCCTTATGGGCTCTTCTTCCTCTGCAAAGAAGGGGCCCAAACACAAGGGCAAGAAGCGTTCTGCCCCTGCGAAGGAGGAAAAGCCCACCAAGAAGCCCAAGGCAAGGACTTCAAGGCCGAACAAATATGAGGATGTTTGCCACCACTGTCACAAGCCTGGACATTGGATGAGGAACTGTAAGGATTACCTCGAGCAGTTGCGAACTGTAAAAGGTATGTTCTACATTGAGAGAAGTTCCAACTCGCGATGTGGAAACACATACAACAACAATTAAAAGGAAACACGATAGCTTGAACCCAGCACAACTTTGGCACGCTAGGCTATGTCATATTTCTCTAAGAATGATGAACAAGTTAGTTAGGAGTGACATGTTTGATTCGTTAGACATTAACTCCCTACCGACTTGTGAGTCTTGTATCAAGGGAAAGATGACTAAACAGCCCTTTAAGGGCAAGCCTGAACATACCCAAGGCCTATTGGATTTGATCCATACTGATGTGTGTGGTCCGCTTAGTATTGGTACTAAATACGATCACACATACTTCATCACCTTTACCGACGATCACTCTAGGTATGGGTACTTGTACTTAATGAAGCACAAGTCTGAATCCTTTGAAAGGTTCAAAGAATTCAAGGCTGAAGTAGAAAATCAATTTGACAAGAGTATTAAAACACTTCGATCTGATCGAGGTGGTGAATACTTAAGTGCTGAATTTCAAGACTATCTTAAAGAGAATGGGATTCTCTCGCAGTGGACCCCTCCAGCCACACCACAGCTCAATGGTGTAGCGGAGCGTCGTAATCGAACCTTGATGGACATGGTTCGATCTATGATGAGCTTCACTGAACTTTCTACCTCGTTTTGGGGCTATGCGCTCGAAACGGCGGTAATGTTGTTGAACAATGTTCACACCAAGGCAGTGGATAAGACTCCATATGAGATGTGGATGGAAAAACCACCCAAATATTCATACATGAGGATTTGGGGATGTCCTGCTTACGTGAAGCAGACAGTGGGAGATAAGCTGGATACGAGATCCATCTTATGTTACTTCGTTGGGTATCCAAAGAATTCCATTGGATACTACTTCTACTATCCCAACGAAATAAAAGTGTTTGTTTCTAGGAATGCCACCTTTATGGAAAGGGAATTTCTACTTGATAGAAAGGACAAAATAGTAGAACTCGAAGAGGTTCGAGAACCAACTGAAGTACCGAGTGAATCTCCTGTGCCTCCAGAGCCAGTGCCAGAAATGGTCGCACCTAGGAGATCCGAAAGGGTTCATAGGGCTCCTGAGAGATATGGTTTTCTCCTTGAAGACGATCAAGGTGATCAAGTTGTTGGATCTGATCCAAGAACTTTCAAGGAGACAATTTCCGATGCTGATTCTAATTTGTGGCTTGAAGCAATGCAGTCTGAGTTTGACTCAATGCATGCGAACCAAGTTTGGACTCTTGTTAACCCTCACGAAGGAATTGTTCCTATTGGGTGTAAATGGGTATACAAGAGGAAACTTGGGCCTGATGGTAAGGTAATGACCTACAAGGCACGACTGGTCGCGAAAGGCTACACTCAAAGGCAAGGTGTTGACTAAGATGAAACCTTTTCACCAGTCGCAATGTTCAAGTCGATTAGAATCTTACTAGCCATAGCCGCATGGTACGACTATGAGATATGGAAAATGGATGTGAAAACTGCGTTGCTTAATGGAAACATTAAGGAAGAGATCTATATGATGCAGCCTGAGGGTTTCACATCTGTAGGAAGGGAGCATAAGGTATGCAAACTTCAGAGATCGATCTACGGTCTCAAACAAGCATCGAGGAGTTGGAACCTGAGATTCGATGAAACAATTAAGGAATTTGGTTTCATCAAGAATCCCGAGGAGCCATGTGTATATAAGAATGTAGTTAAAAGCGCTGTGACATTTCTTGTACTTTACGTTGATGACATTCTACTCATTGGGAATGATGTATGAATGCTGCAGTCAACTAAGTATGGTTGTCTAGTAGATTCTCGATGAAGGACATGGGTGAAGCATCCTATATTCTTGGAATACAGATCTATCGGGATAGATCGAAACGGATGCTCGGACTCACCCAAGCCACCTACATCGATACCATACTTAAGAGATTCTCTATGGAATAGTCCAAGAGAGGACACCTACCTATGAGCCACGGGGTCACTCTATCTAAGTATATGTGTCCGAAGACTGATGAGGAGATAGAGAGTATGGCACGTGTGCCATATGCCTCGGCAATAGGTAGTATTACGTATGGCATGATCTCAACTAGACCAGATGTCGCATATGCTCTGAGTGTCACGAGCCACTACCAGGCCAACCCCGGTCAATTGCATTGGAAGGCCGTGAAGGATATTCTTAAGTACTTGCGAAGGACTAAGAATATGTTCATGGTCTATGGGGGCTGTGAACTGAAATTGGAAGGTACACTGATTCTAGCTTCCAGTGTGACGTGGATGACTCGAAGTCTACCTCTGGATTTGTATTCATGCTCGGTGCTGTCTCTTGGAAGAGTTCCAAGCAAGACACCATCGCGGATTCAACCACTGAGGCTGAGTACATTGCAGCATCAGCTGCTGCTAAGGAGGCGGTTTGGATAAGGAATTTCGTCCAAGAGTTGGGCGTCATTCCTGATGGATTTGGTCCAGTCCCGGTATACTGCGACAACACGAGTGCCGTTGTGCAAGCAAAGGATCCTAGGTCTCACCAAAGATCCAAACATATACTGAGGAAATACCACATAATCCGGGATATTGTGGCTAGAGGTGACATAGCAGTTGAGAGAGTCGCCTCTGCGGACAACGTTGCTGATCCACTTACGAAGCCCTTGCCAGGACCGTTGTTTGAAAAACATCGCGAAACAATGGGACTGCGCTTGATGAGTAGTTGGCTATAGGGCAAGTGGGAGATTGTTGGAGTAGATGCCCAACTAGCCAACTTGTGGCGTGTGGGTTTTATAGACTCTTGTATGAAACGATCTTTATATATGATATTCGCATTTGTTTATGGCGTTCTTTATTTTCATTATTATTATAATGTTAACAATTGCGTTGGATAAAGACCTAGAATACACCACAGTATATGTTAGATGTGATAGTGGATATGATGGCTATCATGAAATACATCTAATAGTCACTGTGTATTCTGAATTCGTTCCTAGTCGATTGGGCCATCAAAATGAGGATAAGGCCGCGAGAGTTCGAGACTAGCATCTGCGATGTGAAGTATCATGTTTCATTGGTAGGGAACATTGTGATGTTCTGAGCATGCAGATGGATAGTGACCTGGTGATCTATCGAACTACCCTCGTTCGGACTTTCCAAGTGGTTACCATTTGTCGAGTGGAAAAGTCCGAGGTCTTGGTTGTACTGATTAGTCCTCACTACTCGAAACGTCATTGAGACTCTACATGATAGGCGTCTCACTTTGACCCGTTTTCCCACTCACTTGGGGTCATTAGGCGGCGGGATTGGGTGAGATCCCGATGCATGTAGGAGTCGATGCTTCGTTGTCGAGGATTCACCGCTCGCTCTCATGCGTGGATATCCTATGCTATCTGAGGGGATAATAGTGTATAAATCTCTGGCCAAAGTACTGGATGTGTTTTAGGTAAATGGGTTTACCTAGTTACACTCGCGATGTCACTATTCGATCTCCAAGATGTACGCATAGCTATCGGATCTCTAGCGACTCTCGATTTACCAATGGTCGTTGATCTGATTGGGATATATGTGTTGAAAGGGCCGTACTGTACGCTAACCACGACCAACTGGTTCTTGCAGGCACTATCAGTGATACCTAGGGGATCATGGCGCGATGTTGCTAGGCGCTTTACCATGATCCGTTGGGCAAGTCCGAAATTGTGATTTCGGAGCCGCAATGGTTGTGGGCCCACGGCTAGCTGTATCCCTGAACCATTGAGGGTCACATAAGTACTGGATCATGATTCCCGTACGGAAACTGAGCTCAATGTGTTGAGCATAAGAAGAGGATTTTAGGGAGTGCGACTTCCTAACACGGTCATTTTGGACTAGGTATCAGAAAAATGGTTTTTCACATCATAATATTCAGTTTTGGAAACTGAGTCGATCGGTCAGATCTGATCGGCGATCGGAGTTGTAATGAAGTCGCAGTAATGTATATCGTCATTTGGGCCAGTCCAAGTCCATTCCTAGTCTACTTATAATAGACTTAGGGCTTCATTACAATACAACACAACTCATAACCTAGCCTCCATATATCACACACGGCCGCCCCTCTCCTCTCGCCCCCTCTCTCGGCCGCGCCGCCGCCCGGCCGCCGCATACGTTGATCGGACTTGTTCCGATCAGCTTGACGAGGAGTTTCCGTCCGTGCCAAAATCCATCAGCTTTCTAGTGCAGGCTGATTGGAGGAAGATTGGTTCCGGTCGTGGACCTGATTGACGATCTACTGCCGCCTACAGTTTGAAGTTCCGGTTTCCTCGTGAAACTGGTCGGAGCCAGGCGCCTAGACGCCAGCAAGGTAACTATCTACGAACACCCTATGAATGTTTGTAGATTTATCTTGAATGTATTGAACACTTTCCGGGCAAATTTTTTGTTTTTCCGCTGCGCCCCGGGAAGTGGGATCCGGATCCGCCACCGTATGCCGACAAGAACTGTTTATTTATAAATAGAACAAAACAGTACAACGGTATTTGCATGTTATCTTTATTCATACAAGATCTGACCAGTAGTCACAAAACCAGATTTCCTCAACTACTAACGCTAACTATTCAAGGACTATACTAGCAGTAGATCTCTAGTACTTCCTATTTGTAACGCCCCAAAATCCATAGGACCACATTTATACATTTTATTGATCTCATGGGCCAAATTGGCAATTTTAAATGTTATGTATATGCTGATTCATTGATTTCAGAACATGCGATGTATTGCGGCTGGTTCCAGCAGATGACTCCCAAGAGTAATGCACGAGCTGGTTTTAAATCGATTGGAAAATATTTTAAGGATGACAAATGATTTCTTTTGAAAAAGGTTTGGTATTTTACAAATTAAAATGATATGAAGGGAATTTTACTAAATTTTATAAGTGTGTCATGCTTAATTTTTCAAGTAGCCTGCCACTAATCCCTTTCATATAAAAACATGTTTTCAAAGTAAGATCTTTATCATTTTGCAAAGAAAAATCTTGAGGTGTTCTTCAAAATATTTCCAGAAGAGTTCGTGCGTTGCTTAATGAGAAGATTTCTGCAGGAATCGGTTGCTGTTGCAAAGCTTTGTTTAAGGCAAGTAAAAGCTGATTTTTTGACTCACCATTTGAAGCATATATTGTTGTTTCTGAGTTTTTTGCTTGTATGTTTAACAGTATGATTAAAGTTCATGTTTTAAATGATTTAGACATGAAAATGAAGGAAAGATGGGTTCGAAAATATTGTTTTGATGCTTCCAAATATTTTTCAGAAAGTTTATGATGTTTTAAAGTGCTGAGAATTTGAGTTTATTCCCAGAATGCTTATGAATATTCTTCAATTTAGTAGTTGTAATATCAGAATTTGATAACGGTGTATCGGTAGTTGCTAGTCGAATCATTATGAATTTTGGTTTGATAGGCAACGTGTAACGACCAGATCATTAGAAGTCCACAATTAGAAAGATATGAGATTGAGGGATTACATTGCTATTTCAATTCGATTCTTGAATATTTCAGTCTATGTTATGATCAATCTTTATATTATTATGGATTGATATTAAAATGCTAGAATACAAGTACCGTAGATGTTTAGTAACTTCTGCGAACCAAATGGATTCTCTATTTAACTAAAATTCTCGGGTTCCATGCACATCTTTTGTTTTGAAAAACAGAGCACGCTTTCTTAAGAGTTTTGCATATTGAGATAACGTGTTTGTTTTCCTTAGTCATGGTGAATCATATAAATAGGATCTTAAGCTGCTTCATGCATCATTACTTTCAAATCAAATCATATTAAGCGGTGCTCGCTCTCAAAGAAGCCGAATCAAAAATACTTTCAAAGTGTTTTAGAGGAAACAGGCGGTGCGCAAGAAGTATATTGAATTTTCTGCTGTTCTTGTGTTAAAGATACCAGGCAAGTAAACTCTGTTTCTTGCTCACTCAATAGAAAGCATATATTCGATTCTGTTTTTATGTTTATGTATGAGTTTTAAAGGAAGATGGTTTCGACTGTTCTTCAAGGAAAAACCATGAATTTCATGCTCTGTTTTTATGAAGAAGTTGAGTTACTGTATATTTTGATTCAAGGATGGTTTAGAAAATGTTTTGGTGATGTTATTCTAATGAATTCCTGAGATTTCCAGTAATTCATTCATCGAAGTAGCTTACAAGTAGCTTATTCGATTCTTTACAGAAGTTTTAGAAAGTATGTCGAAGTCTTTAGAGGAAGGTAACCTTTGTAGTTCATGGCTATCTACAATAGGAAAGCTGGTTTTTTTTATACCTCTGCTGATATAGTCTTATCGAAAATATTCTAAGTGTGAAATCAGCAGGTTCATTTCTTTGATCGCAAATTCAGCAGATGCTTTGCTTTCGCAAATTCAGCAGATGCTTTGCTTTCGCAAATTCAGCAGATGTTTTGTAAAATCAGCAGATGCATAAATCAGCAGTAGCGACTGGTTGTAGCGACTGAGTTATGCGCTACGACATCGTTTCGATTGATAATTATTTAAAAGACCTCGCGACTGGATTCTTGTCTTGCGACTGATTCCTATTCGTTGCGACTGGTACTGTTCACCAGCAGATGTAATTCACTTCATTATTTCAGCAGTTGCTTTACTTATTTCTAAGTACTGTGCATTCAGCTGGTATTAGTCTTGTGACTGATATTGTTTACCCAGCTGGTCACTGTTCATTCTTCGTCTTCTTCATTAGATAACGAAAATCTCAGAATTTGATTCTTCTTTCAATTCTAAATCAGTTTAATGAATCTTTCGACCTATCTGACAGATTCAACTAGCTAAATTATTCAGTTTTCATCTTCGCAAGCATTACAAGGAAATCCTTTATAGTTCCAAAACATCATTAGACAAACAAAAACCAGTAACGCAAATACAAAGAAAGAAAACAGAGCAGAACATTGTTTTACGAAATGTTTTAAGTTATGACAATGAAAAAGGTCCCTAATGAAAGGGTGAGTGCGCGGCTGACGAACCGTGTGCCCTTTTAACCAGGAAGGACTAGGATTACAGGTCGACGGATCTGTATACCCCTTCAACCATGAGCCATAGTGCTAAGACTGATATCAGGAGTTTGATCAAACGAAATGGACCAAATGTTTAAAGTATTGTCATAATTTTCCCATAAAATGAAAGAAGAGCACAAGAGTGATTACGATCACAGCTCCTAAGAAAAGTTTAAAGAAAATGTTTTCAGAATTGATTCATGCTTATGCTTTCGATTTCTACTAGACTTCATAAGTTATGTTACGCTTGTTCATTCTTAAGCGTAAAGTTCAAACTCTAGTATGTACCAGTTCTTGAGCAATTGTATTCTTACTTTTGTTATTCCAGATTTTACCTGCTGGGCCTTTGGCTCACTAGTTTTCGTTGAGTGCAGGTGAATTTCAGCAGGAAGATGGAGGGAGATGAACAGAATGGAAGGAATGTGTTTATCGTGGACATATATTGTTTTCTTCTGTTTCGAAGATCATAGCTTCTTTTTGAGAACACTGATGTACTGTACTAAATATTCTGGTTTAAGTTGTATCAAAACAAGATTTCAGAATTTGTTATGTTTTCAACCAGACGTTATCACACTACGAGATGCATTATTGACAGATTGATATAGTTGTTCTCATCATTTCCGCACCATTGTATAAATTATTCTAGATTCTTACCCCTGAATGTGAAACATTTTATTATACTCGTTTCAACCCAGATAGATAGTAGCGATCCATTCTCCAACGTTTATAACTTCTGATTTCGTTCAATTGAACCCCAAAATGTATAATGATTTCGTTAAGAAAATGAGGGTCGTTACACAACGGCTGATAGCATAGTTGTTGTTTTGATGTTACATATACTCAGTTTTATTCTAGCAGTTGCATTTCCTTGTTAAAATCCAGCAGCTGCGTTGTTTTCATAAATTCAGCAGATGCACTGTTCACCAGCAGGTGCATGTTTGTTATTAAAATCCAGTATATGCACTGTTCATCAGCAGATGCATTTTATTGTAAAATTTCAGTAGTTGCAATATTCGTTTCTAAAGTACTGTTCATTACAGCTGGTATTAGTCTTGCGACTGGTACTGTTCATTGCAGCTGGTATTAGTCTTGTGACTGATACTGTTCATTGCGACTGGTTGTTAATATTTTTCCTTCGGCTGGTCGATATGTTAACGACGCCGTTCCATTTAAAATGTACCTTGTGTCTGGTTTCTTTTAGTAAAAATCCTTGCGTCTGGTTTTACATATGTTAGCGTTTTCTTGCAACTGGTCGTTTAACACTTTTCTTACGGCTGGTTGACGCGCTAATGACGTCGTTTCATTTAATATGTTTAAAAAGCCCTTGCAGCTGGTTTTATCCTTGCAGCTGGTTTTATTCACTTCGACTGGTTCCTCTTGCGACTGGTCCCATGATAATGATTATGTTTACAAAGTCAAACTCGATACTCAGTAAAGTTTTAAAATAGGAAGCGAGAGTTTTGAATGATGGAACCCGAGGTTTCTTAAGAAAGAAATTTTTACGAAAGAATGTTAATGGAACAAAGTTTATTTTAAGATTATGGCATAGATAGTTGACGGTCACCAAGGAGAAGGGTGAGCAGTTGTCTAGATGTCGACTGCCCTTTCATATGAGCTATATGCTAAAACTGATATCGGAAGTCATTTTGATCAAAGTGCAACACGGACCATGAGGAGCTTATATGCCATAAATCTAAAGAAAAGATATGGATAATGAGATCTGGGCTATTATCCCCTGTCTCCACGTTTAACGAAAGAAATGTGTATGTATTGGTCGGATGTCTACCTGCGTATTTAAACTTGTTATTATTCAGGTTTTACTTGCTGAGCCTTTAGGCTCACTAGCTTTTAAAATGGTGCAGGTGCGACAGCGGGAGAACGAACAGAAGGTGAAACTTGAAATACAGCTGCTGGGTGGTGTTGTGTTTATCCAAGGCCTACGTTTTCCGTGTCACAGTTGATGTATTTTGTTTAGAATGTACTGTATTAGATCAGTTGCAATAGTTGTATATTTACATAAAATAGCAGCTGTTGTAAATCGCAATTGCAATTATCAATGAAAACTGTTTTCCACAAATATTTTAGTAGTTGCGCGCAAATAAGTGTCTGCTAGTTTTTGAGTTGTCTTGTGTTTCGATTTCTTTTAAGTTATAAGAATACAGCATATAACAAATTATCTTTTAGCCTTCTTTTGTTTCAAAAATTTTTAAGTACTCCCCAATTCGTGATTCCCGTGGGTTCGGGCGTCACACTATTAGTCGTCCTTCTTCTAGGTAGCCAGCTCTCACCACCCTTGCCCCATCAATTCAGCTCTCTTCTACCTGTTGTCATGCACACATACAAAACAAAACAACAGCCGGATAGACTCCGGTGAGAAACAATCTCAGTATAAACAACAGGTATATGCCATGGAATAAATAAATGCATATCAAGATGTATCAATGCTAAAATGCAATGAATCTATTCCCTTATTCGTCTCAGAACTGATTCTATTTCACTTCCCTGCCATCAAGATTCGTATCCAATCTTGACATGGATATCCATCTATCGAAGTTAACTCCAACTTCGAAAATCAGGTCATTTCAGTCCTGGGCATTATAATCAATTCATATTCTCTTCATGTTATGCAATCTCATGAAAATATAAAAGATCCACTACCTGTGATGGATCGACACAATTACCAAGTTCTAAATCAAGAACAGTAATCAACAAGTATGTGATTTCATCGGGATAACTCAAGAAACTTCATTCTTGAGTAATCTAATCCCTGACTCTCACTGTCAAATTATACATTCGTAACTTTCTGTTCGAATTCTTCAGATATCTCTTCCTCTTTATCGTTCCCAGTAACTTCATAGAATCAATCCTGAAGTCTGTAGCCAAAGTTACAAGGATTTCGAATTCAATCGTATTTATAACCACGATCTCTATCTTCTGTGGAATTTCCAACGTAGTCTATATGAATTCCATGTGCACACTGATAGTTAAATACCAAAATAGGATATACTCACACCGCTTGGAATCCAGATTCTAACTGTAACGACCGGACTTTTCTCAAAAGAAATTTAGAAATTTGGGGTTCAAATTGAAAGACCCAAAAATTTCAATCTTAATAATCATAAAAGTCGTTACTAAATTCTGGACTAAATTGCGAATAAACACAATTCATTACTACTGAAATGCGGAACAATTGAAACAATGACGTGAGCGGACGTAAAATCAGCTGCAAGGGTAAACACGCTTCATAACAAGTAAAGGAAATCAGCAGGAAGGGTATACAAAACATGGAACTAAATCCTCTGCTGATCAAATGACACACGCGTAACTGCTATACCAGCTGACAAAATACGAGTGAAGAACTGACATATCAGCTGATAAAAATACAAGTGAACTTGTATATATATTTACCCCAAATGTTCATACAGATTTCTACAAAATAAGAAACTAGAAATATGCTAACATACATAACTATAACTAAAGTTCTGAACATCAAAACAAAAGCTGAAAAGAACAATGGAATATGTCCACGATAAACACATCCTCCCTTTCTGATCATCTCCCTCCAGCTCTTACTGCTGATTACCTACACTCAATGAAAACTAGTGAGCCGAAGGCTCAGCAGGTAAATATGGAATAGAAAAATCATGCAATAGAAACTGAAACTGGAAGCTGAATACATACTAAAATCTGAATACGCTTTAGAATAAAACAAGCGCAATATATAACTGAGAATTCTGATAGAAACTGAAAGCATAAAACATAATCAAATTCTGAAAACATTTTCTTTAAACATTCTCTGGAGCTGTGATAAAAATCACAATTGTGCTCTTCTGAAATTATGACAACACTTTAAACATTTTGGTCCAATTCGCTTGATCAAACTCCTGATATCAGTTTCTAGCTCTATGGCTCATGGTGAAGGGATATACAGATCCGTCGATCTATACACCTGATCCTTCCTCTGTTGAAAGGGCACACGGTTCGTCAGCCGTGCACTCACCCTTCTTCTGGGGACCCTCTTAGTTGTCATAACTTAAAATATTTTCTAAAACATCGTTCTGCTCTTTCTTTTCTTTCTAAAATCTGTTTTCTTTCTCTCTTGAACAAATTACTGGTTTTTCTTTTGTCTAATGATGTTCTGGAACTGTAAAAAAGCTTGCGAAGGTGAAAACTGAATAAAAATACTACTGAATCTGTCAGTTAAATCGAATACAATCTTTGAAATGATTCGGAATTGAATAAGGAATCGAATTCTAAAATTTCGTTATCTGTTGAAGAAAACGAAGAATGAACAGTAACCAACTGAAATGGACAGTACCAGTCGCAAGACTAATACCAGCTGAATGAACAATACCAGTCGCAATGAATAGGAAACCAGTCGCAAGACAAGAATCCAGTTGCAAGGTCTTTTAAACAAATGTAAAGTGAAACGAAGTCGTTAGCGCATCAGTCTCTACAACCATACTTAAAGATAATAAAGCAACTGCTGAAATATCAAAATGGAATGCATCTGCTGGTGAACAGTGCATCTGCTGAATGTCACGAAGACAACGTAACTGCTGAATTCTAACAAAGGAATGCAGCTGCTGAATTCTAATAAATGAATGCACCTGCTGGTGTTAACAAAGGAATACACCTGCTGGTTTTAGCAAAAGAAATGCATCTGCTGAATATGCATCTGCTGAATTTATGAAAGCAATGCATCTGCTGAATACTAATAGGTATTGCAAGGTAATATTGTTTATGCAGATCTTATAGTACTACCTATGTTTGAATTTGACTTTATATTGGGAATAGATTGGTTAGTAAAATACGAAGCTGTTATAAACTTTAAGCAAAGATCTGTTCTTATTAAGAAACCCGATGGAAGTTCGTTTTCATTCAAAGCTGGTATTTATGTAAGGATCCCTAAGATCATATCAGCAATGAAAGCCCAGAAGTGTATAAGAAATGGTTACCAAGGATTTTTAATAAATATTATATCATTAGAACCTGAAAAGAAAAAGAAATTAGAACAAGTACCTGTTGTAAGAGAATTCCCCGATGTTTTTCCAGAAGATGTTTCAGGTTTACCTCCAATTCGAGAATTGGAATTTACTATTGATCTAGTACCAGAAGCCGCTCCCATTTCAAAGCCTCCCTATAGACTTGCTCCTAAGGAAATGAAAGAATTAAAAGATCAGATTCAAGAACTACTGGATAAAGGTTTTATTAGACCCAGTACGTCCCCTTGGGGTGCACCAGTACTTTTCGTTAAGAAGAAAGATGGGAGTATGCGTCTATGCATTGATTATAGAGAACTGAATAAATTAACGATTAAGAATAAGTATCCTCTCCCTAGGATCGATGATTTATTTGATCAGTTAAGAGGAGCTGCTGTATTTTCGAAGATAGACTTGAGATCAGGATATCATCAGTTACGTGTAAAAGAATCAGATATTCATAAGACTGCGTTCAGAACAAGATATGGTCATTATGAATTTCTAGTCATGCCTTTTGGAGTAACAAATGCGCCATCCGTATTTATGGACTTAATGAATCGAGTGTTCCAACCTTACTTAGACAGATTTGTAATTGTATTCATAGATGATATTTTGATTTATTCGAAGAACAGTGAAGAGCATGAAGAACACCTTAGGGAAATCTTACAAATTTTACGAAATAAGCAGCTATTTGCAAAGTTCAGTAAGTGTGAATTCTGGATTGATAAAGTAGTATTTTTGGGTCACATTATTTCGAAGAATGGAATAGAAGTAGATCCTTCAAAAGTAGAATCTGTTCGAAGTTGGCCTGTACCAAAGAATGTCTTGGAGATTCGAAGTTTCCTAGGACTTGCAGGATATTATAGAAGATTCATAGAAGGATTTTCGAAGATTGCTGTTCCATTAACGACTTTAACTAAGAAGAACATGAAGTATGATTGGACTCCCAAATGCCAATCCAGTTTTGAAAAATTGAAGCATACATTAGTTGAAGCCCCTGTTCTAACGTTACCAACAGAGAAAGGGAATTTTGTGATTTACACTGATGCATCAAAGACAGGGCTGGGAGCTGTTCTGATGCAAGAAAGAAAGGTAATTGCTTACGCTTCTAGGCAATTGAAAATTCACGAAAAGAATTATCCCACGCATGACCTGGAGTTAGCAGCAGTGTTTTTCGCAAGACACTATCTTTACGGTGAGAAGTGCGAAATCTTCACAGATCATAAAAGCCTTAAATATTTCTTTACTCAGAAGGAATTGAACATGCGACAGAGAAGATGGCTTGAATTAGTTAAAGATTACGATTGTGTAATTAGCTATCATCCGGGAAAAGATAACGTAGTAGCAGACGCGTTGAGTAGAAGAAATGTGGGATTAGCGCAACTCGGAGTCTTCGAGTAAACTAAGATGTCGTCAATAAAAACAATCATAAACTGATCTATGAACTCTCTAAAGTTGTTAAATACCAAGGTAGATTGTGGGTACCGCGCACTGATGGTTTGCGTAATGAAATTATGATTGAAGCCCATAATTCGCCATATTCAATCCATCCAGGCGGAACAAAAATGTTCAAAGATTTGCAAGCTCTGTTTTGGTGGCCAGGTATGAAACGCGATGTTTGTAGATTTGTTGCGGAGTGTTTAACCTGTCAACGAGTTAAAGCAGAACACCAGAGACCAGCAGGATTGTTAAAGCCACTTCCTATACCTGTTTGGAAATGGGATAACATAGCAATGGATTTCGTGGTGGGATTACCCAGAACAGTTTCAGGTTGTAACGCGATTTGGGTAGTAGTTGACAGATTAACTAAGTCTGCTCATTTTCTTCCTGTAAAGACAACCGATGGTTTGAATAAATATGCAGAGCTTTATATTAAGGAGATAGTCAGACTTCACGGGATTCCGAGTTCTATTGTATCAGATAGAGATCCCAGATTCACTTCAAGATTCTGGAAAAGTTTACACCAAGCCTTAGGAACGAATTTAACTTTCAGTACAGCGTTCCATCCGCAAACCGATGGGCAATCAGAAAGAGTAATTCAAATACTAGAAGATTTGTTAAGGGCTAGTGTTCTGGATTTTTCAGACAGCTGGGAATCTAAGCTACCATTGATTGAGTTCACCTACAACAATAGTTATCAAGCATCGATAGACATGGCACCATATGAAGCTCTGTATGGCAGGAAATGTCGATCGCCAATCCTTTGGGATGATGTAGGTGAAAGAAATGAAATAGGACCTGATATTATAGAACAAACTTCAGAAGCAATTAAAATGATACGTGAAAGAATGAAGACTGCTCAAAGTAGACAGAAGAGTTATGCAGATATCCATCGCAGAGAAGTGAACTTTGCGGTGGGAGATCATGTATTCCTCAAGATCTCACCAATGAAAGGTGTTTTGAGGTTTGGAAAGAAAGGAAAATTAAGCCCCAGATATGTAGGACCATTTCAAATCTTGGAACGAATTGGAACGTTAGCCTATCGTTTAGCACTACCTCCACAAATGTCCTCTGTTCATAACGTGTTCCATATATCAGCACTTCGAAGATATGTTGCGAACCCATCGCATGTTCTCCGGCATGAACCAGTACAATTGGAACCAGATTTGACTTACGAAGAAACTCCAGAAAAGATCTTAGCAAAGGAGAATCGTAGGTTAAGAAACAGAACCATTCCCATGATAAAGATTCAGTGGACAAACCACTCGGAACGGGAAGCAACCTGGGAAGTAGAAGCTGATATGCAAAGAAATTACCCAGATTTCTTCAAGTAAGTGAATTTCGGGGACGAAATTCTTTTAAGGGGGGTAGAATGTAACGACCAGATCATTTAGAAGTCCACAATTAGAAAGATATGAGATTGAGGGATTACATTGCTATTTCAATTCGATTCTTGAATATTTCAGTCTACGTTATGATCGATCTTTATATTATTATGGATTGATATTCTAATGCTAGAATACAAGTACCGTAGATTTTTAATGACTTCTGCAAACCAAATGGATTCTCTGTTTAACTAAAAATTCTCGGTTTCCATGCATATCTTTTGTGTTGAAAAACAGAGCACGCTTTCTTAAGAGTTTTGCATATTGATAACATGTTTGTTTTCCTTAGACATAGTGAATCATATAAATAGGATCTTAAGCTGCTTCATGCATCATTACTTTCAAATCAAATCATATTAAGCGGTGCTCGCTCTCAAAGAAGCCGAACCAAAATACTTTCAAAAGTGTTTTAGAGGAAACAGGCGGTGCGCAAGAAGTATATTGAATTTCTGTTGTTCTTGTGTTAAAGATACCAGGCAAGTAAACTCTGTTTCTTGCTCACTCAATAGAAAGCATATATTCGATTCTGTCTTTATGTTATGTATGAGTTTTAAAGGAAGATGGTTTCGACTGTTCTTCAAAGAAAAACCATAAAGTTCATGCTCTGTTTTATGAAAAAGTTGAGTTACTGTAAATTTTGATTCAAGGATGATTTAGAAAATGTTTTGGTGATGTTATTCTGATGAATTCCTGAGTTTCCAGTGATTCATTCATCGAAGTAGCTTACAAGTAGCTTATTCGATTCTTTCCAGAAGTTTTAAA
>KV011866.1:32835-99260 GCA_001598015.1 Dorcoceras hygrometricum
TGATCGATCCTTGGAAGTGGATAACAATCTTTGGGGCATGCCTTATTCAAATCTCGAAAGTCCACACACATCTGCCATTTCCCAGTGGCTTTGGGCACCAGAACAACGTTCGACAACCAAGTAGGGAAGTGTACCTCTTTTATATGTCCTGCTTGTAATAAGTCCCCAACCTGAGCTCTAATCACCGCATCTTTTTCTGGTCCAAAATGTCGCCTCTTTTGGAGAACAGGTCGGGAGTTCGGGGAAACATTCAATTTGTGTTCCATAACTTCGCGTCTGACCCCTTTTAGGTCGGTAGGAGACCAGACACACATCTTTGTTTCTTTCCAAGCATTGGACCAACCGTTCTCGCACATCCTTGGGAAGAGTTTTAGCTATCTTCACAAATCCAAACGGAGGAACGAGGATTATTTCTTCCTCCGCATCCTCGGTGGTCAATTGGAAATCCTCCCCGACCAAATTCACACTTCTATCAACCCGAGCTCCATGGTAGTCATGCGTCCGAGCCTTGGCAACTTTCTGCACAGAACTTACCTTAGGGTTTCTCGGGGCCTCGTCGCTACCCCGAGGTCGCTGCACTAACCTTCTTTCATCGCAGATCTCCAGCGCCCGAGCTTTGCTCATTTTAAAAGGGGTTCGAGCGGCGAATTCTCCTAACAACAGAGGGGGTTCCTGCCGAAGTGATCTCGGCTGTGGTCTTTCAACCTGAGCCTCCCGACTAAACCGAGGTGGTATCTTCTGCTCATTCTTCCTCGAAGATTGTATCTCTTCCACGTTAACATACTTTTCCGCTTTAGTCAAAAGCTCATCAAACGTCTTTGGAGGCTTTTTGACTAGTGACTTGAAGAGATCACCCCTCGCAATCCGTGAGTGAACGCCCCTATCAGGAGGTCGGGCGTAGCAGATGGTACCTCTATGATAGTCCTGTTAAACCGCCAGAGATATTCCCGAAGCGTCTCCTGCTCCTTCTGCTTCACGGTAAATAGATTCAGCGTGGTCAGAGGCTGTTTCTTGCTGTTGACGAACTGATGCAGAAACGCTTGGCTAAAATCCTGAAAACGTTTTATACTCCCGGTCGGCAGGAGGTTAAACTATTGCTGGGCAGCTCGGACCAAAGTGGTAAGAAAAATTCTGCACTTGATAGGATCAGAATATCGGTGGAGAAGTGCAGCGTTCTTAAATCGGGACAAGTGCTCCTCGGGATCTCCCATCCCATCATACTCCCCTACGTTCGGATATTTGAAGTGCTGGGGAAGCTCGGCATCCAGTACATCAGCAGTGAATGGCACCTCCCCAGCTGGTGGGGGAGGAGGTGCCGAGCTTCTTTCCTTCCTCAGATTCTCTAGTTCCTCCCACATTTTCTTGATCTCTTCAGCTTGTTGATCAGGTGGCGGGTTTGAATTAGATCTTTCCGTCAGTATTTGCTCCACCGTAGTTGCTACCAGTTCGGCTATTTGAGCAGCAGTGAGACTGGGATTCTCTGAACTCTGAGACAAGCTCTCCGTGCCATCGGCCTCTCTGTTACCCCACCCCTAGTCTTCCTTGGTGGCATCTTGTCTTCTTTTCCTCACGTTTCCCACATACGGCGTCAATTGATATAACCGAATTTTGCTCAGCCAATAAGCAATTACCACGCAGGATTTATCAGGTCGGGAATCTCTCTAATAATATTATCTTGTCAGCTTGGGTTACACACTTTTTTGTTTAAATAGGTCGGGGAGTGCTCCACCTGCAGTATTCTGTCAACAAAGAAATAAGTCAAAGGGCGTCGGGGTTGTCCCGACGAAGGCCCTCCGATGCTTAAATCAGCTCGGGTTATTTGAGAGAATATAAAGGAAATATGAAATGAGTCTATCGATCCCCCCTTCCACATGAGAAAATACGAGGGCACTTATAGGTAAAGAAATGTAGTTAAACGTACCTGTCCAAGCTGACATGAATCCGTGTGGGCCTGATATGTTTCTTCATCTACCGCCTGTAGGTAGGGATAGTTTTTCTTAATTGGAATTAGTATAAACGCATTTCACGACACAAATTTTGGAAGAATAAATTTTAATGAATCTTAAAATTGAAAATATCATTAGAAACCTATCCTGCATAACTAATTTCCCCAACTCCTTCCCCGACTGTTACGTGGCATCATGTGAATGGTTCGAATTTATAAAAAACATAAAAAAAAATGTTGAACTTAAAATTTGGTCTAATCACATTGTGCACATGGCATTATTTCATATATATATATATACGGATCTGATATCCTGCACAACCAACTTCTTCAACTAAACTTCGTATTATATGAAATAATGCCACGTGCGCTTTCCGTCAGCATACGTGGGAAGTATACGATCTAATGTTTTGTTTATTTATACAAAATGTTTTTGAGTATACATTTTATGTATGTACACGCATTTATATGTGAAAGTTGTCGTTTTTCTATTTCTCAGACATTAGACGACAATATTTTGAGTGAACACTTTCATCTGATGGCATGCATGCGCCTCTGTTTTACCCATGAAAAATTTAATACCCCACGTCAACACACTAGTGTATATTGCCTTATTATGGCTCAATTTGCGATTTCGAGTTATAAAAAATTATATATATATATATATATATATATATATATAATATCAATAGTTATTTTCATAAGAAATCTCATGTGTGAATTTAATTTTTTAAATTAAATAATCACTTTCTTTTAGATTTATTATTGTTTAAATACATAGTTTCGTATAAATATAAATAAACATAATAAATTGCTTTTAATATAACCATATCATATTTTCTATTCTGAATTATATCACTATGAATATATATATATCATTTTTCTTTCTACATAAGTTTTTAATAACAGGTTTATATACTGTACGACGTACTAGTTTTCTTTAATCAGAAATAAATGTGATATATTGTGAAATGGAGAGGCCCAACGCGTTATTTTGAGATCAATTATAATTTCTAATATAAATAATAAAACCCCATAATATTAATAAAAAACTACTTCATTTGATTTAAAATATGTAAAATACCATTTCAGTAATTTATATCCCATCTGCAACCATTATATTTTATAAATATTTACACTTTTAAATGATAGCATCACTCGCTCACAGTATGCATGGACCAGTGTTACAAAAGATTTTATTTTCAAACTTGTAATTAATTAATTCAGTTTATATAAATATAAAGTAAAGTTCCAAACAGTTCGTATAAGGCGAACCCCACCTCGGGTCTGTGTCCGCTTAGGTCTCTTCCTCCACTTTCTCCGATCTTCGTTCTATTTCTTCTTCTTCTTCTCTGCGGTCTGGAGAGAGAGGTTAAATCTTTTCATTTCTTTAAAAATATCTATAATGTGTCTTATTTTTTGAAATTTTTGTCATGATTGAGTTTTTGTTTGATTTAATCATGATTAATTGTTGTGAGTCCGATTTTATGGATGAAACTCATGTATTTGAAATTCATCATCGTGACATCGTCAGAAATCGGTAAATAGGAGGAAATGTCATTGGAAATAGCTAATGTTTTTAGTGATAAAGAATCGGGTTTTCATTTCGGACTGTAATGCTGTGTGTGAAACCACTATCGAATTTGTGTCAGCTTTGCTCTCACCGTTAGGGGAAAAAAGGTACCATCTTATTCAGTTTTTCGAACTACGCGCTGAGTAAAACTCCCCATGCACTTCAGAATTTTCCTTATGTATTTTTTCTAGCTAATACCTGTTGGTTGATTAGTGATTGATGCAACTCATATCGAATAGTGGCATGACTTATGCTTTTAGTTATTATAATTGGATGACAATCTATAATTAGCTTGAATCAATGACTGTGTCATCTACTCATGTCGAGATAAGAAATGCAATTCAGTGATATGTATTCTCTGGAGATGAGTTAGAAGAATGTCTCCTTCATCTAAACAATTTTAATTTATTAAAAGAGTTTCATTTCTTATAAAAAATTTGTCATGCAAAATTGATTATATTTTCATTTTATGGTACATTACCCAAAGCCACTAAAATGGAATTGTGTGGTTAAGTGATTATCTATTCTTTTGTCTTAGTCTATTTTTTTCGCAAAGAGATTGCTTTTTTATTTTGAAATGACTGTGTTCAGCAGATAAAAAGTATTAGGTTATAAGACTTTGATTGCTGTTATGCTCTTTTTGTGCAGAGAAGCACCTTCCTTCCCCTCTATTGTTAAGACTTTGATTGCTGTTATGCTCTTTTTTGCAGGCTCTCATGATCTCATCTCAATTACTTGTTATTTTCAAGATGATTCCATCAGGAAATGAACTGACATGGACCGAGAAACAATTTTTTGGCATCAACAGTTTTGGCCTTGAAATCTCATATTTGTCTTATTCATAATTCTGACATTGGTTTCCGTTGGCATCTGCTACTCCCTTGTGGAAAAAAACTCAGTCTATTTTATGCATTCTTAAGGAGATTATTTCCTTATTGATGATATTGAACTTAGGAGCAAGTCTGACATGGCCACCTTTGTCAACAATAAAAATATGTCCCAAAGTTTATCCATTTCGTCTGGCTCGAAATCTTACTCACGGAAGCCTTTAGTACCAATCACATCACTAAATCATTGGAAAATTGGAAAGGGAGCTGGTGTTCAGATAGCATCATTTCTTATTAAAGCTATGGCATTGGAGATGGTGCGGAGGTTCTCAAGGCCAACATGTCCTTTTATCTGGAGTGGGCTTCAAGCATTGCAAATAGTTTGTTACCCCCCGTTCAAGTGGATTCAGCGCTGGAGTCCTTTTGGAATGTTGGTTAAAGCCATGCAGGTGGGTTCTGAAATGAAGGATTTTTCTTTTTAATATGGCCGAACCTTGCACATAATCTAACTCAGTTATTTGTGTTTGTTCCAAGCATCTACTTTCACGTTTTACATTTATAGAATTGAAGCTAAAGCATCACATGCAATCATTCATAATTTCAAAAATATAATTTCAGATTACTAGTGTCAATCATCTCAATTTGGGATTTTTCGTTTCTTTACTCATAAAACTGGTGTACTTGATTCTCTTTTTATCTCTATGTTCCTTATCTTAAACACTATCTCAGGTATAATTTTGGTCTTGTTTCTTTTGTGGTGGCTCCCAACCCCCATCATGAAGGAATATATCACACAAAAATTAAGAAATTGTGAAGTGGCAATTTATATCCAACAAAATTCCAATTTCTTTAGTTTTTTCAAAAAATTATAAAATATCAATGGTTAATAGGGGCAATGGCATGCCTTAGCATTCAAACAGAGTGTTGTGTTTGTTATCGTAGTTTGTAGTTGCAAGTAGGTTTAGGCTTCATATTGGGAGCTTTAATCCATCGGCACTATTTTCTGAAGCTAATTTCTTGACTGTAAATTGCCTTTTTTCAGATGTTATCACGCCCTTTATTGGTTCTCTCTATTGTGGATGCTTTCTCTGATCATTCAGACAGCAGCAATCCTGCAGCGGACAGTACTGCAAATAATAATGTCAATGACGATTCTCAAGCTTGTTCAGATTCTCAAATAAGATCCTCGTCCCTGCAGTGTAGTGATGACATGAGGTGGGAAAAGTAGTTGTTCATGATATATACCACTATCAACATAAGTATTTTGTGAATCTTTCTTAGCCTGCATGAAGTCACCCACATTTTCCGTTCTTTTGTACTCGTGGAAACTAGACCCCTGTGTAGCATTGATTCTGTTAGGACTTTTTTCACCGGATTTTCTGTCCTTTGACTTTCTTTATTGTTCAGAATTGGCAATGAAAAAACTCAAGGCATGCTTTCCACAGGATGGTTTTGTAATCTTTGTAAAGAGCTGGAAAATCAAGGAATTAGTTTGCCTGAGAGGTGAGTTTGTTAGTTGTGGTGTTAATAACATTATTGAATGGTTGTTTTAAATAGAAAAAGAACATATATTTAAGAGTAAATTTTTACGTTTCGGTCCTGTCTTTATGTTTCTATTTGTTGTGCCTTGGCTTTTCCTATCACAAATTCACTTTTTATTTTGCCATGCTCTTCATATTCCCAATCTCGGCAAATATTGGTTTTCAAATATTTATACGTTTTTTAGAAGAAATCTGTTTCTAATGTCGTTTCTTTTTTATTTTAGAGCAACCTTTCATTTGTGGCCTCAACAATCTTCAAATGTTATTTTGCTGTAGCTTAAATTGATATTTTACTAATTCATTCCATCTTTTACTTTTTTATTTCATCTTCGAATGACAATAAAAAGTTCATCTTCGATGACAAGTATTCACTCTGAAAAGTGATAATGGTGATTATCAGGTAGCAGTGATTTACAACCTTCTCGTGTTAACAAGATATTTTTTTTTGCATTGTTTTGAAATTTCCTGCTGTCTTTCTATCTTTGGCATGTTATTAGTGCATCATATATGATGTGTCATATGGGTTCATGCTGAGCTATCTATTCGTGGCAATATTTTAGAAAATGTAGCTTGATGAATAATATTTGTAGGACCAGAGCAAAAAGTTAAGAATATAGGTTAATTTTAGGTTTGTTGACTGTTATCCTTAATATTTGAAGACTACCTTTTCCTTTATATTGTGGACAATTTCTGTTACGTTATGTATATTAGAATTTCTTGTCTATATTGGAGTATCACACAGTTGTCTTTGTGCAGACTTAATGAAGAGGAACTCCAAAGATTTTATGTAGCAGCAAATGGGGACTCATCGAGCTTGTTATTATCAGTTAAAAAAACAATACGTTGGAGGGAGACTTACAGACTTCTTTCTGAAGAGGAACTTGAGATGTGGTCAAATATGGTTTTCTGGCATGGTTTTGATGTGAAGCATCGACCCTGTCTCATTGTTCGTCTTGGGCTGGCATGTATCACCTTGTCATCACTTGATAGACCTTGCTTTGTGCAGGCAGTGGGTACGTTCGACAGCCACTCCTGAAAACTTTTTTGGCGTTCTCGGTGTGGAATTTTCCTCTGAATATATAATGTAACGAACTAGTTTGTTCAAGTGAAACATCAAAGAATCATTTTGAGGATAATGCTTTATTTCTTTCCGGCTGTCCTTGCCATCTGTTCCTCTCCTTAATGCTAAGAGAATTCTAGAGTCAGTTGCAAGTTTAATAGTCATTGTCTTGTCAAAGCCTTCGCGTTTGTTTCTCACAATTTCGGTAACTTTCCTTCTCAAGTCAAGTACGCCAATAATTTTGTCCTTGCAGCTTAATTATCATCATATTTGTCCACCTGATTTTTGTTTCGCATAGTCAATATGTATGTACTTGCAAAACCAAATATTGTGTGCTCCGCTAATTGCTGTTTGCTAATGTAGTATCTCAGGTGGAGCACGGTGTCCTCTACCTGGTGGATAGAGAAAATCATCAGATTAATGTGATATTGGATTGTCAAGGCTTGACACCTCTGAAAATTCCCATGCAAATGATGAGACACTGCTGCAATCTTTTGCAAGACCACTTTCCAAATGTTCTTGGTTGTTTAATCATTATACGGCTTCCTCCAATACTACGTGTTATGGCACAAACGTTTATACAAGTATGCTTATGACTACTTTACGTGACAAATGGCTTGACACAAGAAAAAGAAGTCGTAACTTTTCATCCACATGTCCCGTTAATTAAATTTTTTGTGGTAACCTTTTGTTCCTTTCATCAGGTTCTCAAACCAGTCACCAAGAAAAAACTGAGAATCGAAGGAGAAGCGTATCGGAAAGTTCTTTCCGACAGTTTCCAAACACTACCATCCTATCTTGGCGGTCAGTGCTCTTGCACAAGATGTGCTAAACTGGAAAAAGGCAGCACGTCACGTAGTTTGGATAGCCATACCGGCACATCAGAGGCAGTTGCTGAGATCACAAATGTTGAGGATTTCTCGTTCGTCGAACCAAATGATCAGTATGATACACTCGTGGACAACAGCTGCAGTCAAACATTGCGCTCTGCTGTCATAGGTATTCTCATTCTCTGGGTTTTAATCGCTTTTATTGAAGGAATATATGATCCCTCAAGCCGGCCATATTTGCCCCCATAATGTTGTTAGAGAGGAACGACCCTATCTTTCTTCAAGGCTTGATTCTTCTTGTCCCTGTAGGTTAAAATGTCTATCTATCTAGGTACGTAGGAACCGTTCTTATTTGTTGTAGTTTTTTGTTAACAGTTTATTACAGTGATAAATTTGTAATTGTCAAAAATACTTAAATTCCGTGGAGTGAGGATTGATATCTAATACCTTCTTGAAAAACACAAATTCTTTGTCCATGTTAGAACCAATCAGACTGTGTGTTACTTGACGAGACTAGAAGCTTGTATGATTAAGTAGGAGGTAAAGCGAATTGCAGAGTGTTATAAACGTAGTGGAAGACCAAATTTTAGTTGGAATAATGTTATTTTCAGAGGCACTTGGTGATTTGAGATCTTAGTTTCAAATATAACATACTACGTGGATCTCGGCGATGAGAAAATGGTGTATATTGAAGTTTGATCTAGCAGCCACCATGTCTGTAGTGCAATATCTGTATCAGACTCCTCTGTGAATCGTGTGGTTTTCAATAAATCCAAGTTGAAAATTAATGCTTAGACCACAATAAGTTGTGCTTTTTGTGATCCGAACGTCCAAGAATATACTATTGGCTCCACTTAGGAGACATTGTGGTGGCTCTTCGGATGCTGAATAAATAAAGAGCTGTGATACCGACTGTGTTACTAAATTTTGTCGAAATATTTAACTCTAAACTATTACCTAATTCTCCGTTTGGCCCACTTCAAATGAGGTGGTCTAAATAAATGAAGCCATGCGTTGTATATCTTTCTATTACGGCAAATTTAGTGGAGGGGAAATAATGATTTAAGCTGGCTAAAGTTATAAATATTGAATATATTTGCACTTAGATTTAGTTGGATCCACATCAAATTAGGTGTGACGATTTCAAAAAGAGAGAGAACTAATAGTACAATTCCGGATGTGATGTGATGGGTGATCGGAGAAGCCATGATCGTTCTTATGCAGGTATTAGAAAGCGATGAGCTACTTAAATATAACTTTTATTTGATTTGTAGAGTCGAGCTCAAATCTTACTTAAACTAGTTTCAAATTAAAAAAAATTAGCTCAAAATTTCAATGTCGAACCATTTTGGGTATGAGATTTTTTCGTATTAGACTTATAAATTTAGCTCGACTTGTTGGATGGATCCAATTATCAATTGTCAAAACACAATAAAGTAAATGTTCGCATTACTAGCTTATTTAATTTGTGACCTTACCGAAAGCGTTCGTTCCCAAGTGAGAGAGAAAAAAATATTTGTGTTATATATTTTAAACATTTTAGATTTCAAATATATTTCAAGCTTATACCAATTTGTTAATCAACCTTTCTAGGTCCTGTAGCTACTTGCAGATGATCCTGTGACAAAATTGATATATCATGAAATGTGTAACGCAATAACTATTTGACAATTATTTTTATCAATAAATCCAACTGGATCAGTTTCCTGGAATACCACTGGTGAATATCACGAGAATAAACTTATAAGTTATATATATAAAGATGATTTCTTTTATCAAGGCTAAGTCTTAATTAATCGCCGCACCTTAATCCTATTGATTTAAGAGTTCTATATTAATTCCTCCTCCTACACGTGACTTGAATGAGACAGCCATTCAATGCAAAATCATTAGTAAGAGATTATATCTTTACTCACCCAATCTTAATTAATAGGAACCATTATCAATATTATCTGTCTAGTAGATAATCGCGGAAAGCCAAACCCCATTGAATAAACAATATGTAGTTAAGAGCAAAGACAGATGGAATTAGGCAGGTACATATAAAATATTCCCAAAAAACCAGATCCGACCCGGAACTCATGGATTCGACTTTATCGGGAGGGATCCCAGCACATAAGGTCTTAAAACAATTACCACCATTTTCTATGGAGGAATTTGAAAATCAAACTTTCTGTATTGTCGGCTGACAGCCTGAGACAAATTATAAATTGAGGTTAGTAGTTGATTGGTGTACGTAACGTACGTACACACATGTGTATGTTACGGAAATTCACACTATCACCCTCATCAAATTGCAAGGGGCCGCCATTAATATTGAGCTATTACAATAAATTTCCAAGGATTTCTTTAATTTAAAACATACCCCTGCTTTATAGCATTCATACAATAAAAACAGTAGCTTTTATAATAGAAAATAATATCTATTATTAAAAATAATATTTTTAACATCAATTGGCTGAATTGAAAATCCGATTCATAAAATAAATATATGAGAAATACAATAAACTATCTAATGATTATACATACCTTGGGAACCATGTCAAATTGTCAATTCATCAGGTGTGATTGCAAAAGAAGCTGCACTCCGAACTTGCCGAAAACGATGAGTCGAAGAGTTGGAAAGAGTTTGTAATTGTGAATTTATAAATTGTGATGTGAGGGAATAAATTTATAAAAAAATATTAATTATATAACTTTTTTATTAACCCATGGATCAACTTGTACCGTTCTAACCCGTGACTCAAACAGGCCAGTCAATTTCGATCCGTCTCCAAACGAGCTATCATTTTAGTAACCCATATCGTCAATTTTTTAACTGACGGAATGAGCTAATCCGATCGGACTTGGTCTGTTTTGATGGCTCTAGATATTTGCACAAGTCATTATATATCATATGATATATATTTATTTGAACCCGATTAAGAAAAATTAGTTGGGCGTAAGATACTTGTATCGTTTTTGAATATTATATGAAGTTTCACTCACCTTAATTAGGTACCCCTCAAAGTAAGAACATAAAGAGGCGAACACACGTTCAAATTCTTGCGGTATATAATTATAATCATTCAAAATTCGAGGATGTCTATACAACTAAACCAAAGCAACTGTGTACACAGACGCGCATATTTGTACAAACAAACAAAAGCGTGCTCCACCTATAATCGCATAAAATCCATTTGTAATAAAAAAGATCATGTGGTAATATATATAGACACACACACACACGGCTTTTTTCCTCATTGGTATTCATCACTTATATATTATATAAAAATAGTAGCAAAAATATAACTTTTACTTTAACGAACTTGTGACGTATTTTAATGCCACTAGGGAATGTTCGCCTCGACCCTATATTGACCCTTTGCTCACTACAAAGGATTAGAGACTCACTCACTAACACAATCTTTTCCCATTACAAAAACCCCCATTTCACCTCCAAAAAATGCACCATCTTCTCTTTGGTTAACCTCTACTCCTGACACGAAAAAGCCAGAAATGGCGATGCCACAAATGGAATCAAACCGTTTTAAGGCAATGTGGCGGCGCTGCCTGGCATCAGCCTGCCGCACGGCCATAGCATGCACCATTGTTGGCGTCGCCACCCTTTACGGCCCAAAGATTCTGACCAAACAAGTGACGTTACCTGCATTTTCATACGTTACTGTGATTCTTATCATCAATGACGCCACCTTAGGCGATTCTTTCCACAGCTGCTGGCTGGCGCTTTATGCCACAGTGCAAGGCATTCTGCCGGCTATTCTCAGCTTGTGGTTGATCGGCCCCGCCAGGCTAAACGTCGGAACCACCTCATTGGTAGCTGGCCTTAGTGGCTTCATCATAGCTTTGCCGGAAAACACTCACTTGATATCGAAGCGCATAGCGCTCGGACAGATTGTTCTTGTGTACGTTGTAGGTTTTGCTAATGGTGAGAAAACAGATCCCATCATGCATCCTGTCCATGTGGCGGCGAGCACCGCCTTGGGGGTGGCGGCTTGCGTTTTGGCGATGTTGCTTCCGTACCCAAGTTTGGCTTTTTGTGAGGTAAGCAATTTCTATATTTCAGGTGAAGGAGAACTGCAAACTCTACATGCAAACTGCTTCCCAAAGGCTAAAACTATATATGATGGCTTTCGCCGCAGAAGATAGTACAGTGTCGAAGGGATTGATTTCACAAGCCAAATTTCTTAATACCTCAGCAACCAAACTTCTCAAAAACATTGAATCAAAACAAGTAAGATTATGAGTTCCCATAACTAATAGATTAGTTTGATTAAGAAGTTAAAATATTGATATACATATTGACATGTCGTGCTGCATTATATTTCACAGGAGAGTATGAAATGGGAAGTAACTCCAGCCATGTTATTTAAATCCTACAACAAAAACCCATCAGAGAAATTGAAAAATCTTGAATCCATATTAAAGGGAATGGAGATTTCCTTGACAGATAATTCTGAATTCCCGGTTAGGATATTGGAGTCCGAGCTCAAGAATGGCCTTCTTGTTATGGAGGAGCAATTCTTGATTCAAGTTAACAACATGGCTGTCGAAAAGTCGATTTTACCGCGGTCCGATACAGAAATGGATTCAGTATTTTCTGAGGCCTTGCAAACCAGTACTGTCCCGTTAACGAGCAAAGATTTGCCCTCGTTATTCTTTATTTTCTGTTTAAAACTCATGCAAGGCAAATCAGTACGATCTTTTTTACCGGAAGTTTCATCCAAACTAGGATCAGAATTATCAAACGAGAACACACAGAAAGAGGAAAGCTGGTCCGCAATCTCTAAATTATGGAGTTTTAGTCCTATTACAGTTAACAGAAGGAGATTACTGCCTGCTCTAAGATGCTCACTTTCTTTAGGCTTAGCTGTTCTGTTTGGATTGCTGTATAGCAAGGAAAACGGGTTCTGGTCGGGTCTTCCTGTGGCGATAAGCCATGCTGCGGCGCGAGAAGCGACGTTGAAAGTTGCGAACGTGAAAGCACAAGGGACAGTATTGGGGACGGTATATGGAGTAATGGGGTGCTTTCTTTTCCAAAAATACGTGCAAACAAGGTTTATTTCACTACTTCCATGGTTCATTTTCTGCAGTTTTTTGCGCACCAGTAAAATGTATGGCCCATCCGGTGGGATTTCTGCAGTTATAGGGGCTGTGTTGATCTTGGGAAGAGATCATTTTGGTCCTCCTAGTGAATTTGCAATAGCCCGTATCGTTGAAACTTTCATTGGTTTATCTTGTTCTATAATGGTGGATATGCTCTTGCAACCTACAAGAGCTTCTGTTTTGGCCAAGATTCAACTTTCTAAAAGTCTCCAAGTGCTACACGAATCAGTGGGTTTGATAAGTATTGGATCGTGGGGCGAGTTTTTCTCAGGAGAGAGGCAAAAGGAACTGAAAATCCATGTAAATGAGCTTGGAAAATTCATGGAGGAAGCTGAGATGGAACCCAACTTTTGGTTCTTGCCTTTTCATGGTGCTTGTTATGGTAAGCTCAAAGGGTCTTTGTCAAGAATGGTGGATTTCTTGCTTTTTGGGAGTCGAGCACTCATGTTCCTAAAAGGAGAATCATCAAGAAATGGAGACAGCGACATTTTCAGACATGACATTATCATGAAACTAGAAGCTGATATAAACGTTCTAAAAGATGTGATTGCCTCTGCCATAGAACTCTTTAAGGAAGTTAGCTTGGTAAAATCACTCGAAAGAGTCGAACACGAGTTCGAGAAGAAGAGAGCTTCCCTCGATCTTGAGTTGGGAAAATCTTCAGTTGCATGTGTGGTCCAGTGGTCAAAATTTGATGACGATGAGCTTGAAAAAAACACAAATTCTTTTCTTCAACATTTAGAAGAAGTTGTTGATCAAGTGGAGGTGGATAAAGCCGGGGAGGAGATCAAGAACCAAGTGATTCTAAGTTTGTGTTGTTTGATGTTTTGCATGAGAGGTATGTTGAGAGAGACCAAGGAGATTGAGAAGGTGATTAAAGAACTTGTGCAGTGGGAGAATCCCTCGAGCCAAGTAGATTTGTGTGATATTTTAAGTAAGATCTGTGCACTAGGAAAAAGTGTAACATGTTGATGAAATTAAATTAATATTGGCAATTTCATACTCTACCTATATGTACAATGATTATTGGTCTAACCCTAACTAATATTTTGATTCTGTGAGTGGTTATTAAATAAATTTTGTGTTTTGTTTTGAAGTACAAGTTTCCTTAACATATTGCTAGTTTTACTCTTGCATGCAATGATGTAGTGCAAATTAATGATTTTACCCTTTATTCTTTTGCGATTTATTAGACAATACTACTATCCCATATTACAAAAATATGGATTTATAGAATCAACAATAAGTTATTATATCTAACAGTGGATAACACTATTAGCGCAATACAACAATTATTTAAGATCCTAAAAAAGAAATACTAACTAAAATTAAATTAAGCTGCCTTTACAAAATTGCAGCAACGCTTCTAAAAATTGTTAATATTGGGACAATAAAATTTTATTTATTGAGAAATTAATAATTTATTATTTTAAAAAACATTCAGTGAACATAGGCTTAATATATTTACATAAAAGATATTGTGGTGAACAGTATATATATATATATATACTTGTTCATTGTTTGACTATATTAAGTAATATTCACATTATAAACAAAAATAACAGTAGCATTAAGTTCCATGAAAAAACGAAAAAGAATAACATCATCACGAAGTTGTCCTAGTCAATTAAACAAAAAAATTTAAAACACTAAGTTGACCTATGTTAGTATTAAATAACTATATAGTTATTTAACTATATTAAGTCATATTCACCTTATAACAAAAATGACAATATCATTAAATTTCATGAAAACGAAAAACAATAAAATCATATTTAACTAAGTTATCCTAGCCGTTTAAAATAAAATAAATTTGTCCTAGTTATGTTAGTAATTTTATATAACTATTTAGTTAGGAGATATATTTTTCCCTTTTTCTTTAAAGTAGTTAGGAACAATTATTTTTTTGTCCTTCAGTTTTTTAAATAAGCAGATATAAAATCCATAGTTAAATTAGCTAATATGGACTATTTTAGTGAGTTTTTAGTTCGTACTCAGGTCCGGTAATACAGACGACTTTATGATATCTCTATAGTTATAAACAATTACTGTATTTGTAATTTCAATTGATTAAAATATATATATTGTTTTTGAATTTCAAATCATATGCAATGGCTATGAGTTTGAATTTGTGTTTACCACCATTATTCATTTGATAGCAAAATCAGTTGCCCTAATTAACAGAGCCTGAAAATGGCAGCCCTCATTTACCAAGTCTTCTCCTCCTCCGGCCTGTTCTCGCTAGGGCTCTACCACCTCATCTCCGCCACTAGGCACCACCTCAAATCGCCGCGCGATTACACCGCCAAGCTCTACCACCCCTTCCCCAACTCCAACCAGCAGCATCGCTTCCTCCGGTATCTGCAGCTTCACCTAGTTATCTTCTTCCTATTCATTGCCTTAATTCACCAGCTCCTCATCTCCTCCGACGCCGATCCCCTCCTCAAAGGCCGGACGCCCGTCCATCGCCTAATATCCCTGCAGTCCGCCGCCGTGATATTCTGCTTCATCCTCGTCTCCGCCGCGGTCCTCGTCTCCGAAGCTACATCTCTTCTCCCACTCCCCTCCGATCTGTTTTTCGCGATCGCCGCCGCGCTCTTCTTCCTCCAGTATTCCCTCTCCGCATCCGACGCCGCCGTCCAGACGTCAGATCTCCAAGCCAAGTGCGATTCCATCGCGGCTTATGTATCCGCATTCTCGTCTGCCCTCTGCCTGGTTCTCTGCTGTCAGCCCAGATTCTATACGGCGGATGCTGCTCTCGGAGCCTCTTTCTGCCTGCAGGGACTGTGGGCTCTGCAAACAGGGCTATCACTCTACGTGGATGCCTTTATCCCAGAAGGCTGCCACAAGATGCTTGATGTGGTCAGCGGGGTTGAGGGATCAACTAAATGCGAATTGGATGACTCTAAACTACGGGCAGTCGCAGTCTTGGATCTGATGTTTGTTCTTCATGTCCTCTTTGTGCTTCTCCTTTTCATCGTGACTTACGCTGTTATTGCCAAGACATTGGGTATCCGCAGCAGATATGGATCATATGAAGCCTTGCCCACCGGGGCCGCAGCAGATTCGAATCATATTCAGTTGAAGACTATAACTGGAACTCAAGCCTGATTAGCGAGGTATTTCTGATGTTTCATTCTATGTTGAAATCCTTGTACTTCATACCAACTCAAGTGATTTTTTGTCGACGAAATCGCGAACGTTTAACTGCTTAACTGAGGAAATGCGTGAGTACTTTAATAGGAAATCTTGTACTCTTTGCCTTAACTTGTTTACTCAATGCTGATGTACTTGGAGGCCGAACAAGATGTTTGATGTTACTCCATGAAAGGTAAACAAAGAATTCCTGCAATATCCAGATGAAAAAGAAAGCTAAGGTGTTATGGATCAAACAAGATTTCCCTTTTCCTTATCCTTTCCCTTATTTGATGGGTCCATTTCAACAGCTTGCCAATCACTCGAAACTGAAGAACATTAGGAATGTACTGGTTTCGGTTCGGAGGGATTGGATAAAATAGGATCGATACTGGAATAGAGATCCACTCCACTTCACTCACACTAGCTATGACATTGAGTAAATAATGAACCTTATAGAAAATGTTCCCAAAAATAGTGACGTGATCCTGCTAGAATCAACGGCGATAAGGGAGATAAGGTAATGTCTGGAGCAGACTATCCGGGCAAGCAGAAACTTGTAAATATTATGTATCATCCTCGAAAAGTCATCGCGCCACTATAACTTCATGGTTTACATTCACATTAAGGGAACTGTTCCAGCATAAATGGGACCAAAGTCGCCATGATACAGTGCTATTACCATTTACCTAGTTTTTGATATTATCATGTTTACAAAAGTCGACTAATTTTACATACTTGTGAAATCCTTTCGAATTTTTCATCAGTGGGCAACTACATAATTAACTTAGATATCACGCAACCAAGTAAAATAGATACGGCTTAGTTTTTAGTGAGTATATCATATAACACCGTTGCACTGAAATTTTGTTGTCTATAATTATATTTTGATTAAGCTACTGTAATGTATTTTAAAATATAATTTATCTTGCACGACAATTTCTTTATCTCGCAAAAACATAAATTGGTAAAAACGTCAAAGATACGATAATTTACTGCCGATTGCTAGAGGTGAGAGGATATCTTCTTAGCGATTCCTAAAACCGACGGCGCGGTGCAATTAATTGCCGCAATTTGCAGTACATGTGTCTGTGCGATTGTATGTGTGTGTTTTCTTTGGTGTATTAATATCAATTTTTTTTAAATCCACTCGTCGTGCAGTTGAAATTGTTTGAATAAGAAAATTTGATTTTAGTAGAATTTACAAAATTAATCCACCATTTTAAAATCATACCAAAGATCATATAATCTATAGTATTATATTATTAACTTTATTTCAACTTTTTTTCACAACACTTGCAACATATACTTCGTCTATCTCATCACCCCAAGTGGTACCTAAGGTGTTTAGTATACAGAAGCTTTCTTACGTGCAAGGCCTCTCATTTAAATGGAGCCGGTTCTGATAGAGACCTCAAAGTTAATTAGTACCTATCCTTTTCTAATTCGACTGGAAGGGTAGTCGCATCCGGACTCTAACTAAGATTTCACAGCGTCTTGAAAACAGAACTAGGTAACATTGTCATTGATGACGTACATAAATTTATGTTAACTGTTGAATGAAATCATATGTGAAAGGTAAATATAGTCAAAATGAATGGTGTTACGTCGAACATATCAACTCAGAAGAAATATGTTGGTAATTGTCCAAAGAAAAGTTTTAAAATAGAAGTATGTGGTTGTGACGTATAAGGCTAACTCATTCCGATTTTATATCTTTCTACTGCAATAAATAATAGCATTGCCTCTAAGGTAATCTGTAAATGACGAGGATAAGCCAAGAAAGTTTACGCTGCAACAAGATCCGGTGTTTCCGCCTCCACGGATAACAAAGCAGTGTGTACTTTATCTACCCAGTTGTCGAGCCTGTTGCGCAAGGACTTGATCTGAGGTATTCCAAGAACTCTAGGGTGCACCCATGATACATTAACAGTTCCCTCAACTTGGTCGATTATGCCCTCTATCAGATGCACCTGAAACAACAATTAGGCAGCAGTAAACATCTAACAAAGTCTAAACAATGTGACTGAGACAGCTAATGCTACTTTCATTTTAACCTATTATGAAATGTGTAAGATGCTATCATAAACCCGGAACTTGGTAATACTGAATTCAAAATCTCATTAGAGTAAAAGATGGATGAAGATGTCAAATTTCAGTTTACTTACTGAAAGGCTCTTTATGAGAAGATACTCCACATCTTCTAAGGTAAGCCTTGTCCGGTCAGCAATAACATCTAATGGAATAGTTCTATTATCGGATGAATGACTGCAGGTAACACATGTTTCATGATTTCATGAAAAATAGAATAGCACAACTCATTAACATCAGCCATTATGTAATTCTCCAAATTCACCTGAAAATAATCTCCATCAAGCAGAGAATGTTGATCTTTTCCAGAAGCTTTTTCTCATTCTGGACCAACGCAGGTTGGGTACGCAGAGCAGCTCCATGAACATTACATAGTTCTTGATAATGAATTAAATCACCAGAGTTGAATGCTTCAATAATATAGTATAGCCACTGAACATTAGTCCCCAGAAGACTTTTTATCTGCAGAAACGCCAGATAAAACAAATTATCCATCAGGCATTTAAAAGATAGCATGAGAATAAGCAAATTTTTAGAGATATGCAACCCGTCAATTGATTCCATAATGTTTGTTTCGGCATGCGTGTGTCAGGATTACAATAATAAAAAGTAAGAGGCAGACCATAAAGTTCATATAAAGGTATGCTGTTGTGTGGGTTGGGGGATGTGACTGGGTAGAAACCACTAGATGAGCTTGCTTACATAACACTTACAATTGGATGCGCAAGAAGTTCCCCGAAATTATAGATGTTTTCCCCCAACAATGCCGAAAGAGACAAATCAAATGCCAAATCCTTGGAAAACAACCAACAGCAAGTTAGCTAAAAAAACAGTAACAGTGTATCTCTCACTTAGAAATCATAAACGTTTATGGAATGAAGCATTTTTATCCAACAGTACTTTATCAATTCACTCACAAATTATGTGACAATGAAAAAGAACCATGTAGATTGAAGGTACACAAATCTTCTTCAGAATTTCAGTTAAGTATCATCGTTCCCATTATTAGTCGAATTCCATGACAACATGCATAACCACATCACCAGAGGTGCTTTTTATACTGTAAAACACAAAAAGTACAAATAGCCTACCAGCTTGAATGATTCTGATAGAGAATTCACGTCAATGTAAGCTAGAAAAAGGAGAGCACTTTTATAAAATTCTGCAAACTCCTGACGAGATTTATGGTATTGCGATGAAATCCAATAGAAGCTGGCGTACACAGATGGATCAATGTCAGTCATGCTGTCAAGTGTGCATTTCCCCTCATTTAAAAGTTTCTTGCATTCTTTTTGTTCTCCCTGCTCAAGCTTTAATGTACCGATTTGAACTTTGATATAAAGTATTGGCTCCTCTATGCGAATTTCTTTCGTATTCCGTAGCTTTGCAATAACTCCTTCAAGATAATCTATAGCAGCCTCTTTCTCCGAGTATTGTCCAGAAACTATAACAGCAAAATGGGCAAGCTTGAGAAGATTGATCTTTGTCTCAAAATCAGTTATAAAATTGTGGTAAAGCTGTATTAGAGCATCCCCAGCCTGAATTGGAGAGATGAAGGAAATTTAATGTTGATTTCTAAAACAAACTAAAGAATCGAATAATTGCAAAGAGCGAAATCAAATATCGGAACATAGACTACTCACATATTGTATACATAGGATGGAGATAATCAACATTGTATCTAGCAAAGATCAAAGTACTGTCACGTGTTCATCAAAGAAAGTTAAAACATAAAAAGCCATACCATATAGGCCAACCAAAAAGTAGCAAAATCGGCTATGAGAGAAAATGAATTTACATCATGATATGTTGTGTGAATGAACCAACTGGGTTTAGGGAAATCTCTTATAGTTCAAACATTTGATGTATCAAAATCAATTTTATTGACCACTAATGGACCAAAATATAAACCGTTTAAGCATTGCTAATTTGCAAACCAATAAACAAAATGCCTTCTAATTGATAATGAATGGAAAACAATATATTCGACCCTCTTTCCTCAGCTGTCACTTTTCAAAGAAAAAATAGAATAACAAAGTATCTAGTCTAGTCATAAAACACAAAGGCATCACAAAATTATAGGCGAATAAATTCATGGCGACCGATACCAATTAATGAACTCCTGATAGCCTATGTTTCTCAGTTACTCAACAAGTTAAATCTAGAAAAACTGGTTTAATGAGCTCTCCCACCATCGATATTCAAAGTCCGACCATACATCTCTGTTCCTTGAACTACATGGCATCACCATAAATTCTCACAAATCTCTAAAACCCCTAAAATAACTCCAATAAAGCACCAAATTCCACAAACCATGAAACAGCATTCCAGTGACCATAATTAAACGAACAAAACAATTGCAGACAAAAACGAAAAATTATACAACTAAAGCGGTAAGTTGAATGATAAAGTAGCGCAGACGATCGGGAGTTGTAGGGTTTAGTACCTGAAAGACGGCGAGTGCGACGAACTGTTCGAGCTTAAGAGCGAGCTCATGCCAGAGCTTGCGTTGGTACAGATCTGAAAGCGAGCTGTACCACTCCGAAAGCTCAGGGTGCTCATTTCTCTGTGTCTCCAAATACTGCAAAGCCGCCATCGATCTTCGGCTCTCTGTGTTCGCGCTTCAATCAACACCGGCCGTATTTTGTACGATGTTTTAAACCATTTTTGATAATTTTCTTTTTCCTTTTAAATTTCATTAGTTTGTAGGAATAATTGCAGTCATATTTGTATTTCTTTTAGTTTATCAACTTATTTCTTTTAGTTTAACAACTTTAGAACCAATTAATATTTACAGAGAAATTAATATGTTTTAGCAAAAATAGGTAATAATATTTGATAGTGGAGTCTGGGATGGACCCAGACCCGGGTCGGGCCGGTTGTTCCGACCCATATTTATGGTTACGGGTTGAGTCCTGAGTCGAGGGATTCGAGCCGTAATCAGACCATGAGCCGGTTTCGATTTGATCAGGGATCGAATCTAGTCCGTGAAATGTTTTATAACAACGTTGTTTGATAAATAATTATATAGAACCAAAACTATAGTTTTTATTTCCCTGATTCTTATGTGCATAATTTTTCTTATTTATATTGTCAATTAAAGAAGTAAACGTTTTACCCTTTTTTTAACTAACTATTAGCCAATGGTCATGTCTGAGACCCTCGGACTTATTGTCTCAAATTCGATTTTCACTGCTTGTGACTTTTCTAATTTATTTAAATAGAATTTATTTTATTTTATTTCAATGCTCAAATCCTGTGCTAAGCGCAGATAATTTCTTATTTAATTTCGCATCCAAATTAAATAATAAACCGTTTTTCAATTTTTACCCAGATCATAAACTATCCTGTACTCTACTTCTTTGATGTCTCAAATCTCTACATCTCGGTTTATCAAAATTCTTTTGGACCACATATAATATATAAGTAGCTAATGAATAATCTATATTTTGAAAACAATAGAAAACAATGTTGCGTCCATGGTACGGGGCCAAGATTTGTCCGGCCCAACAACTAATCGGGTGTTAGCCGGTAAGGGATGGAACTTTGACCCGACTTGATAAGTTCGGATCCAGTTGAGCTAATTCCTCTACGAATCAGAACATTGATTTTCTTATAACCGAGTTCAAGTTGATCGTTTTTGTTTTTGGCAAGTGAGGAGAGCTTCTTAGCCAAAAACATATATTGTACTTGATATAATCATATAAATAGTATCAAGTCAGTGATATCCATATTATATATTATATATATATATATAAGAAATGATATTGTGGGCACCCAACATGGGTACCAGGCTGACGTGACACTTTCAGGTGCTGCCACGTCAGCTTGGTGCTCACATGGTGCCCATGTTGGGTGTCCACCATATCAAATTTGATATATATATATGTATGTATGTATGTATATGTATGTATGTGATCAACCAAACACATCTTCAGATGTAAAAGAGGTTTGTAAAATCTTTGAAATAAGAATTTATTGAATTTGGATCCAAAATATACATACAACTATTTATTGATTTAAACTTGTCACCTAATGTTATATATATCACAAGTTCAGACCTCCAATAGATTCACGCCAACCATCATTGGAACTAAACCCACCTAGAAAATGTCATCATAGATCAACTCCAAAGGCAAACATGAAAAACAAAGTATTGTTTAAAAAAAAGAAAGGAAAACAAAACAACCCCTAAACATTGTAAATTAGTGAGGTGAAATAATTTCCATTTGGCTTCAAATCAAAGCAAAGCAACTTCCTTTTTCCCTATAAAAAGAATAAATATACTCCCATCATCCACCATCCTTGCCAAAGAAACCACACACAATATGCTGCATTTCAAAGCTTTCCTCTTGCTTTTGCTACTGGTTTTCGGCGGAGCCGTGGCAGCCAAGTTCCCTTGTACCAAACATGGGAAAGATGCTAAATGGAGATGGCAAAGGCAGCCATGGATGAACCATGGAAGCTTTCGTGGCAACAGTCGGGGACGACTCGTTGATCCAGCGGCGGAGAGTTCGTTTCAAATCCCCAAGTTCCCTGTTTAATCTGTTAGTTTTAAGAATTGGTTTATGGTTGTGATGTTGTTCTCACTTTCTTGCTGAACCTCCTCCTTTATAATCTTTGTTACTTACATAACAAGCCGCAACTGTCGTATGGATTCTAGATATACAATTAAATAGCAGATGGAGGGTATGAAATTGTAAATTATACAAAATGGCTTGTTAGTGTATAACTAGATGTTATTGAAGAAAGGTTCATTTGAAAGTTTCATTAAAAATCATTTTAGGTGTACAACTGTACATTCATTGGATCATCAATGGAGCAATGAAATGGTTGTTGGACATGGACATGGCTCCTCAACTTGAACAAACATTTGAGACGATGGTAGTTAAAAAAAAAAACTCTATAATGATGTAATTATTATTATTATAGTAATAAAAACTATCACCCGTGAAGGTCATATGCTGTCAACTTCAAGATTGGCATCAATCCATATCTATCCAGCAAGCGATTCCAAAAGAGCTAATGATACTAATGAAAGGTTGGCCCATTTAATAAGTTCAAGTTTTTCGGATTATCTTATCTTCTTGGTCTGAAGTTAGCTGACCAGAGGCTCGCTGGAGAATCCAGTAGGGGAAGAAATTGTTACCAAATTGATCAAATAGTATCTTAGAATCTTGCCATGAATTATTTCTACTTTATGTCAAGATGAAGGAATCCCAAACCCCGGAATTAACCCCTCCTCATAAGGTAAAAAGAAATTGTTCTTGCATCCATCCGCAATAGGTTAAGTTCGACTCTATCTTCGTCCCACAATAGGTAGATTCAATGGCCGAAACGGACAACATCATTTTCTCACATGAATGCATGGATCAACATGAAATTATAGATTTGAGTACAAACTGTAAATGGTAGGAAAAAGAAGGAGGAACCAAATGACGCAAGGTGAATGGGAAAAATAAAATAAGATAAGTTTTCGTGTATTCAATCAATTGTTTTGCTCAGCAGAATCTACACACACTGAGTTCTATATCTGTACCTAGCAAGCTATAAAGTTATTATCAAAGTCACGTCCGAGGATTGCCATGCCGTTTGTTTCTAAGGAGCTGAAGAAGCTGCTGTGCCTGCAAGAGAGCAAAAGAAAAAATTGCTCCGTTAATTGAAATTGAATGGATAGTTTGAGGTGCAAGTCCAAATCATGCAAACAAATTTATTTCACCTTTTCTCTGGCCCTTGGTGTGCCGGAATGCGATAATGCCACCAAAGGAGGGACGACACCATCCTGCAGGACGATGCCACAAAATTTATTTCTATAAGTGCACAACTGCAGGAGGGCTGCAGCTGCATTCTCTTTGCTGCGTGCCGAACCTAGCTCGACGACTTCGACTAGAAGAGGGAGTCCTCTTTCCTCGCCAATGGACGTCCTTCCCTCATCAATGGTGGCAAGATTAGATAACACAGCCACTGCCTTATCAACCATACCAAACGCAGGGTCCATCAACTCTACCAGGTGATTCACTGCACCTGCCTGCACGATAAGGGGCTTGTTCTCATGGTTGGTCGACAGGTTAAATAAAGCAGTGGCTGCATCTTTCTTGCCTCTTGGAGTTCCAGTTCCCAGTAAATCAACCAAGGGGATGATTGCTCCTGACCTTCCAATCTTGACTTTGTTTTCTTCAATCATGGAGAGGCTGAAGAGTGTTGCAGCGGAGTTGGCCTTTGCTTCGCTGTTCCCGTTCTCAAGTACGTAGATCAGGGCGTTGATAGAATCATCTGTTGCAATGGCAGTCTTGTTGTTGATATTGATTGAGAGGTTGAGAAGAGCAGTGACAGCTTTTTCCTGGACAGTCGAGTCGGATGACCGGAGCAGATTGACCAGCAAACTGATAGCCCCACAATTTGCAATGACAAGTCGGTTTTCCATGTTATGCTTGGCGAATAACCGAATGCTTTCTGTGGCCTTAAGTTGTGAGACAAGAGAACTACTCTTAAGATCCTCAACCAGCTTCTTTACTTCGGTTTCGACTTCTATGAGATCAGGCCTCTGATCAACAAAAGGAGAAGAAACAATTCTTGAAACAAGTCTCTTGGATGACCTGCGCCGAAGTGTTTGGCCACGAGTCCATGTGTCCAGCCTCTGTGGTAAATCAGGCTCTCTCTGAGGTACATCGGCACCATAGTGCGAATCAGGTTCGGTTCTGCAGCAAAACAATCCAGAAGCATCACTGACATTTGCATGTGAGCTAACTTCATTGTTAGCTCCTTCTCCTTGGAAAGTGATGGAATTAGAATGAGTGCTGGATGCTGAATTAGTTCGATGAGCCTGTAATGGGTGTTTATCGGTGGCAGCAGCATCGTTTCTAGGTGGGGATGTCACAAGAAGATGACGTGAGTTCAAGCCTTCCTCTCCCTTGTACTCAGACCTGTCTTCGGAACTTCTTGGGGACAATATTTCCACGTCTGAACCGATTCCGTTTATAGCCACTTCTGCCAATGAAGTCTCTGATGATGGATGAAGATGAGATTGAGATGCTCCTGTTCTTTGGGTTGCAGTTGATGGGATTGAATTCTTTATTGGAGAACCCACCCCATCTGGTGGGCCAAAACTATTGACCCTCCTTACCCCATGGTAATGTGTACTTGCAAGCTGCGAAGCAGATTGGTCTAAGTCGGAAGATATTATTGATTCCGGCAGCTTCACATTGTTTGATTCACACCAATGTGATATCAGTGCCTTTACAGTATAATTAGGAATGAGATTTGTGCGTGCTAACGTATGCCGCGTCTTAGGACAAACAGTAAGTCCCAGGTCTATCCACTTCTGTATAAAAACACGCTCATAGGTTTGTCCAGATGCAACAATAACAGGATCACTCATGAGTTCAAGAGAAAGAGGGCAACAAAAATCAGGAGGTATTGGAACAGGACTATAGTTTCGGGACTGCTTGTTTATCACAAGGAGGTCATGCATGCGCGTAACCAGGGCAATAATTTGATCTATATACTCGGCTTCACAAGTCTTTTCATCCTGTTCGGCATTTTCTTTCAATTTATCAAGGGCCACGATCTCGATCAGTATTTCCTGGTTCAACTTTAAGCTCAAGCTGTCAGCAATTTTTTCCAGGTTTTCGGGGCTTGTCCCAGAACCCTCCAAATGATCCTTGATAGCTTTTGTTATTATCGGCTCGGGTACAATAAGCTTGGTCTTTTGAATACAATGCTGCAATCAGCAGTAACAAGACACCACAAAGTAGAGGTTAAATGTGTCTCATCCATCAAACAAATGGTTTTCTTTGTAAGACTGAGACGGCAAACAAGGAAAAAGTACTAAACATCAGCCACTACCTCAAGAGCTGCAGCGCTGAATCCGGATGGAAGGCAATGATCAAAAGATTTCAGCAACTCAAGAATCTCCAAACCATGATTTCGGGTCTTCACCATAAGTGATTCAACTCGTGAAACCTGGATACGAAGCAATTATTAACCAAAATAAACTGATATCAGCAGGACGCAAGAATGTTAATCAGGTTAAAAGGTACAAGATCTCGCACTTAGTTTGATCACATTTAACATAGCACAGTTAACATAAAATCTTTTATCACTTACAAAGTAAAGTTTACTCATCAGTGGCTGCCAGTTTTCACATCTCTCCCTCAATTCATCAACAGATCGATGGAGTCCTGTGACTTCTTTTTCAAACACTTGATCCGAGGCAAGTTCTGAATCACTAATTGCATGAAGTATTGGCTTTAACAACTTAAATATTTCTCCAATCCTCAGATGATATGTTTGAACTAATTCATCTTTCATGCTATCATGATTCACTAATTCTGAAAGGCCTGTGATGCTATTGAGAAGTGACTTCAGCAATGATTTCTCCATCATCTGGTAAAAAAAATGACTAATGGTTACATTTTAAAAACATCAATGTAACAAGGCACAGAAGAATAACTAAATCTCGGTTCAAAAGCTGCCCAAAAAATTTGGCCTACACCACACATGGAAGAAAGAAGCACACTTCTCCGTCTGGCCGAAGAGACCAATTTCTCCATTTCAGAGAACAAGACGAACTATTACTTTAAAATCCCATGATCTGCTAACTAAACACCCTCTGTATGCATTCTTAACACTAGGCGGCATGTACCTAGCCAACAAGAAATCAATCCCGTTCCAAAAAAGAACATAACTAGGACTCAGTACTCTGATTCTACTAAACCGAAACAACAAAGTAAAAACATGTTTGTGCTATATTTATGCATATGAAATCGCTGACAGATTGTATGCATAAGGAGCAGAAACTTTATATGACCAACATGGTAAGCTAATTGACTGTCATCAGGTGATCTAACACAGAAGTCGAGATCATCTTTCAAGATTCTCGCTAAACTCTGTCCGCAAAAAAATTGCTCACTGTCACTGAGGTAAGATCACGTTGTGTGAGGAAAGAATTGTTAGGATCAAACGAAAAGACAGCACGACTACGCTTACCATAGACAACAAAAAAGATATTAACTGATGCTAGACTTCTAGCTACACCATGCATGAAAACATCGGTGCCATTGATTAACCATCATTAAGAAAACGGGCTCTACTTCATTCATGACACAGTTACACCTACAGGATATGGCTTTGATATTTGCCAATGTCATATAACTCGTAAGAAATAAGCAGCAATAATATAACCAAAATTACAGACAATTAAAATTCAAAAGAAGAAAGAAAGAATACCATTTCAGCATCAGAAACCATAGAATGAACGATCAAGTTTTGCCCAAGGAATCCAGAGCATGGATATCAATGAAGAACGTCGAATAGTAAAAAGAAAGTTCGAAAATATACAGAGAACTGGGAGTCTTCACGCGGAAACAATGGAGAAATGGGGTTCCGTTGACAAAGACCAGAAGACCACTAAAACTTTCCTTGTATGTACGTAGAATTGATCACAGATTTCGTGGTTGTTAAGCACCCAGTATTTTTCAAAATAATAAAAATACCAAAAATCGATTAGATAATAATTTATTGTAAATTAAACTGGTTAGGTGAAATCAGAATTGTATATTGTAAGTCAAAATGACGCACTCGTTCAGGGAAAATATTGAAGAGATGTTAAAAGTTTTTTTAATGTCATTCATATATATATATATATATATATATATACAAATTTGATACAGTGGGCACCATTTGTGGGCACCGCGGTGACGTGGCAGCACCAGGAAGTGTCACGTCACCCAGATGCACACGGTATCATTTTTATATATAATATTGCTGCATTTTCCATTAAAAAAATTAAATACTGTGGATCCCAATAAGATATTTGCGGCAAAGATCAACTCTGACAACTCAAATCGTTTGTTTGTTTCCGTCCTACTAAATAAGTACATTACACCTCTCGCATTCTGCCACCTCTCAATCAGAAAGCACACACTGCACCTCTAAATTTTTTTAAAAAATACTTGTTGGTTCTTGATGTTCATGGATCAATCATTCTGTTCAATTGGTGCGTGAGATTTCAGCTTTTTTGGTGGTTGAAAAGAGGATCAAGCATTGATTGGTGAGTGTTTGGTTCGATTGTTTTTGTTGTCTACTTGTTTGTTGAAATGCCCAGAAGAATTTTGGTGATGGGGGAGCACGCTTTAAATTGAATTACGGAAACTTAATTGCTTAGCTCTCTTTCTCTTGACTTGTTTAAGAGTTGTAGTTTGATGGGAGGAAGATGTGGTAATATGGTCTTGATTAGCTAGTCAAATTGTTTGATAAGATGTCTCCACGAGCTCTTCTTGTGTAAAAAACGCCGATTTGTTGTGACATTATTACTTAAGAAGAATGTTTCAATTGGTGAAGAGGTATGGTGCAGTCTTTACTGTGGAATTTAGCTACTTTGGTGCTTCTCAAAAAGTTTAACGTTGTTGCTATGCTATTTATGATCGATTATTTAGGCACTTGCTTCGAAGTTCTAAACCCAAACATCCATGGGGAATGATGGGATTTTTGTTTTTTGAAAATCCTAAACTTTATTTTCTTCACTCTGTTATAGTTAATGGCAGTCTCATTACGGCCCTCATGTAAGGTACCTCTGTTAGCTTGTCTACCATCAAACAGATGTTCCTTTAGCTGCTATCCTCGAAGTTTAGATTTCAGTCGTCACCATCAGCAGCAAGCCATCAATGGGAAGTTTAAACTGAAAGAGGCACCATTATTTAGCCGTCCAGTCGGCTCTTACCATCTCAAACCAGTGTTTGCACTGGACACGGACCATCCACATCCCAGCGACGAGGTACTTGCGTTCTTTTTCATTTAAAAATTAAAACTATCATGCTTTAGCTTTAGTTTTGCTTTTCTTGCAACTGCTCGAACTAAATTTAGGAGAAGTACCTCAAACATAACACCGTACACCAGTATCTTGAAATCATAAAATGACTCATCTTTTCTTCTCGTCATTGCTGACTGCAAAAAATTCATATGAAGGAACCAGTGAATTTAAAAAGAGCCGAGAGCTTTCAGCAATGGGATTCGCTCACTGGAAAATTTGCAGGAGCTGCAAATCTACCATTTTTACTGCTGCAGCTTCCTCAGATCATACTAAATTCCCGGAATCTTATGGGAGGAAACAAGTCAGCACTCCTGGCCGTACCATGGCTTGTAATGCATTTAGTGTTCCAGTACTTTAAGACTTCGGTTGTTGTTAATTAACTCGTAAGATCTGATTCATATTAATTGTTTTTTTGCGTTTTAAGGGTATAGCCAATTATGGCCAGCAGGCTCTGTCGAACGGCCGGAAGAGAGCAAATGAGAGAGCCAAAGATGCCGGTGAGAGCATATGCGATTGCACAAAATGGAAGAGCCTCGGGTTCCTTGGCAGACAACGCAGCAGTCCCCAATCCGTGCGCACTGATCACAACAATTAAACAATATTAATTTTTTTACTTAAAGATATTATACTAAGCATTTCTCTTTTCAAATAGTTTTGATGAAGATGGGCCCACGAGAATAATATAGTGATATTATTATTCTAAATTGCATCAAATTACCCATGTTCATATTATTTGTGGATATGCATGGTAAGAGTAGGTTGAATTCTATCAGTTTTGGCCATTGATATATTGCATAAATGAATCCGACCATAAGTTGCTCGATTCAAAGGTTCAAACACAGTGTAAAGATTATTGGGTTCACATTTTAAAATATCACACTAGATATTAATATAATGATGATTATGTGTATACTATTATTATTATTGTTATTGTTATTATTATCAAATACTGAATCTTTGTACCTTGACGCAGTTGCTATTCCTCGAGCGATGGGGTCGCGGAATCCTAATCTGTCGAGAGTTGCCTGCACGAAGTTGGCGCCGACAAGTCCGGTCACCACGACGACAGCGGCGGTAAGCGATGGATTGGGGCCTTAAAACGAAAACGGGCAGTTTTCTTGATCAAGTTCGGTTGAGAAAAATAATAGTTGACCTCAAGTTAAAAGTGTACAAGTTTCGTGAGTTTTCGACCTTCGAAGAAAGTCACAATGCTGAGGGCAAGAGCCACAGTTATGCATCTTGGTAGGATTGAGACGGTTAGGGCCGGCTCCAGGCCGACTAGGCGTCCTATGAAAGCAGTGGAGTACAAAGAAAACAAGGTGGATATTATGACCGAGGTGAATATTTCTGATGCATGTCTCTTAACCAGCTGCAAAGTTTAAAAACCAGAAAAAGACATATATCAGTAACCATATTTTGAAGCACTTGTAATGAAATAAAACGTTGGTTTTGGACGTTTTGAAAGCCTTTAGCATGTTTTTGTCCGTAATCTGAGCCTGAAAATTCTTTGTTCGATGGTTTCAAAATTTTGGAACATAAAATTAGAATTGACTCAAGTAGAAGTGGTTAAATTACAAGAGGATCGGTTACCTTTCTTTGTCGGAACATTGAGAAGGCGAAGGAGAGAATCACAGATCCAAGAAATCCCATTAGAAGATCACCAGCTCCAGGATTTGATGAAGACTTTGTGAGGTAATAGCCTGCACTTCAAATTTTCACCACAAAATATATGTCACGCATCTTTAGTCACTTCTTTTGCATGGAATTTTTGTCAGATGGTTACCAAGAACAGGAGTAAGCCCGCAATTCGACAGTTTTCCATAAGCCAGTGCTGCTAAATCTGCTGAGAGTGTACAGCAAATAATGGGATGGAAAACCGATTTCACTTGAGCTGGTAGCCTAAAAACCCGAAAAATGACACGAAAATTGAGCACATTACAGGTAAGAACACACGAATAGAACCAACATATATAAATTGGATTGACCACATTCTTGTTGCTGTTACCCGGAACCGACTATGTAGCCTAGTACAGTAGACGCGAGGAGAAATGGCAGGCATGTTCTAGCATTGGTTCCCAGTCCAGTGGGGTAAAGAAATGCTGCCACGAAGGATACAAGGAAAATAGCGCTCCAAATCCATAATTCGAGTGAAGTAAAGGGAGAAGGCTTAGGCATTGGTTCGGCTGGTGTCATTTCCGTGTTAACCAATTTTCTCACTGCTATAGCTGTAAAACCTGCCACAGATAGTGAGGCCAGCCAACCTCCAACTGCAGAGAGACAAATCTCATTGTGATGCATTTTTTTGCAGCAGGAATAACCCATATGTATTGCATTCATGACACAAAGCTTGAAAATAGAAAGAAGTCTTTCATTTTCCTTGGTTGAGCAAATGGTATGTCAGCGGTTTCACTTTAGGATCAAACATATTCGACACCGTAACAAGATGGTTCAACATTTTCATTTTCAATTGCAGAAAAGTTAAAATGTTGTGTTCCAGAAGTTGTATCCACAGTCACATAGGATATTGGTTTCTTGATCTGAAGTTCTGAATGCTGTTTTAATAAGTTGGACGAATAGAATGGAACATATGGTGGACAATGACTTTAAACTCGAGATTTTCGAGCTGCAGATTTGGATCGGAAACTAAGATCAACTGGATGAATCACATACCAACAATGAGAAGGATTTTCAATCCAGAAGCAGCTGGTATATCTTTGACAGCAAGGGGCAGAATCACTAAAGAAGGCACGTAAAACAACGGCAGCCAACGTTGGATAAACAGAAGCGCTGGCTGAAAAAACTCGAGCAGAGTAGTCGCTGCTTCAGGGATGGTGGCATCAAGAACAATCAAAATGGTGAAAATACAGAACATCCCAAATAAGGCACTTGGGAACTTAATGGCAGCATCAACAAATGCCTTCTTCAACAGCTTATCCATGAACACTATGATCCCCAATGAAACCACCAAATGCAACAGCCTCAACACCTGAAAAACAAACAAAGAAGGCCCGAAAATGTGTTTTCTGTTTATTAGCCATCATCCCATCTATCCAATGAACTCCTGTGGAATCTTGATGGAACAGAAATGATACTTGTGCATAAATTACCGTCGTTCGAACTCTTCCAGTAGTGAAACCAGTGTCTGATCCAGAGGATTTCACAGCAACCGTCTTCTTGGTATGCGGTTTCGTAGCTTCGAAAACCAAGAATCTTGAATAGGGTCCAAGAGCATTAACGGGTCGCAGAGTTACAACCGCTTTGCCACAACTGTCGTCTGGTTTTCGACCTCCAACCGAACGAACAGAAAACAACTGTGTGCAGCAGACATTTTTGGGTCTTTTGCCAGAGGCCAGACGGACTTGATTGGGTACAACACCACGATGAACAAGAAAAGGCAGAGGATATTGAGAAATGGATGCCATGGGAGTAATAGGGGAGGATGTAACATTTTTCTGAGTTAGCGGTGTGTGTGTGAGATTTGTGTGGACACCATGAAACTAAAGAGATGAGTTTAAACCGACACGATATTAATTGCAGTGATTGGATTCTGTGTAACGTTAGAAATTCCCGGGTCGTGTTCAGGCTACAGTTTGTTCGTTGATCTCTGGATTAATTGGTAAGATGAATATATCTTACAAATCACTCAGTGGATTTTTGCTTTGACCTTTTGTACGTTTAGGCCATCTCCGATGAAACACAAAAATGGTAATATGAAGTCCAACTGTACAATTTTTTCAAAAACGGTTTGTGCACCCCATATCTCTATTTTTTTTCTTTTTTAACAATTTTTTAATATAAAAATAATTATTCAAAAATATATTTTATATAAAATAATTTAAAAAATAATTATTAATACCTAATAAATATTTAAGGATATTTATTTTTTGTTTTATATTAACATTTTTTATTAAATGTATATACATTAATGATTTAAATGAACTTAATGTTTTTATATATTTAAATATTTACTTAATTAACATAATATTAAATCAATTGTATGTTTCCAAACTGATTTCAGACATATCATTGAAATTTAAATATATCGACAAAGCATTTGAATAATAAATACATAATTCAAATTCAAATAGAAAGATAATGAGATATAAATAATATGAGAAATAAGATAGATAATCAATAATCTCAAAATAGATCCAGATCCTCCAGAATTACAAAAATATGTTGTTCAATTAATTATATATATATAGTTATTTATCCATTTTAATAATTAATTTCATTTATTAATTTATATCAAATAATAATATCACAATTATTTTAATCTATTATTAAAATAATAATTTAAATATTAATAATAATTAAAATGTTAAATTATTAAAAGATAATATATAAATATAAGAATTATTAATATATATGAATTAAAAATATTATGAGAATATATATTTTGGTCTAAGATTATGAGAAACTGAACCATTTAGTGCAAAATTAGACCAAAATAGAGTCATGAGTTGGAGATAACTTTACACAATAACTATATACCGAGTAGAACTCCATTCGATAATTACACTCCCTGTAATATATAAAATCGTATACGTGATATTAAATACTTGTTCCTTACTATATATTAATTTACCTTTAAAACCAAAAAGCAGCTCGAACACTATATTGATTGACCAAAATAATAGTACTATATTTCAATGTAAATAATTTAATTGTAGACCAGAGGGTTGTATTGTAACATAATTGAAAATATAGTTATGTGTGCCTTTACATTTATTTTAAATTTAGATGTGAAAAATCTTATCAAAACTAAGTTGATGCTAAGGCAACAACCTCTGGAACTAAAACGAATTGATGCTTGTAGTGTTGGTTACGAGTTTAGTATATATGTTGTGATAGCCATAACGATCATATATAGTATACAACTATATACAAGTTGTCGGGTGTATATGACTTCTAGTATATTTTATTCTCCATACGTCCTTCTCATTATGATTTCTTATTTTTAGAAAACCCATTCAGAATCTGTAGCTGATTCGATTTTCAATATTTATATATGTTGTGTATCTCCCCTGCACCTGTTGTGTGTTTCCAGTCACCTGCAATAACAAAGCCAGAAGCAGGAAACAAAGAAAGTGGACACCCGAGGGAGTCCAGTTAGAAACAGTTAAACAAACAAGCACAAGAAATACAACCAAGGACCAGATATAGATATATCCAGTATGTTGGCTCAGGCACCAAGCCAAAACCCAATTTCAGAGACACCAGCAACTAAGGAGCTCGAGCAGGACACAAGGAACGGGAGGTAGAAACACTCAGACCTCAGCCAGAACCCACCGGAGGCCACAGCAGCGCACAAGGCTACCAGGCAGCCTCTGTTACACACCCCAAGCCCAAACACTCGAAATCTCTAGAGCCCCGTCCCTCATAGAAATGAGATAGTCTCAGAATAGAGGAGAACAAGGTCTCACACAGAGATTCAACCGGAATCGCTCACAGAAAGGCTGAGAAGCCAAGAGGCGACAGAAGAGCACGAGAGGGTTAGGGTTTCACAAGAGAAATCGGGTAAGTGTATAATGCGTCGATACACTGAGGTTTGCACCCAGTATAAATGAAGGAACGGTCAGGATTCACGCCGAGAATCAAGCGGCTCAGATGATAAGTTAGGTAATGGGCTTGGGCTGGGTAAAACAAGAGAATGAACCCGCAAACAAGGGATTTGGGCCAACATTTCTCACAATATAATTATATATCATACTAAGTGTTTCATATCCGGAATGATGATTGAACTAATCGATCTTAGAAAAACGGTTCAACAAATCGGATCAGTTCAATTATATGGTTGGATTGGAATACTGAAAATGGCTCAACATTACTCCACGAAAATAATCACTATAGATTTTTACCCGAAAATAATGGGACATTAATTTATTACTTTTCTTCGTGTGTATCCGTCGACATTGCATTTTAAGCATAAAATTATGTTTCACTACTGAACTTGTATAATATAAAAAACATTTATTAGTTCTAAGCGTGAAGACAAAAAATTAGTAGTTACATAAACATTTAAAAATTGTAAAACGGTGGAATATAATATTTCTGACTTCACCGAATTATATAAATTATTTTCCGTTGTTTGGAGTGTTCGGAGGCTTCTATATGTTCATTAATACCCTGAATGCTTATCAATGTGCATCAACGATAATCTTGTAGAAGATATGATTATTAATTTAAATCGGATCCTTTGTATTCATATAAAAAAATAAAATCATTATGATAAAGATAATTTCACTAACGCATAAATACAGTTTGTAATGAAAAAGGTATATTATATTCTACATCTTCAATAATCAGTTATTACATTATGTAGAAAAGAAATTGTATTACAAATGATTAAGAAAAAAAATGATCTTACATTATTATTCATAAAGCCATCACTCAAAATATCTCGCTCTAAAAAATTGCTAGGTCTTCCACATAAATATGATTGCTTTTAAATATAAACCATGACTAAATATTGAAACGTTTTAACATAAGCAATCTCTAAGAAACATGTAGATATATTATTATAATGACTTGCGTGGTACCGTGCAACTGACCATATTTCGTAAGAGGAATCATTACATGACAAATTATTATTTTTATATAGAAGTATTAATTTTAATCGCAGATATGAGTTTGATCGAAATTTTTTCCAAATTGATTTGACTAATGAAAAAAATATTAGTCTTTATATCTTCTCGTGGGACAGTTCGACAAGAGACCAATTCATAAATTATTTGATATTGTTTCTATAATAAATTAGTAATCCACTACATGTGAACAATGATATTGATTTGAAATATTTCCATTATACAACAAATTAATATCTTAAATGAAAAATAAACATGAATTTAAATTACGTTAATTTGCAATATGAAATTTATTTCCTTAACATCTTTTTTATTCTTTACGAACAATATTTTATTTTTTTAAAATATCATTTTAAAATTTTATTCAATTTTATACGTAAAAATATTATTCAACCTATTCCATTTTTAAAATTTCTACACTCGAAAAAATGATCCATAAGCATTCCTTCTTCTCTGGACTAGCTAGAAGTTCCAATTTCATACACTTATTTTAAATTCCAATAAATTTCCCTTCTATAGTTTTTTTTTTAAAGAATAAAATAGTCCACCCCCTTATCTTCCTCGTTACTCATTCTTCTTCTTAGAACTTCCATGACGACCATAAATTATGACATTCTAGTGGCCTCCATCTCTGCTCCTTTCATCTAAATAGGCCATTCCGCAGCTAAACATCAAAATAAAGTAAGATACAAACTCTTGCAGATGGTAGACCTAAGCAATTAATAAAATTAATAAGATATAAATTAAATAAGGCTTCCCTAGTCATGCTTAATGGTTTCATGGTTTCGGTTCCGGACCAACCGGTTCTGGATTAGGTGGAATCGGAACCGGTAGGAACTGGTTCTAACCGGCAGTCCGATTCTGGTTCCGAAGCAAAAAACTCGGAACTGAAATATTCCACTATCGAATTCTGTAGTGGATGAATCGGTTCCGAACCGTTTTCGAACCCAATAATTTTAAATAATTTAACTCTTTAAAATTAATTGATAAGTAAATAAATTTTTTAAACGTTTTCATATTGAAATTATCCCAATTTATGTCAATCAATCATCATCCAAAGTCAATAGACGTTCACTATACTCATCCATATTTATGATTGTCTTCATTGTTAATGAATATTATTCTCCTCACAATTATTTAAACAAGTTTTAAAATTATAAATTAACAAAATCTCAACCCAGTTATTCTCCGAGACGTCATCCAAATAATTGGTATCATCCGTATCAAACAAGTCACCCATATTTTAGTTCCTCTTTTCCCTTTTTATTTTACCAAAATAGAGTCGTTTGACTCTTCCATCTTCCTTCTCAATCGACACCACGCACAGGTACATTTTTCCAAAAACATTTTAAAAAATTTCCAGAATACTAAAAAATAGATAACCCCCTACTCTATTCCCCTCTGACATGAAATTCTTGCGCTCAGTTACCAAATACCAAAGTAAACTCCGAAAATCCCACGCTCGGTGGTCCCGAATTCACACCTCTTGCCCACTCAGACGCCACTAAATCATTAAAAAAAGGAAACTACCCAGAATAGCATAACTACGTAAAGGTAATAAATTCATCACAAAGTGTACAACCCGTGAACCCAAATTTTTTTTCTCAGCATCTCACCAAGAAAATATTCTTTCCACAAACCCACCTTTTTATTATCCTCTGCTTCGTGTGAGTCAGAGTTGTAAGAAAAAGACAATGGCGACTCTGGAGGATATTGGGGTGTCAGCTCTGATTAACATACTGGGCGCCTTTGCATTCTTGCTAGCTTTTGCATTGCTCAGGATTCAGCCAATCAATGACAGAGTTTACTACCCCAAATGGTACATTCTGGGGAAGAGGACCAGTCCCAGGAATAGGTTCGGTGTGGTGGGCAAAATTGTGAATCTTGATATCAAGACTTACTTCACTTTTCTTAACTGGATGCCTGAGGCTTTGAAGATGAGTGAGTCTGAGATTATTAGCCATGCTGGACTTGATTCTGCTGTTTTCTTGAGGATCTACACACTTGGGTATTTTCCAAGATCATATTTTTGTCATATGTTTTGCTAAATTGTGTATCTTTTCTTCATTGGATTGTTTCGAGTGATATGGTGCTATGTTATTGTGGTCACATGGTGGAATTTTTGAAGTTTTTTTAGTTCAGTCGTTTGCTTGTTTTTGCGGGCTGTGGTGTTTGGACTATTGATCAGATGTGCTGTTCTTTATCTTGAAATTATTTGGTTATATATATTTTTTTTCTGCTTTCTTTGATATGCTCATTTATCTCCATCGAAAATTGTCGATTCCAGAATTGCAGGTTTGTTTGCTTGTTTATTATTAATTTTTTTTTTTCAAATTCGGCCGGCAAATATCTTGTCATGAATGAATATATATTTTTTTCATCTTTATTCTGCTATTTTCTTGAGAATCTAAAGTCTTTAATGATAATTGAACACTTTGATCCGGAAATTGGTTTTGAGTGAAATTTTACCTTGGAGAATTAAAGTACCTTCTGTGGTGTACTTCTGATTTTTTCAGGATTTCATGAGTAGTATCTGCGCTGCTTTGAGTTTGTGATACCTTAACTCTAGCATCTTCTCCCCTAGATTGCATTTCATTGACAATATTTTGTTGCTTAAAAAGATTTAAGAGAATCGTTCTTTACCTCCAAATTTAGCCACTAGCTTAGGGTGCATAATTGGCCCTCGGAAAACCTTTTTCGGAAGTCTTTCGTTTTGATTGGCACTGCGTATTTACAACCTCAAACAATTAAAAACGGTGAATGCTCTTGCGAGTCCTAGCTTGGGGATACTAGCTTTAACTTGAAAGAGAGAATGTAGTAGTTAGTCATCGTATGTTATTTGGTATCTGTTGATGTGTATAAATTCTCCTTTTACCAATATCCTCTTACAGGGCCAAATTGAATTTCTATAGGCATGTCTCTTTAGCCTTCTTTAATCTTGAATTTGAATTTCAGCATTTTACTTTTTAGATTATTTACACATGTTTGGTTGTCTTGACCATTAACAGACTGAAAATATTTGGGCCGATAACCATTGCGGCACTCTTACTTCTGATACCTGTGAATGTATCTGGTGGAACCTTGTTTTCCCTCCGTCGTGACTTGGTTGTCAGCGACATTGACAAACTTTCAATATCCAATATTCGCCCCAAATCTTATAAGTAAGTTGCTTGCGTTTTTCACTGAAATACATAATGTAAAGTCTGGCCATCAAGTTAAGGTACTTTAGTCATTTCCCATGGATCTGTTAGAAAGGTGTCCTTTTAATTTTCACGCAATAAATTCTTTATTGGTCATTGTTTGGATAAAACTGGTTGAGTTGATATTATAATATCACTGTTCCTCATTCCACAAAATAAGTGAATAGATTCTATTTAACACTTTTTACAGCATTTATGGTTATCAGGAATATATTAATCAGAAACTTTTCTTGGTGAACTCAATGGTTTTTATACTTCAAGTCATGGTGATGCAGGTCAATTTAAATTAGAAATTGTCAAATCATTTCTGTTTTACTGAAATTCAGGTTTTGCTCTGTATATTTCTTGAGTGAAATTAGTACGATTTTTCACTCCAGTGATCTATCTCCACCTTAAAAATTATGAAATTTGGATGCTTCTGTTTTAATTTCCAGTAACCATGCTAGAGCATAAAGTTAGTGCTAGATAGATGCATTCATTACTTCTCTGAAGTTCACGCTTTTGGACTTTAAAAAACGTGAGAACTTTAAAGATCACATTCACATCATTAAAATGTCTGTTCATAGTTCACATAGTGAAGATAGATATTGATACGTGTGCATCTTCTTGTCTCCTCTTTCTCATCAGTCGTGAAATGATGTACACCGTAAACTATTATTCATTTACAAATAGTTTGCAGAACATATGTCCCGTGTTTTTCTGATTCGGAGCTCAATTTATCTTTCATCCATTCATATTGCAAATAATATCATAGAATCACGTGAGGAATATGGAGAACATAAATTTGGTTCTTTCTCATGAAGATGCCTTGTAATTGCATTTTCAGGTTTTTTATCCACATATCAATGGAATACGTGTTTACATTTTGGGTCTGTTACATGCTCTATAATGAATATGGTCGAGTTGCTTCAATGCGACTAAATTTTCTGGCTTCACAAGGCAGGAAGCCTGAACAATTCACGGTAAGTTCACCTGTCATTGGGTTCACAAACTTATACAGCCTTTGGTCGTTCAAATATGAGGCTTGATTGGTCAAAACCGGTTTTATGTCATGTATGAGTTATTCTAGATGCTGACTTTGACATTTTTTCATTATGACACAAAATTTCATTAATGATCAAATGTTTTTGTATCTGTATCTGCATCTGTATCTGGTAAGGTAATCAATGAAATATTTTCGTGTCCAAACAAAAAAAGGAAAACTGATTTGCAATATCCTCAGGTTCTTGTGAGGAATGTTCCTGGTGCTTCTGGACGTTCAATATCAGATAACGTCGAGACTTTCTTTCAGAAAAACCATCCAGATCACTATCTATGCCACCAGGTAATGAACTCCCGCTTTCAAATTTAAATTTTTCAAAAGATTTTTCCCTAAACTCTGATTCTGACATAAAATTTGTTTACTTTAATCAGTTGATCCATATTTCTCATCTATTGTTGATTTCCCTAAATGTATTACCCAGGCTGTATACAATGCTAATAAGTTTGCAAAAATGGCTCGAATGAGAAAACGACTTCAAAACTGGCTGGACTACAATCAACTTAAGTTTGAGAGACATCCAGACAAGAGGCCTACCAGAAAGGTATTCTCCTATTTGGAATTAAGTATATGAGAATAATTGAGTAGTCATGTGGGCTACACAATTCTTTAATTGCTTCACTGCTTGACATGTTTGTACTGTTTCCCGTGTTTTTGTCCTTCAGAGAGGCTTCTGTGGACTATGGGGTGAAAGGGTTGATTCTATCGACTTCTACAAAGAGCAAATCAAATATCTTGACAGAAAAGTGAGTTGTGCTAGTTAGAAATCAAAGAATATATTTTACAATCAGATATCATTAAGATTGTAATATATCATTGATTAACATGATTGTTATACACATGATAAGTGATGATTGTATTCTATAGCTCATTACAATCAACTGATACCTTACAGTATTCTATAACAAATTATGATAAAGACCGACATATCATTGTATAGTAATGGTTTCAGTCAACTGATCATGGTATCGTATGCTCTGTCACTTCCTCAGTGCACTATGTATTACTGTTATTTGAAATTCAACTGTCCTTATTAGTCCCAAGTAAGACAAAGTGTTGTTTAAATTCTGATGATTTACTTATCCTTTGTCTTCAGTTAACTTTGGAGCGTCAAAAAATTCTGAAAGACTCTAATTCTGTCACACCATCCGCATTCGTGTCATTTAATTCAAGATGGGGGGCAGCTGTTTGTGCACAGACACAACAAAGCAAAAATCCTATTCTCTGGTTAACAAATTGGGCCCCTGAACCCCGGGATATTTACTGGAAGAATCTAGCTATACCGTTTTTTTCACTTAGTGTTCGAAAGCTTGTGATATCAATATCTGTATTTGCACTAGTATTCTTTTACATGATTCCAATTGCTTTTGTCCAATCATTGGCGAATTTGGAAGGGCTAGAAAGAGTTGCTCCTTTTCTCAGGCCAGTAGTTGAATGGTAAGTGACTGTCAAAACAAAAATAAATACAAAAAAAAAAAGCAAAAAATGCTTTTCTTCTTCCTGTTCTCATGAGATGAAAGGTTTTTATGACCCATGTGTGAATCTCGATTTCTATATAGCCTACTATTTTCGTATGGTTTTTTCTAATATACTTTGTAATACATGACTGAATCTGTTTTGCAGGTCGTTTCTCAAGTCATTTATGCAGGGTTTTGTTCCTGGTCTAGTCCTTAAAGTCTTTCTGTATTTTCTTCCTGCAATTTTAATGGTCATGTCAAAAATAGAGGGACACGTAGCGTTGTCGGTATTGGAACGGAGAACTGCTGCAAAATACTACTACTTCATGTTAGTCAATGTATTCCTAGGCAGCATAGTAGCTGGAACAGCATTCCAGCAACTTGACGCTTTCCTTCACCAATCAGCTACCCAGTAAGGTCCCTTGCATCTCTTCTGTTTAGGTTATATACATTTTGTGAAGAACAGAATCTTAACTTTCTCTAACTTTTGTTTTGATATACATTTTATGAAGAATGAATCTTTCGCTGTGGCAGGATCCCACGAAACATTGGTGTCTCGATACCGATGAAGGCTACTTTCTTTATCACATACATAATGGTCGATGGCTGGGCCGGCATTGCCTGTGAAATTCTGCGATTAAAAGATCTAGTCATTTTTCACCTAGAGAACATGTTTTTTGTAAAAACTGAAAGAGATTTGGACAAGGCTATGGACCCTGGAGGACTCGACTATCCTGAGGCTTTACCAAGTCTTCAGTTGTACTTCCTTCTTGGCATTGTGTACATGGTTGTCACCCCTATACTGCTTCCTTTTATACTCGTCTTCTTTGCATTTGCATACTTAGTTTATCGTCATCAGGTTAGCTCTGCTAGAAAATACCCTTATGGTTTATTCATTTCAAATTCAATAAGATCTCAATTCATACATTCCTCTGGTATTATATTCCAGGTGATTAATGTGTATGAACAACAATACGAGAGCGCTGCTGCGTTTTGGCCACACGTTCATGCACGTATTATAGCAAGCTTGCTTATATCGCAACTGCTACTATTAGGCCTATTAAGCACAAAAAAAGCAGCAAACTCCACTCCTCTACTTGTGGCGTTACCTATATTGACTCTAACGTTCCATAAGTATTGCAAGAATCGATTTGAACCTGCGTTCAGGAGGTACCCTCTTGAGGTAAGATTATAGTCTTGTAGATGTGATATCCCTGATGCAAACCCATAAATCATACATTTTGGTCAGGATAATTTACTCTCCTTGTTGTCTCACTTGATTTTCGGCATGACACATATCAAAACATAGTATTTAGGCTACTAGTTTAAAGATTTGAGTTGTATTAATATCACTCTTTGGCACTACAAATACTCGCCTTAAAAGTGTACGTCCCATGTTCAATATATGAGTTGCGAGGTGGGTCAATTGATGGGGGAATTGTTTCAAGAATAACTATTGCCTCTCTTGTGAGCTTGCCTGTGGCATAAGTATCACACATGATACTTGAGTTACATTGTTACCGTGAACTACTTTTTAGTGTGGTGACAAAGACTCGATTATATAATTTTGAATAATTGGCTGATAAATTGTGATGGATCCTATGTTTTTTGCTTTTGCATCTGCAGGAAGCCATGAACAAAGACGCACAAGATCGTGCTTCTGAATCTGATGTCAACTTAAAATCTCTTTTAGCCGATGCATACTTGCACCCGATTTTTCGCTCATTTGAAGGAGTTGACTTGGTTGAAGTAAAAGTTGAGAAAAACCCAGATGACGTCGCGAGCTCTTCTCCAAGGTCGCTTAGCTCTCCGTCCCCTGATCAGGACCATCATCTCGAAGATGAAACAACAGACAATGTCCAACATTACGAAGTCGAACCTCCTCACATCACCTATCATTATGAATTTGAATCACCAAATAACATGTATAGGTACAATGTTGAATCAGCAAATAACATGTATGGTTACGATTTTCAATCACATTATCACGGATATCAGTATTGAAGTCTCAAAATAAATTTGCTCTATATTTAGCTCTTTTCCCCTTTTGTTGATTCACGTGGCATGCAATTTGGTTTGCTGATCTTGTAATATTTCCAACGTTAAAAATCACCCATTAATATATCTTTTATTTAATATTGGATTTTTTAAATGTTAAAGCACAAAAAGATATACTAAAGTCGGCCATTGGGTCAACATACTCATGCAGCTTTATAGCTTTACTTCAGGCGTGCATTTTAATACTTCAATATGTATTATTTTATGTTGCCACTTTACAAGATTCCTTGCTCGATAACTATTTAATTTTTTGGCGTAAAATAGCCACAGCATACAATCATGGGAATTATGCTTAAGAATCACTCCTCTCAACTTTTTTTCCACCACTCAGCCAATTTTCTACATCCATTAGTATCTCCTTTTCAAATTTTCAAATTACAAGATGATTGAGTGTTGGTCATGCTAAGTAAAGTTATGATATGTTATCCCACTTTCAAGTCCAAAAATCTAGTAGAAAAAAAAGGTGCTTGGTAAAGTTATCATTACTTTATTGAAAAAAGAATGGTTATCCGGTTGACCCCAGGGACACAGACGAGTTGGTAAGACTTGGGGTGATGTGAGAATAACTTTCCCGGCTTCACGGGTTCGATTCTCGTGTGGAGCATATGCCTCACTGAAATATTATGGGGGTATGCTCTGGGAATTCGTTCGTTATATGGGTCCTCTCTTCCGGGGCTCCTGCCTACTCGTGCATACCTCGATTTACCAATCTGTATGGGCCAAGGGGTCTCTCTCCTATACAGGGGATAACCATTAATGGGTTAACTTTTTCAAAAAAAGAATGGTTATCCGGTTTCGAATCTAGCAAATCACCCCTATCTATGTTCTAGTTTTATGTTATGTAAGAGACAAACCACTCGACTTCAAGTGGGCATTTTCAAGGTAAATATTAAATTAGCTGTGGATTTCATAGGCTTTATCACTACACCATGGTAACTCCTACACAGCATCTTTTGGTAGGCAATGGTGAAGCTTTCAAAGGCCTGTGCTTTTCCACACACACACACCCACACGCTTGCGTGTGTGTTTTGCCCATTTTTTTTGTCTGCTGTTCTTGATTGACTCCACTGTTCCTTTAAGGATTTTTTATTTTCTTGTATCATATACTATAGGACAAATGGTTTGTTATGGTTATAGTTTTTGTCCATTAACTGACAGTACCGGAACTTGATAGCACAAGGAGAATGATGCCAATATTCTTTGTTCATATAGGTATAAAAATCAACTGATTAAATCGATGTCTTTCACGGTCTCGAAAGTTTCACAACCAGCTGTTCAGTATGCACAACTGTTCAGCCACTTTTAAGAACACCCTTTGATGGAACAATGTCTACATTGTCGACCATATAGAGACCTGTGAGTTCCGAATGAGAGAATGGCAGAAAGCAGCCCTCAGATACAAGAAAGATCGAAAGACTTCGAGGAAGATATGGCTACACCAGATGTTCAGAACGTGGGAATGAAAATTCAGAGAGGTGCAGATAGGTATAAATCATATGGAGGAATAGAAGACAAGCCAACCAAGGCAGAAGTTCTTATCTGGTACTTGTATGGATTATGCTCGTATTTCGTTCACACGGTATTGATTCCTATCGTGTTCCCGCTTATCATCAGCCAAACGGTGCCTGGTGCACCGGAGCCAGATCAAGGTTGGTTGAAGAGCCATAAGGGTTTGAAGTGCAAGCAGAGTGAAATGCAACTGTAAGTTATAGAAAGTAGTCAAGTTTAAGAGTTTGTTTCAAGAATATGAGGAGATAACAGGCAAAAGAGTTTTCAAAAAAATGGTGCTAATCATTTTGTGCTGTTTTCGGATCTCGGGAGTCTGAAATGATTTATTTATATCGAGAACTCCTAGAAAAAAAATGTGACTATACATGTTCTGTGATTCTTGATGTTTCGGACTGGTTCGAGGTATTTGTATGTTTTTGCTCACTGTTTGTTTTACCAGAGAGATGCTTTTGCAAAGAGAAGCACTAACTTTTGTTTTAATACAGATACGAAAGGCTGGTACACGGGGCGGTCGAAGTCGGTAGCCTGAATTTCTCCCCACTCGAATGGACTTCAATTTCTTGGATCACAGGACTCATCCTCGCAGCACCGATTCTAGGACTAGTTTCAGTAAATCTTGACTATGGTGACAACCAACAGCTGATAGCAGGGGCGGCCACAGGCAAGCATTTCTTTAAAAGAGAATTTGTGTTTAGTTCCAACTTTTTCCCTCGCTGAATCTCCATTTGAACATTTTGAGCTTACTGAATCTTTTTTAAATCAATATCATCATATCAAAACTATTTGTTTGTTTGTCATGGTTAATATTTGAAAGTTTCTGATCTGTCTCTATCCACAGGCATCGGAGCTCTTTTCTGCCTCCCAGCTGGATTTTTCAAGAAGTCCTGGATCTTCCCACCATACATTGCCGCCATAGTGGCAGCAAGCACCATCGTAGGAGCCACCCACGCTCGCCACCTCGGCCTAATGATCCGCGGATTCACTGGCTCCACAATCCGTAAAAGCCAGTTCGCTGACAGAAGATCATTTGGAAGCTGGCTATCCCTATACTCCACTGCAGCAGGCTGCTTAGGAGCAGCCATAATGGCTTCTTTCACATTTCACATGCTTAGCCAATCAGATCAGTTTACCGCTTTGTGGGTTGTCTCGATTTTCAGTGGCCTCAAATGGGGTGTAGGAATGATCCACATTTTCAGCACAAACAGGTCTACTTCAAGCTACAATGATCCACTATCGAATGCAAATCCCCTGATCCATGTTATATCGATTTTCAAGTATCCTCAAGCAGCAGGGAGTCTTGCAGGGGTTTTCCTCTCATCTTTCACTACAACATGTGTTTTTGCAGGAGGGTTGCTTTATGCAATAGGGTATCTATGTATAAAAACTGAGAGTATTTTGTATCTTTGGTTAGCATATTTCGTGTGCCCTTTGTTGTCTCTCCCGTTGACACATCCACTACAGCAATTCATGAGGGCAGATGCTGAGAAAATGCAGCTTCTCGGATTCATATTGTCGACGTTCACTTCAGGGTTCGGATTCTATTATAAGTCAAGCATTTGGAGCACAGGCAGCATTATTCTTTTTGCTGCCATCCAAGGAAGTGCAGCAGGTTTGTTCTTACACATCTTGTCATATCTACCACTTAGCTACACCTACGTAATCAAATCAAGAATTTGTAGTACAAGAGCATCAAATAAAAGCCATTACCTTTTCTACAAAACATAACTGACAACAAATCTAACAGGTCTGCTGCACGCATTCGGAAGAGTTCTGTGGCTGGACTGCTCTCCGGCAGGCAAAGAAGGCGCGTTTTCGGTGTGGTTCTCGTGGGCACGAGCTCTCGGAGCCTGTGCGGGGTTTGCTTTAGCAACCACCCTGCCTGGAAACATTGGAAAAACGTTTGGAGTGTCATTTTGTGCTGGAATTATTGGAATGATCATTGTAATATTCGGAAACATAAGCAGTTTAAGAGGAGCCAAAGCGGCAGGACATGTAATCAGAAGTGAGAATGCTTCACCACTTCATAAACTTGAAGATGGGAGTGATTATACGAAAGGATCTGTTGCAATGGAGGATCCAACTCAAAGGAAGGCTGAAGTCTGAGATTTTCTGCTTCGTTTTTTTCCCTGTTTTTCTTTTGGATGGTTTTTTTTTTTTCGAAAGTTTTCTTTTCTTTCCTTTCTTTGTTTGATTTAATAAGTTGATTATAAATGTAATTGTTTGTAACAATTCGAAGTGCTTGATGCCGACTTCGTTTACTAATTAGAAAAATTATGGTGATTTTATAATGTTGATTTTTCGTAATGGCTCTTCAGAGATTAATAAACCCATTTTTCCAACTTCGTGATTATTTTTCGACTGTTTCTCATTACTTCTCAACCAAGAAGTTACCTATAAAAGGGGAAAGAAAACAAGAATTTGTATCCTCAAAAATTAAATAAAGGCCATGAAATAATTTATATACTGAACATCCAGACCAATCGTTTCCTCCTTTGAGGGTTTTCCAATAAAATCTCTTACAAAATTCTCGTTGGAGAGAAAACGAATTTGTAAAGCATAGACAAGGGCTATCGGTGCTCTTGGAAAGGAGGTAAGGTCTCTTGATGCTTTCAGTGTTATTTTAGGTTTTAAATCTACAAAAAATATTGCAAAACGTTAATTGTTTCGGGAAGAATATTGATCATTCTCTTATTTAATAAATTGAAACTACATATATACGTATGCATGTTTGTAGCATTTAATTGTTGGGAATTCCGCATCACATTCTTGTTTTCTCCTGGTACAACGCTGAATTTGCATTTTATCGACTCAAGAAATTAATCGGTAGCCTCCATGGACACAGACGAGTTGATAAGACCTGGGCCGACTTCACGAGTTCGATTCTCGTATGGAGCATATTTTCCACTGAAATATTGTGGGGTATGTTCTGGGAATTAGTCCGTTATATGGGTCCTCTCCCTCGAGCCCCTGCTTACTCGTACATATCCCTCGATTTACCACATGTATGCGTCAAGGAGCCTTTGACCTATATAGAGATTAGCCCGGTTAACTTTTTCAAAGAAATTAATCGGTCTTCATGGGGAATTTTGTTTTATCCGATGAAATTGATTGAAGATAATTACGGCAAAATGGGGAGCTTCAATCTCATCCTCTTTGTTAATTTCTTTTTTCCGAAGTATACTTTTCATCAATGACCCTTTCGGGAATATGAAAAAATCTTCTACGAACCATATATAGAATGAGATTAAATTTTCTCGCAATTATATTTCTTGATCAAGAAAATGTTACCATAATATGTACTGTGCCCATAAACCTCGAATTCATGTTAAAACAAAAACTTCTCACTTCATATGTATATAAACCTCCAATAAACGTTGAAACAAAAATTCCTCACCCATCTTATGTTTTTCATGAACCCAACAAAATGTAATTAAATCCTTGAGAAAAAAAATGTTATAGGAAGCTAGCAAATCTTGGACGAAAGAGAGATGGGCGCCGCTGTGTTTCTCCGCCTAGCCACCACCTTCCTCCTGCTTTCCGGCATGACGACAGCGAAGAGCAGCGATAAGAAGATCGTGATAACCAATTCCCACACAAACTACCTCAGCCTGCGGTGTTTCTCCTTCGAAGACAGCTTCAGCGTGGTTCACCTCAAGCCATGGCAGACTTACGTGATCAATATCACCATACGCACCGTCTATCCCTCCGCCACCATGTTCAACTGCTCCACCAACATGGGCAACTTTGTTGCCTACAGATACGACTACGAGTGCAGCGACGACAAGTACGAAGCTTGCCATTGGAGGTTCAATGAGAATAACGCATACCGTTATGAGCCTAAGTCGGGAAACTGGTTCACCTATGATTATGATCCCAATTATGAGTCACTTACTAGAGGTGGAGTCATCAAAGGTTACTATGCCAATTGACCCATTGCTTCCAACACACACATATATATATATGAACATTCATGGATATTGATGAAGTGTTGTTAGATTCTTCCTACATCAGTGTGGATGATATAACTCTAAGATACAGTAAATACTAAATCCAATCGTCAAATATTTTTATCAAAAAACTTGATATTATTGGCGCCTAGAGATGCTTAGCCGAACATCTTATGAAATTGATAAGATGTTCGGCTGAGCATCTCCAGGCGCCCACAATATCGGGCCTATTTTTATCAATACATCATCCTGGAGACTTTTGTCAAACAAATTCATTTTTCATAAAGAGTACCAATTTTCAAATAGAGCAACTCAGCTTTTTTATTTTTTTTTAAAAGTGAGCATTCAGATTTAAACTAAAGGAGGAGCTTGCTTGAATGATTTAATATATGCAAAGTAAATACAACCGTAATTTTTTAAAAAAGGTTCAGTCTGGCCTTTTGGTACGTTAACTTGCTTCATGCTTGGACTAGATTACAACGTTGGATTAAGAACAAAAAACAGACATTTTAAACAAATTATTTGAGAGTTACAATGAGGGGCCGAGGTTTATACAAAATTAGAATCAGGAAGAATTTTCCAATATCCAGCAGATTGGTTGTTTCGGTTTGATTAAAATTCTAGTTAATCCTAGACTCTGCGTTAGTTTACTATTTTTATTATTGTTCTTTTCATTGATATTTCTAAATATTATCAACGGGATCGAATGATATGAGCACGGAGTTTAGGGGAGTGAATAAACTCCTTTAAATTTTTGTTCTTTAAAACGATTTTTGTAAATCAGCTGAATTTCCAGCTAACATATCTTGAGCGATAAAATGCTGAAAGATCTCAATTGAACAGTATGTGTGTAAAAGATGAGAGAAATAGTTTGTGTTTGGAATTTCAAAGTCAAGCTTCTATGTCTCAACTTCTTTGGTTTGGAAGGTGTTACACTAAAGGATTTTGAATAAGATATAATGTTTCCTACATCTGTCAGTCAGACAACAGTCAATCTTAACTCATAGTATCTTTTCTGATAACAGCACATACGCTATTTTTTACAAAATATTCGATGGCTTTCTACGAATGTTCTATGAATTCAACCCTAACACTTTTCAGCTCTTAAGCTAAAGTAATTGCACAAGATCTAACAAGAAACAACAAACAATGAATGATCTTTGTGAGCTTTTGAGAACTGAGAGAGCTTGATTTTGGTTTCAAATACTTGTAAGCTTGGTCTCTTGACAATATCGTGATTGTCTTCTTCAATTCAAGTTTTGCTCGTTTCATAATATTTGGATTCAAACGATAACAAGTATTATCAGTAGATTCAACCGATAAATCATTGTACTATTACCTTAAGCAAATAAGGCACATTCAAGTTTCGTACTGTACTCCGTACTGTTTAATTAAATCACCTTCTTTTTGCTCAAAACAGACAATCCTCGTACATTATCAAAACTCTGATAAATTCTGATTGTTTTTACTAAGTTGTTAGCGACTATAGAACTTTTTAAAGTCAATGCATCGAATTCAGCTCTGATCTGACTATCAAATGAAGCTGCACTCTGTTCTGCTATCTGATTTGATATGTTTCTTCTCTTTGATATGATATGTTATATTTTAACTGAAAACTCAGGCTGATCTGATTTGTACTTCTTATCTGATCTGAACTGTTCTTATAATCTATTACCTTGGAGTGATGCTCTAACAAAATCGATCTGATCTGATTTTCTTATTTCTGAGCTGATTTTATTATCACTGGAACTTTGAATTTTATACTTTGTTAACTCATTTCACATTATTATTGTCCTTGGTTAGAAACAATATTCTTGGTTTTTTCCTTATGGATAATAATGATCCAGTCGCCTTATTTATTATTGTGTATACTCAATATATTTTAAAAAAAATTAAACTTTCATATATTTGATTAATAATTAAAAAACATCATAATAAATTTAAAAAGAAAATTAAAAGGAGAAAGATGGGACTAATATGTTGATGTGGCTGAATAAATATGGATACTGTTAAATTTCATGTCCGGAGTCGGGTGTTTAAAACAACTGGAGAAGCAGTTACCCGACTCCTTAGATCCAATCTCAATCCAAGAGCGCCCCGTCACCCAACGGCCTCAGCTTCACTTCCTGCCGGCGGCGCCGTCCACAATGAGAGGAGAAGAAGCATCCCCGCACAGCTTCCGATCAAGGAAATCTCCAAGATTTTCTTCTTCCGTTTCTTATTCAACTAAACTCATAGCCAAGCCTGGATCCGCACCAGATGCAAATGCAGCTGCTATATGGGCTCTGTCATTGCATGTAATCAATCCCCAGCCTTTGAAAATCCTCTTTCCTTATCTGGAAGACAATAATTCTCTTCGCAGATCGTCAAGGTTGACCACCAATAAGTACAGATCGCCAATTGAGGAGAGAAGCAGCAGCGGGAAGCAAGTTTTGCTTCCTGTTTCAGATTTATCTCGATTGAGAAAATCTCCTAGATTATCCTCATCTTCATCGTCACCTCTGGCTTTGACCTCTGGGAATGTCAAGGTTGTTGAATTATCTCAACTGAGAAGTTCTCCTAGATTTTCTTCTTCTTCGCCTTCATCCCCGGCTTTGACCTCGGGATATTACAAGACAATGAAAAGATGCCGTTCAATGGGTAAAGCTGATGCGGGTCCACTTTTGAAGAAGGGGAGAGCGGGTTTTGATGATCGGAGTTTAAGGAGATTGAGTGCGTGTAAGAAGGGGACTTCAAAGCGTGAATTGGTTGCATTGCCTGAACCTGGTTCAGGGTCTTTGAGTGAAAGTACTTTCAGTTCTAAGCGCTTAAGTTCAAGAACTTTGGTAATGCATGTGGAGAATGAGAAAGATACTGTGGAGAGAAGTAGTTCCAAGAAAACAAACGGTGACGGTTTCAACATGAACGAGAAGAGATTAAGATCTCGAAAAGTAAAGTACCCTTCAATAGAATCGCCCCTGAGTTTTGAAAACAAGTCTTTGGACAGAAGCTATAGGAAATCTCCTAGGTTAAATCCTGCTGATATCGAGCCACCCATAGTGCATGAAAGTGCTTCTGCAGAGAGGCGCTTAAAATCGAGGAATGTTCTTGTCAATGTTGGAAAAGAGACAAAGGGCGAGAAAAAAGGTTTGGGGAGAAGTGAGGATTTACAGTCTCAAATTAAAGAGTACAATTTGATTGATTGGCCTGTAGCTTCAGAAAACAGCAGTGTGGAGAGTGGTTTAGAGACGTCTCAGAGGTTTAATGAGGACGTTTGTGGTGGAACCTTGAAATTTGAGGAGCTTTCTATGCCTCACATTCCTTCCACAAAGAAAACAGCTTCGTTCAAACAGGACTCTCCCTTAAAATCAACAACAGGTACGATAGAAGGGATGGAGAATTGTGCTTCCTCTGAAAGCAATCCTCCTGAAACAAAGTCTGATTTGGTTGAATTTCCTGATGTTTTTACGGACTTGGATTTGAATAAATGTGATTCAGAAGTGACTAATGAGAAGTGCTTAAGGCGTAGGAAAATTCAACTGAAAGTGGGTGCCAATGGAAGCTCCGGTGAAAAACTGATGCAAATTGAATGGCATAGTTCCACGAAAGAACTAAGCGCAGATGCGAATGTTAAATTAGAGAAGAATGTGGTAGATCAAAAGTTCAATTTATGTACATTTGTGGGCAAGCCGATTCCAGAAGATGAAGCTAAGAAAAGGTGGCAGTGGCGATATGAACTAAAGGTGTGACTGCCATTGATTTTACCTGAGGAATCAATTGTTGCCACTTATATTTGTGGTTGTTCATAATCTATTTATTCATTTGCTCTGTCATTTTTGGCAGTCAATATATTCATAGTTCTTAGATTATGCTGGAGATTTTAGACAAAAGTGAGAATACACAATGTGAAATCCAGGAGAATATACTTCTGAGATTTAGATGCATCGGGAAGACTTTTGAAAGATTTCAATAGTCCTGTTTATCTGTTGGTTTAATCAGATAGCTACAACTCCTGTTCTTCTTTATATGATGTAAGAGTGGTCAGTTTAATATGGAATAATAGGCTACGTTAGCAGAAATTAATAGCTTAGGCTCTTGCCACGTCATAAATAGTAACTCATGAGTTTCTCAAAGTAGAAAGAACCAAATTGAACGATTGAGTAACACAGTGAATGTTTATAGAAGAAGCTAAAAAATATAAACAATAAATAATAAAAAAGGGCTCACCTCAGCTCATTCACTATAGTGGATGCATGATTTCTCCCCTCTGTTATCAGTATAATTTAGGTTGACAGAGGTTTAGATTTTTTAATTCTTATTCATTTTCTGCCTATGCTGGTCTTATATGAATATGAAGCTATTTTGTTACCATCTCTCACTTTGATAGATTTGGACTTTGCAGAGCCAGAAAAGAGGTCAAGGAGGTTGGAAATTAAAGTGAGTGAACCTTAAGAACTTCTGCTGGTTACATAATGTGACCCTAATCCTCCCTGTTTCACATTTTCAGTTTGGCTTTGCATTTTACTGATTTTCATCTTCATTGCCTAAAGTGCCGGTGAAGAAGATGAAATTATTTTGCATGTGGATTGCCATTACGCTCAGGCCAAAGTTGGTAGTACTATTCTTAACATTGGAGACTGTGTATATGTAAAGGTAATTTTCTTAACTACCTGTCTGATAAACCAAACTTCATTCTTCTGCCATACAACTTTTTTCCATTCCTTTTAAATTTCTTGCAGTGTCTTAATATCTAGACTAGAATTGTATCCTACTAGAAGCCCTCTTTTTGTTGTAGTAATTGGTGCTTTTTGCAATTGTTATGACTCCCAGATTTGGATATAAGTCTCCTATAACAATACGAAATGCACGACTTCTTTAACATTGCAAGATTGACGTCCTAGCAACTTCTTCAGGGTGAGGGAGAAAGGAAACATGTTGGCAGGATCTTGGAATTTTTCAAAACAACAGAAGGAGAAGAATACTTTCGGGTACAATGGTTTTACAGGGCAGAAGATACGGTTAGTGGTTGGAATGATGTTAGCTGTATTTGTTGTGTGTAACCTAGGGTTGTGTTTATAATTATTATGTATTTCTGCTCCTCAGGTCCTGAAAGATGTTTCCTCATCGCATGACAAGAAGCGGTTATTCTATTCCACCATAATGAATGATAACATATTAGATTGCATTATTTCAAAAGTCAATGTTGTAAGAATACCACCTACGGTATGTGTCACTTTTAGCAGTCGAAATTTTCCTTTTTCCCTATCCACTCTGTCTTCTCACACTTTTTTGTTTGTTTTGTTTCTTATCCTTTATGATTTTGGTTGATTTTGCATTTCTGCTCTTTGATGACCTGCTATCTTTCTATTCCTCAGCAATGCCTAAAATCGATTCCTATTCGATCGGCTACCTTTTATTATGATATGGAGTACTGTGTGGACTATTCATCCTTCCGTACTCTGGTTACTGGTTAGTAATTTGGTTAAGATTGTATTTATTTCTACATTCTCAGATTAGAAGCTATCTCTGAACTATAAGAAGAATGTGTTCCTTTGGTTAGATGAGAATTGACCACGGAATGGCCTATACATTATCTTGGCCATAATTCATAATATGTACCTCTTCTACTTTTTGATTAGCATGTCTCAATCTGCAATTCAGAAACAGAGAACCATGATTCATGCTCGTTGAGAAGCATGTGCCTTGACGACAAACCAATTACACAGACCCCATTTAAGGATTTGCCCACTTTTCAATCTTCTAGACCACACTTAGCATTGCTTGATCTATACTCTGGATGTGGTGGAATGTCAACTGGTTTATGTGTCGGTGCAAAGCTTTCTGGTGTTAATCTTGTAACGGTAAATATTGCATAGACTTCCATCATACTATGTACGAATGTCATTATGTTTCTTGGTTCACTGTATTAATTTTAGTGGTTTTCTCTTTGATTTTTCAGAAATGGGCAGTTGACAGCAATGAATCAGCATGCGATAGTTTGAAACTTAACCATCCAGAAACTCAGGTGTGTTAATTATACTCCACTATTCCACCATATGGAGCTCGTTCTGTTGAACTAGTTGAAGGAAGAGCAAATCTGAATTAACAGAACTTTTTTACAGGTTCGGAATGAATCTGCTGACAATTTTCTTGAGCTATTGAGGAGATGGGAGCAGTTATGTAAATTGTATGTATGTGATATAGAAAGGACGCTGAAATACGAACTAGATGAACTTGGCGAAACTGAGGATAATGGCAGGCAATGCGATGAAGAAGAACCCTCGGAAGAATATGAAGTCTCCAATTTGGTTGATATTTGCTACGGTGATCCGAGTGAGAATGGTAAAGGCGGGCTACACTTTAAGGTACTGATGAATTATTGTTGGCACATCTGAACTATATGAGAGCCCAGAATCGATAATTGCTATCTGTCTTCTATTTCCTTCACTTTTTTCTTTTGTTTTTTCACTATTTTGTTGCTCATCGAATAGAACCTAGTAATACTTCTTCATCCGATTGCACAGGTACGTTGGAAGGGGTATGATTCCGATGAAGATACGTGGGAACCCATCGAAGGCTTGAGGTAAGCCTCTAGGACTGTTCCTTTGTTTGGATTAAGTTTCCCAGTACCTTTTTCGTCCACAAAATAAAACCAAATACAGTTATCTAGTTTTTATTTTCTTCTTCTAGAATATGTTTTCAGCTCATTTACATACCCCACTACATAGTGATTTTTTAATTTAATTTTCACAAGTTTCTGATAGTAATAATAATAATAATAATAATAATAAAAATAATAATAATAATAATAATAATAATAATAATAATAATAATAATAATAATAATAATTATTATTATTATTATTTTAATTTTAAAATGTCTCATATACAATCAAATATACTAAGTATATATAGTAGAACTTCCTCAACCCAAGAAACATAGACTTTACTGTAAAAAAAATACCTCTGCCAGATATAAAAATAAAATATTTTTATTTTACTCGAAAAGTGCTTCTACTTTGCACGTTACAACATTTTTATTAGGAAATAAATTATGTTCATCAAGTAAATTAAAACTGCAATCATGGAACGTCTTAGGCCAGACTTGTGCAGACGTGATTATACAATATACTCCTATAGCAACTATAGGAGTATAGTCACATGCTATTATATTTTGTTTCTCATTCTTGTCATCATTGTGTATGCAGGATGTTCAATAATCATTTGAATACTAATAACATTGTTACTATTGGATAATTTACATTAATTTCAACATTATATTCTTGTAAAATATTTTTCATTTAAATAAGAACTCTCCATTATAATTTTTTTAAATAAGAAACTCTCCACTATATTTTTTTTGCTTTCAATTGAATTCGGCCAAATTAAAACCCTCTTAGTTACTACTTTCAAATTTTCTTGTTTAATTTTAATATTAAATAATTAAAACTTATCATAACTAATTACAACGAAATACTGAAAAGAGGGACATAAACACATATATAGGACTGAAGTCAATTAGATTTTTCTGCAAATTAGAATTCTTGAGCACCCTTCTTTTTGTCGGTGCTGACAAATTTGATAAACCTTTTCCAATTTTATGTGAGACTTTTATGAATATATTCTTATTTGATTAATTCTATTTATATCTAAATAATTTGTTAGTGACATATTTGTTGTTTTTACATATATTAAATAAATTTAGATACCTAATTCACAACGTCGGTTGGGTCATAAAAGCACGACATCACAGTGAACCTGATAGGATAGAATAATAGGTTAGAGAGTGGGTGAATAACCTATTATAAAAATATTATATCATGGAGTTGTAATAACTTCGGTACTTGGAAACTTGAGTATCGAGATATTATTCGAGTTAGGTTTTCATCAAGTGGAAAATACTCAAATAGTCCTCTAAAACCGATTTATGATTTTGTAAAATATTTGAAAGATATGCAAGTTGAATATGCAAAAACAGTTTGGTTGAAATATTTTATCAAAAACCTAAAATGCTTCAACAGTATATATGAAGACTGAATGCAACAAGATAAACACATAATTTGCTTATAAATTCGAAAGCAATACCTTCTACATATCTACTTCTTCCATTGAAATATTGATCCACTCGAAAACTTTGATTTATATAACACTTTGTATCACTTCAATTTAGGAATTACTCATTACCATATCCGGAACTCATACTACAAGCACAATGTTTAATGTTTTTGTGTAAAGATCTCACTCAATCTAAATAATGAAACTCAAAGCTCATATATGTGTATGTGTGAGGAATTAACCAGTGTGTCACTTGTATATATCCTCACACACAGAGGGAAGTGTTCTCACCTAGCTGATATCTTCATATAAGGCTCCTTCTGTTTTACTTATGGGGACTCTCTTATGTTCTCTGCTCCGGCCTCTTTTTCAACTCGCCTTTTCTCTCTTGTCTCTAATTTTTGTTACTCTCTCAAGTCTTGTATTTGTAGCTTTTAGATCCAATATGAACGTTAGACACAGTGACATAGCCGTTGAAAGGCTTTTAGTCGTCAAAAAATTTCGTGTTTTCTATTTTCACTTTCAACCAAAGTTCGGTTTAGACATGCAACTATGTGTTTTATTCGTTTTTCCTCCTATATTCGGAGTTTTTCGGTTGATTATTAAAACAAATGATACAGTCTTTCTTGATTTATTTAAATTATAAACTATAATTTTTGGAATATTTTTTATGATGATGCTCATTTATGATGAAAAAAACGATTATGATGATGATGACGGTGGTGAAAAATATATAGAACGAATACTATATTGAATAATTCGATTGAAGTTAATTAATGCACAGAAGAAAAGATATTTAGAGGATCGGCATATTGACCGGTAGAATTTAATTAAAAATTAAGTAATAATAATGAAAACTTTATCGAATGAAAACCATGTTGAATAGTTGGATTGAAGAATAATTAATTTAAGCGACAGAAGAAAGACCATTTAGACGTAGACATCAGTAGACGTAGATATATGTGTTGGCACAATTCACGAGTCATTGCAGAAATTAACTCCTACCCGGTTTTTTATGTTTTCACCCTTTAGTTTGATTCAATTAAATAGTGTTTGATTATGCATATATTACTACAGAAATTTTAATATACGAAAATCTACCCAAATAATAACACATATTTAAATAAATGAACAACTTCCACAATCAATGAAACAAGTGTAGATGAATGTGCACGAAGATTAATAATGAATCTAGTTTGATAACAAAGATGAAAATACAATCAAGTTCATATATAGATTGATAAATAAGGGACCTTCACAAACAAAATAAATGAGAGGACAACAAAGGAATTTCGCAAATGAACTTATGTATATAATAGATTATCGTTACAATTTTCTCACATGCTTTGTATTTGCTAGTTCATATATATGTAATGTCACTTACCCTTGTTCACTTGTTTCAGTAATTGCCATGATCGGATACAAGAATTCGTTCGGAACGGATTCAAATCCAAAATATTACCTCTTCCTGTGAGTGTCTTGTTTTCATGCTGCAATCTTTGTTGTTATATACCTATGCTCTGTATGTTTCTTTAGAGATCGTTTATCTCGTTGGATAAGATATTGTATGATATGATTAATAATAATGATGCGAGTAAAGAAGGATTGAGTTGAGTGATAATAATGTTTGATAAGATTAATATGTTTGGTTTCATTGATTAATTTGAGATAAAATATTCAAATACATTTTTAAACTTTGTAAAAATATAATAAAAAGAAGAGGGCGAGGGATAATATTGTAATTTTATATTAATGATTTGCTTAATGTGAGGTAAATAATTAAAGACGTAATTGATTTGAAATAAAGATCTAATGATTTGATTGATGTGGAATAAATAATATTCCAACCAAACATGAGATTCGATAGGATTAAAATATGATAATTAATACTGTAATGTAGTATACTCAAGACAGACATACCCTTACAGTATAACTTTATCGTCTGACAAGCCACCATGGATTCCAGGGTGATGTTGATGTTATCTGTGGGGGCCCTCCCTGTCAAGGCATTAGTGGTTACAATCGTCACAGAAACTTTGATTCCCCTCTGGATGATGAAAGAAACAGGCAAGTAGTTGTCTTCATGGATATTGTGACATTCTTGAAACCAAAATATGTCCTGATGGAAAACGTGGTTGACATAATAAGGTTCGACAATGGGTCTATAGGAAGGTATGCGTTAAGTCGTTTGGTTGATATGAAATATCAAGCAAGGCTAGGCACAATAGCCTCTGGCTGTTACGGTCTTCCACAATTTCGATTACGTGTTTTCATATGGGGTGCAAATCCTAGTGAAAAGCTGCCACAGTTCCCTCTTCCTACTCACGATGTTGTAGTTAGGTACTGGCCTCCAATTGAATTTGAGAGGAACATTGTTGCTTATAATGAAGGACAACACCCCTGCTTAGAAGATGCTGTTCTTCTCAGTGATTCGATTTCTGATCTCCCAGCTGTTACAAATGATGAAAACCGTGAGGAAATGGAATATCTGAACCCCCCGGAAACCGAGTTCCAAAGATACATAAGATTGACTAAACAAGAAATGACAGGCCTAGTTTCAACCACAGATTCAGAAGAAAAATCATCTGTTTTATATGACCATCGACCTTCACAGCTACGTAAGAATGACTATCTTCGTGTCTGTCAAGTCCCACATAGGAAAGGGGCAAATTTCCGGGATCTTCCCGGACTTGTTGTCGGCAAAGACAATGTGGTTCGTCGTGATCCAACAAAAGAGCCAGTGATGCTACCCACAGGTAGACCTTTAATCCCTGATTCTGCACTATCTTTCGAACAGGGTAAGTCTAAAAAGCCGTTTGCTAGACTGTGGTGGGATGAAACTGTGTCGACCATCGTGACGTTTCCTTATGTTCAATGCATGGCCGTTTTACATCCTGAACAGGACCGAGTTCTAACTATACGCGAATGCGCAAGATTACAGGGCTTCCCAGATTTTTACAGATTCTGTGGTACTATTAAAGAAAGATACTGTCAGATAGGAAATGCAGTGTCCGTTCCTGTGGCACGAGCCTTAGGATATGCACTAGGGATGGCGTATCATAAGGTGAGCGGCGATGAACCACTAATGACCTTACCACCGAAGTTCTTCTCCCAGCAGCATTCTATGGATGAGAAACAGTGATGATAGGGAGCTAAACAGTTGTAACTTTTCTGTTGTAACATTTTGCTAATTCATGATTCAAGATTTGTTGTGCAGATATGTTTGCACCACTGAACTGTAAGTTTGTTCCATATTTTATTTGTTACCAATATCAGTTAACTTAAGGGGTGATTTTTAATCTCTCAATTCTCTCATCTTATAATACTCCAGGTACTGTTTTTTTGGTCTGAACTCTGAAGAGCTGCAAGATTTCGTTTCATGCAACTTTTCAATTAAACTGGAATTCAATTGCCGATAGTATCTTAGGACCCCTTTTGTACAACATAGATTGCTTTTTCAGGAACCTAGAGGTTTGGTTTTTGTAACAGAAATTCAGAACCTCTGCCTTTTAATACGATCTTATTTTACTCCAAGATATCTTTACTTCTTTTGTTAAATCTCTATTATATCTTTTATATAATTTCATATATTGTTACCTAATAAAAACTGTTTGTAATATGTAATATGAAAAGATTAAAATAACATTAAAATATTTATTTCTAAATAAATTTTCCAAATAATATCAATCTTCTAAATTATAAACATAAAATAATGTTATGCCCCTTTGATAATAAAAAAATCTTATAATATAAATATATATCAATATTTAATTTCATAATAAAGTTATCCAAACACTTTACAAAGTTATAAGCTCATTGAATAAAATTGAAATTAAAAAGTCTATTGAATAATAAGGTAAGATTTAGCCCCAACTGGGTTGAACAGTTTTTCCGCAATTCTCCCCCGTTGGTAAATCGATGCTTCGGACTAAGTGGTACCATCCGAGTCCAGGGTTGGGTGGAGCTGATCCCTCAATGGAGGCCTTGCCTTCTCTTCCCACATTCATTTCCTCCCGTTCGGTGCAATGTTTTGATCAACTGATTGTGGATTTCGTTTCTAGGATGGGGCTGACTCTTCCTATAGCTATTTATAGCCGTTAGGGTTGCCCAAATGCTCCTGCAAATTATAAAATCATGAAGCAAAGTTTACTGCTCTAACATAGTAATTCTGAAAGCGAAAATTGAATAACTTATAAGTTCTAAAAGCTTGGTTTAGTCAAACACGATCTTAACTAGACGTTATTTCCGATTAAAGCTTGTGACTTGTGAACTCATGATTATTTTCCAAGTACTGTGTAAAAGTAATTTTCCTTCGCCAGACAACTTGTATTTTTTATTTTATAAAAGTTAAATTATGGGTTTTTTCGTCTTATTTAACTTCAACTTTAATCATTTTTCATCATAAGATTATATGAAACAAAGAATATAATATGACATCGCAAACTAGTAACGCAAAAGTAAAAAATTTTAAATTGATGATTATAAACCAAAAATAAAAATTGCAAATTAAGTTAATTCTTTAAATTTGTGGCCATGGTTATGTCCTAATGTTCCTAAGACAGTTAACAGGAGATGCAGAGAGCCAGAGACTCTTCAAAACCAGAGCCAGTCAAATTAAAATACAATCCTTAGCCTAATCAAAACCGCAGCAAACATGTAGAGCACCACATAACAAAGTTCACAACTTTCAAAATGTCTTTGCTGAATTCTCCAACCTCTTCAGGGTTTCCAATTTCTCTGTCCTCCCCTTCGAAGCGACAGGTAAATAGTTGCTACCGTTGTTAAAGCTTCCAGCTTCAAATTCCTCTATTTTTTTCAAGATTACCATATTAAAAGGTCCACTTGTTTGTCACTTAATAATGGGTTCTCTTGCCTTGGTTTATTCTTTCCTGAAGCTGCCAATCTTACTGTTCTTAAAGGTCTTTCAAGATATCAAGAAGCCAATTACAATGCTTCTTAATTTATCAAACGATTTCTTTCCGGATAGTTTTCTAGCAACTATTTGTCTTACTTTTCAATGCGTTAAGAGTTCAAATAGTCACTGCATATGAACATAATTCTCGCGGGCTGCTAATGTTTTTTTTTTTTAACAAAATGAAGGGTTGTAGTTGTGGAGGCTTCCCGTTTGGGGCAGAGAAAAGAAAATGCAATCGACGAAACAGTTTCCTTAATATTTCGAGCAGTCCGTCTCTCGTGGTTAATGCTGCAGCTGGGAAGGACGGTTCATCAGCGAAGCTTAATGTGCCTTTTCCAAGTGATTATTCTGAACTTCTTCAGCAAGTAAGCTTTCTCTGTTGGATGGCTGCAAGCTTTGACTTAACTATTTTGTTTTGCCGATTCATTTTATCTGATGTAACTACATTATGTTGGGAGAATTGTCTACTAAAAGGGGAAGAGCTTGGTGGTGGAGTTTGTAAGGAATCAGCACTTCAGCCTCTGGAGCTCCAGTGTTCAAAGTCAGTACCTGTTTAAAAAACCAAGAACAAGAAACAGAGGCAGGGAGACCTGCAAACAATAACAGAGACAACAAAAACGAAACCAGCAAGAAGTTACACAGGCAGTAACCAGCAGAAAGCCAACGTTAGCACAAAACTGTACCCACAGAGGGTTAAAATAAGACCAGATCTAAAGAGATCGAGGTCCGGCTCAGATCCTGATAGTGTTAATACACCACACTATCACTGGAACCCACTAGAACCAAGGTTAGGACGCAAAGTGAGACAGCAGTAGCGAGCAGCCCATGGCGGCGGAGAGGCTAGGGTTTGAGTAGAGAAGAGGTAGTCTGAAAGAATGGCGTATACACAGCGAGTTTACACCCCCTATAAAAGGAATGAACGGCCGAGATTCGCGGCAGAGATCGTGCGGTAATGAAGGTAAGTAAATCCGGGCTTGGGCCAACACAAGGGTAAAGGGCTTGGGCCAAAAATATATCTACACTCTCCACCTTGGTCCAAGACCGGCTCACAGTGGTTCCAGAAGTTGTTCCCAATCAGTTTCACAGCCAGGATCACAGCCAGGAGGAGGGGGAATTAAAATTCCACACCTCCTCTAAACAGGCTGTAGCACAGAGCTACAACCACAACTGCCACCAGCCTCTGCACAAAGCAGGAGGGCAGCAAAACCTGCAAGAAAACAGATTAGTCACAGGTATCAAATTTCAGTAGCTTCAAACAGGATATAAACTTACCAACAGGCAGACATTTGGTGCCCATGTCTGCAGGATTATATTCAGAAGCAATTTTTTCAAGAGAAATTAGGCCTTTAGAAACTATATCCCTAATGAAATGGAACCTAACATCTATATGTTTGGTTCTATCATGAAAGACAGGATTTTTACACAATTGTATACCAGACTGGCTGTCTGAAAACACAGTAACTTTTCCTGTTAGCACATTAATTTCAGTTAAAAGACCTTTGAGCCACAAAGCTTCTTTTAAAGCTTCTGTAATAGCAATATATTCAGATTCAGTGGTAGACAAAGCCACAATGTGTTGAAGTTGTGATTTCCAGCTAATACATGCACCACACAGAGTAAACACATAAGAAGTTGTTGATTTCCTATTGTCTTTATCGTTTGCATAGTTAGAATCAACATAACCAGTGAGTTCTACACCCTTTTTACACACAGAAAACATAAGACTGTAATTCAAAGAGTGTTTCAAATATCTAAGTAGCCAATTAACAGCACTCCAGTGTTCCTCACCAGGATTAGACATGTACCTACTTAGACAACTCACAGCATAAGCAATATCAGGTCTGGTACTGACCATCATATACATAACAGAACCAATTGCATTTGAATAAGGCACATTTTTCATACTGTTCAGGTCATGTTCTTGGACACTGTTATTTGCTTAATAGAAAATGGGCAGCCAATGGAATGTTAACACTTTTAGCATTAGACATTGAGAATTTTTCTAAAACCTTTTCAATATAAGAAGTCTGATTTAGGCAGATTGTAGAATTCTTCCTATTTCTAACAATATTCATGCCTAGAATTCTTTTGGCATCACCTAGGAATTTCATATCAAACTTGGAACTCAAGAATGATTTACAGTGATTAATAGCAGCCAAGGAAGCACTAATCAGCAGCATATCATCAACATATATCAATAAGAAAATTGGCACAGTATCAACATCTTTGAAATACAAGCAAGGATCATAAGAACTTTTCTTAAACTTCAAAGATAACATGCACTCATCAAATTTCTTATTCCATTGCCTAGGTGATTGCTTAAGGCCATATAGAGATTTCTTCAACAGACACACATGTTCAGGTCTAGATTTATCAACAAAGCCATCAGGTTGTTTCATATAAATAGTTTCATCCAATTCACCATGCAAAAAAGCAGTTTTAACATCCATTTGTTTTAATTCCCAGTTAAATTGAGCACAAAGAGCTAACATGATCCTAACAGTAGTAAATTTGACTACAGGGCAAAGATTTCTGTATAATCTATCCCTTCCCTTTGTGAAAAACCCTTAGCCACTAACCTAGCCTTATATCTAATGCCATCCCCTTCATTTTTAATTTTGAAGACCCATTTACAGTCTACTACAGAACAGTTTTTAGGCTTGGGAACAAGTTCCCAAGTTTTGTTCACATGCAGGGAGTTCATTTCTTCATGCATAGCAGACAGCCACTCATTTGATTTCTCAGATTTTAAGGCTTCGGTGTAATTATTTGGTTCACAGTTATCAATTTCTTCATACACATTAAAAGCATGAGAAGTTAGGTGAAAATCTTGAAATTTAGCAGGCTGTTTAGTACTTCTTTTATCTCTGTCCCTAACTAGCAGATAGTCATGAGAAACAGAATTTTCAGGAGTGAATTCAGGATTACTGTTTTCAGCAGTAATGTTTTCTTCAAGATTTAAAGGTTCATTTTGTGTATTATCTTGAGGGTTATCTTCCAGTATAGGTGGGACAATATTCAGAGTCTCCACCTTATTTGGAGCAGACTCATTGCTAGGGCTGGACAGACAAGGGAATTCAGTTTCATTGAAAGTCACATCCCTACTAACTATTGTCCTAAAACCAGGTTCACTCCTAACCCACAGCCTATACCCTTTAACCCCCTCAGGATATCCCAAGAACACACACTTAACAGCCCTAGGTTCAAGTTTATCACCACGTTTGTGTGCAAAAGCAGTGCAACCAAAAGTTCTAAGATAAGAATAGTCAATTTCTTTCCCAGACCAAACAGACTCAGGACACTTCCCATCTAAAGGCACAGAGGGTGATCTATTTATTAAAAAAGCAGCAGTTAAAACACATTCCCCCCAGAACTTTTTTGAAAGCCCAGAGGACACAAGCATACTCCTCACTCTTTCAAGTAAAGTCCTATTCATCCTCTCAACTACTCCATTTTGTTGAGGTGTGTAGGGATTAGTTTTATGTCTTTTTATACCACACTGTTCACATAATTCATCAAACAAAGAATTACAGAACTCAAGCCCATTATCAGTCCTAAGAGTTTTAATTTTCTTACCAGTTTGATTTTCAGTTAAAGTTTTCCAATTCTTAAAGCTGTCAAAGACATCAGATTTGTTTTTAAGCAAAAACACCCAAACCTTGCGTGAGTAATCATCAATAATAGATAGAAAGTACCTATTCCCACCTTGTGTGGGTTCACTAGCAGGTCCCCACACATCAGCATGCACATACTCAAGCACAGTAGAACAGGCAGTCACTTTGGGGTTAGGGGCAGTGGGAAAACTGACTCTATGTTGTTTTCCATACACACAAGATTCACAGAAAGGCATGCAAGAACGGTCAGGCTGCCTTTAATTTGGGACACCCTACCTAGTCCGGTGGGGGATAACCGTGAGATAAGCTCAGGTTATCAGGCCCAGGGGTACCAGTACACTCAGTACCAATATAAGGTACTGTTTAATTAACGTACCTATCAAAACACACAAAGGTTAGAAATAGCTTACAACCCAGAGGCCACGCCCTGGGGTTTAGGCTCCCTAGCGCAGGTATTCAGCCTCCCAAACGAACAGGCTCCCTCCACGGTTTGCAGGTCCAGTACCAGGCACAAAACCAGTGGCTCCAGTCACGAGCCAGAGGTTCCAGTAACGAGCAGGTGGTTCCAGTCACGAGTCAGTAGCCCTAGTGACGAACTAGTGGTTCAAGTCACGGGCCAGAGACTCAGGGACGAACCAGAAGCTCAAGAAACGGACCAGAGGCTTCTAGCAACGAACCAGTGGCTCTGATACCACTGTAAGGAATCAGCACTTCAGCCTCTGGAGCTCCAGTGTTCAAAGTCAGTACCTGTTTAAAAAACCAAGAACAAGAAACAGAGGCAGGGAGACCTGCAAACAATAACAGAGACAACAAAAACGAAACCAGCAAGAAGTTACACAGGCAGTAACCAGCAGAAAGCCAACGTTAGCACAAAACTGTACCCACAGAGGGTTAAAATAAGACCAGATCTAAAGAGATCGAGGTCCGGCTCAGATCCTGATAGTGTTAATACACCACACTATCACTGGAACCCACTAGAACCAAGGTTAGGACGCAAAGTGAGACAGCAGTAGCGAGCAGCCCTTATCACAGAAGAAAAGAGAGCCCCAACACCCAAGAAACCCACTGGCCAGAAACCTCACAGCGCTCTACACACTAATCCCTCGAGGTCTCGGAGTTCCTTCACAGTAGAACCAGAGGTTCACGAC
>KV011867.1:24110-34874 GCA_001598015.1 Dorcoceras hygrometricum
CTCTGAGTTGTGCATGAGGCCTGACATTTTTGGTATCAGAGCTTAAGCTGGGATAAGCTCGATTTCTTTTGATCACACTTGAGGCACAGTGTTGTGTTTTGCATGTGCTTGACTTATGTGACTTACGTGCTGCATATTTGTGTTATATGTTTCCTATGCTATACTATATGCTTGATCTTGCTGAGTGTTTTCGTAGATGCCGCCTAGACGTCGTGGTAGAGGTAGGGGGCAGTTTGAGGAATCAGCAGGACAGAATGTGGATAGGCTTAGTGCCCGTAGTCATACTCGTGTTAGCAACGAGGAGGAAGATGAGATCGCGGCACCTCCTACAGAGCGGATGGATGTTGTTATGGCACGGTTTCAGCAGATGAACCCTCCAGTCTTTAACGGTGATGAGTCTAGTGAGGATGCGGACTTGTGGCTCCGTAATATCATTGGTCTTTTTCATCGGGTGCTGTACTACGATGATACAGGTAGCTCAGCAGTCTGGCCGTCAGAGGTTTTGACCCCGCGGTCAGCAATTCAAGAAGAAGTCTGGTTCAGGGTCTTCTGGTTCAGGCAGCTCGAGTAGCAGCGGCTCTCGGGTGGAGTTTTTGTGGCTTTTGTGGTGGAAAGCATCCTTCCACGCAGTGTGTTGGTGTGCAGGGTTCCTGCAACATTTGTGGTCAGTACGGGAATTTTGCGAGAGTGTGTCCGTCAGCTGGATCACAGCAGACCACGGCCCAGCCTCAGGGTCGTGGGGGTCAGTCTAGAGGCCGTTCGCAGCAGTTTCAGCAGCCCCGTTTTGGTGAGACTCCGTTTAGGCCGTTTCAGCAGCCTGGCCCTTCGCGTTTTGGGCAGTCGTCTCAGCCTTTATTTCCAGGACCCCAGCATGCTCAGGTTAACGCTTTCACGAGGGAGCAGGTCGAGGAGACACCGAGCCGGGTGATTGGAGGTACATGTTTTGTTTTTGACTTTCCTGCTCGTGTGTTGTTTGACACCGATGCATCGCATTCGTTTATTTCCGATTCGTTTGTTGTTGAGCATGGTTTGTGTACCGTCCCTTTGCGCGATGCTGTTTCTGTTTCTACCCCCGGTGGTGTGAGCCTGTTCTCGCAAGAGATTTTGTTGGATGGTGTGTTGCGGTTTGGTGAGCATGCCTTGTTAGCGAATTTGATCCGTTTGATGCTCTAGGATTTCGATTGTATAGTTGGGATGGATGTGCTGTCCAACTATAGGGCCTCCGTGGATTGCTTCCATGAGATTTTGCGCTTTAGGCCTTTGTCTGGCGAGAAGTGGGACTTCTACGGCCAGGACTCGAGATCGAAGATTCCGTTGGTCTCCGCGATGGAGATGTTTAGCTTGTTGTCTTTGGGAAATGCTGGCTTTATGATTTACGCTTTGGATGCGTCTTCTTATTCTAGTGTTCAGCTTAGTGACGTTACCGTGGTGCGACACTTCCCCAACGTGTTTCCGGAGGAGATTCCTGGTTTTCCTCCGAGGCGGGAGATCGACTTCAGCATAGAGTTGGTGTCTGGCACAGCTCCGATTTGTCGTGCCCCGTATCGTCTAGCGCCTGCGGAGTTGAGAGAACTCAAGGTACAGTTAGATGATTTGCTGGAGAAGGGTTTCATTCGCCCTAGTATGTCACCGTGGGGAGCGCCCATTTTGTTTGTGAAGAAGAAGGATGGCTCAATGCGGATGTGCATTGATTTTCGTCAGTTGAATAAAGCCATTGTGAAGAATAAGTACCCGTTGCCGAGAATCAATGATCTGTTTGATCAATTGCAAGGTTCTGCGGTGTATTCTAAGATTGATCTTCGTTACGGGTACCATCAGCTCAGAGTGAGGGAACAAGATGTCACGAAGACTATGTTTCGTACGAGGTACGGACATTTTGAGTTTCTGGTGATGCCGTTTGGGTTGACCAACGCGCCTGCAGTCTTCATGGATCTGATGAACCGGGTTTTTAGAGAGTTCATAGATCAGTTTGTGATTGTTTTTATAGATGACATCTTGGTTTACTCGAAGACTCCGAGGGAGCACAAGGAGCACTTGGAAATGGTTCTTCAGAGGTTGAGAGAGCAGCAGTTGTATGCGAAGTTTTCCAAGTGCGAGTTTTGGTTGGATCGTGTTGTATTTCTGGGCCATGTCATTTCAGCGGATGGCATTTATGTGGATCCCAGTAAAGTGGATGCTGTGTTGAACTGGGAGCGACCGAGAAATGTGTCTGAGATTCACAGGTTCTTAGGTCTGGCTGGCTATTATCGTCGTTTCATTGAAGGGTTTTCTTCTATAGCAAAGCCAATGACCCAATTGACCCAGAAGGATAAACGGTTTGTTTGGACTGAGCAGTGTGAGAATGCTTTTCAACTGCTTAAGGAGAAGTTAACTAATGCGCCTGTGTTGGCTTTGCCGTCCGGATCAGGTGGTTTTGTTGTTTGTTCTGACGCTTCGCTTAATGGATTGGGTTGTGTTGATGCAGAATGGTAGAGTCATTGCGTATGCCTCGCGGCAGTTGAAACCGCACGAGACACGTTACCCAGTTCATGATTTGGAGTTAGCAACGGTGGTCTTTGCGTTAAAGATCTGGCATCACTACCTGTATGGCGAGCAGTTTGTGGTGTACTCCGACCACAAGAGTTTAAGTATCTGTTTTCGCAGCCTGACTTGAACATGAGACAGCTTCGGTGGATGGAGCTGCTTAAGGATTTTGACTGTGAGATTAAATACCAGCCTGGGAAGTCGAACGTAGTGGCTGATGCTTTGAGCAGGAAGGCTAGTGAGATGCTTGCGTCGTTGTACATCTCTAAGGATCAAGAGCATCTTAACACTACGGGTTGGAGATTTTACCCGGCTGAGGATTGTGTGTTGGTTTCATCTTTTCAAGTGGAACCGCAGATTGTTTCTAGCATTCGAGCAGCTCAGAGGACCGATCCGTCAATCCACGAGTTGAAGATAAAAGTCAGGGCTGGCGAACTAAAGGACTATTCTGTCTCGTCCGATGGTTGTTTGCATTTCCGGGGCAGGTTGGTTATGCCCAATTTGATTGATTTGAAGGAGGAGATCCTTCGAGAAGCGCACTGTAGCAGACATAGTGTTCATCCTGGTGCACGGAAGATGTACCATGCTTTGAAGCCGCACTTTTGGTGGGCTGGACTGAAGAGCGATGTTGCTGGTTTTGTCGCTCGTTGTTTGAATTGCCAGATGGTAAAGGCCGAAAGGATGAGACCTGGTGGTCTGTTGCAGAGTTTAGAGGTGCCCCAATGGAATTGGGAGCACATTGCGATGGATTTTGTGACGCATCTGCCTCGTTCCAGCCGAGGATGCGATGCTATTTGGGTAGTTGTAGACCGTTTGTCTAAATCTACACACTTCATTCCCTATGGGATGACCTTCTCGTTGAAGAAGATGGCGAAGCTGTACATTGATTTTGTTGTTAGATTGCACGGTGTGCCTGTTTCAATCGTGTCTGACCGAGATCCGAGGTTTACTTCCAGGTTTTGGAAGAGTTTGCAGACAGCTTTGGGCACTAGATTGGCTATGAGTACCGCGATCATCCCCAGACAGATGGCCAATCTGAGCGAACTATCCAGCCGTTAGAGGATATGTTGCGTGCTGTTGTGTTGGATTTCGGAGGTAGTTGGCAAGACGCGTTGTCTTTGGTTGAGTTTTCGTATAATAACATCTACCAAGTGACGATTGGTATGGCGCCTTTCGAGGCTTTGTATGGCAGAAAGTGCAGATCGCCAGTGTGTTGGGAAGAAGTGGGGGAGAAGCAGCTATCTGCCCCTGAATTTGTGCAGCAAATGAAAGATCACGTGGATCTTATTAGACAGCGGATGAAAGCTGCCCAGGATCGCCAAACCAGTTATGCGAATAAGAGGCGTCGACCTCTTGAGTTTCAGGTTGGTGATCGTGTATTTCTCAAGGTTTCTCCGTTTCGTAGTGTGATGCGCTTTGGACGCAAGGGAAAGTTAACCCCTCGTTACATTGGTCCGTATGAGATTGTCGAGAGGATTGGCCCTTTAGCGTATCGTCTATTGTTGCCGTCCGAGTTATCTTCTCTGCATGACGTCTTTCACGTTTCCATGTTGAGGAAATATGAGCCAGATCCGTCTCATGTACTTGGAACTGACGAGGAGCTAGATCAGTCGTTGAGCTATCAGGAATACCCTTTGCAGATCCTTGGCAGAAAAGAGAAACAGTTGAGGAATAAGACCATTCCGTTAGTAATGGTGCAGTGGAGCAAACATGGTAGGGAAGAAGCTACTTGGGAGCTGGAAGAAAAGATGCAGCGCGAGTGGCCGCATCTGTTTGAGTAGCTGTTGGGCTATATTTTCCAGTAGCTTGGAGTTTTGCTGTTTTTCTTCCCTAGTTGTTGTGATGTGTTTGCTCAGTTATCTTGAACTCTTGGCCTTGTGTTGGGCGAGGTTTGGTGTTAGTTTTTAGTTCTATTCTAGCCTCTGCTGTTGTTTGTTGATTCAGAATTTTTGTTTGATTTCAAGGACGAAATCCTTTTTAGTGGGGGAGAAATGTGAGACCTGGATTTGTATTAAGATTTATTTGTTGATTGTATCGGTTTTTGGGAGTTTTCTGCTGGTTAAATCTTTGTTTGAGAGTTTGGTTGGCATTTTCCGGTTTGAATAGCATTTGGAGAAAAGTTTTCGTGTTTTTGAGATTTTTGAGTATCAGCTGGTTTTTATGGTGAGAGCTGGTCGGTGATGAATCCAGCAGAAGCGTGTTTTAGCATGGGATTCCTGAAACACCGTCGTTTGCATGAAGTCGGGTTGCGCGTGTTGTGATCAGTAGGTGCTTTAGTGTTTTCGTGTATTGAGAGCAAAACGACTGCGTTTAGATTAGTTGGCGCGACGTCGTTTCGATGTTGCGTCTCGTACCAACTGGTGGAATTGCGTGCGTGTGTCTGCTGGTTGTTCAGCAGAAGCAGATGTCAACGCGGGTCAACATTCCTGTAGATCAAAGAGGAAGAGCTGGTCGGTGATGAATCCAGCAGAAGCGTGTTTTAGCATGGGATTCCTGAAACACCGTCGTTTGCATGAAGTCGGGTTGCGCGTGTTGTGATCAGTAGGTGCTTTAGTGTTTTCGTGTATTGAGAGCAAAACGACTGCGTTTAGATTAGTTGGCGCGACGTCGTTTCGATGTTGCGTCTCGTACCAACTGGTGGAATTGTGTGTGTGTATCTGCTGGTTGTCCAGCAGAAGCAGATGTCAACGCGGGTCAACTATCCTGTAGCGCGAAGAGGAAACGTCGTCGTTTTATTGTTGCGACTGGGAGTCCAGCTGCGAGTGATTTTCGTTACTGTAGCTTGCTGCTGGTATTTCGCGAGAGCTAGCGACTGGATGACGTCAGTGGAGCGACGTCGTTTGAGTTAGTTGCAACACTACGTTTTGAGGTTGCGACTGGTACCAGCAGAGAGAAGTGTTGTGTGTTATATCTTGCGACTGGATGACCAGCTGCTGGTATAGCATCCTATGCGACGTCGTTTGAATAATTTGGTGCGACGCCGTTTTGAGAACCAGCCGTTAGTTTGATTTGCGATTTGTTGTAGCGTTGTTGGAGAAATCAGCAGTTGGTTCTTGCGTCTGCTGATTAGTTGGTACCTGCTGGTTTGGGAAATTAATTGTGTAGACTGGTTTTGTCGGTGGACAATTGATTGTGTTAATTTCAGTCGTTGCAAGTGCTATTTATAGGAAGGCTTGGTCTTCGAATTGTGATATCAGTTCCATACTTAGCAAATATTTCCCTCGTCTGTGTTCTTCGTTTCGAACCCTAGAGCACTGTTCAACCGTGAGCTTTTCCGGCGAATTCCCGGCGTTTTCGGTGGTTGTTTTGCTTGTGTGAGGTAGCATTGGACTCCTCTCGAGAAGCTCTATCACTCTTCACCAGTTTTAGAAGCTGTAATTGGCTATTTGAGGAACACGAAGTCGCTGCCGTTCGAGTGTTGCGTCGACCGGGTAGAACTACGTTCTGGTTTTCGGTGAGACCTTGTTCCTAGCCACAGTTTTAAGCTTCTCGTTTAACTGTTGAGGTTTATTGGGCAGCTGGTTAAGTGTGACTCCCGGCCGTGAGCTTGTTTAGCATCCCGTAAGATTTATGTTGTGTATGCCGTGTGTTTATCAGGCTTTTAACAGAGTCTTCGGGATTTCCTTGTGATAACCAGCGTGTGATAATTATAGCTCAGGAGTATAAGGTACGGATTTGAGCTTGATTTAGCTTGGGATTGGCGTGAGATATTATGCGTGGCTGCTGGGATGTTTCGGTGAACTTATCTGTGTATTGCTTGCTGAGCATTGGTGTTTATGCTAGCTGTTTCTTGTGAATTGCATACACGCATTCGTTCACGCATATTTCAGGTCCCTTGTGTATCGTATTTTGCAGCCTTGTATCTTGTATTGCTGTTGTTGATTTCTTACCAGGATGTGAGGGCGAGCGGCAATACCGCACTCTCATCTCCCTGCTGGGATCGTTAGCCACCATGCGCCGAGTGGTTAACTACCACAGTTCATGGGCGAGGCAACAGCAGGTCGAGTTGTTTGATGCATCTGGTAATTGGGTGTAGTGTCATGGCGAGTGGCTCACTACCACACTGTGAACACACCCCGTGGCCACTGTATGTTGTTGATCATTCTTGGAGCTATGTTTGAGTTCCTTAGCTCCCTCGAGGTTCGAGCTTTCCGTTGTTATCCGGCGTCTCATGCATAGCATCTGCATTTTATCTTATGCATTCTTTTAGCTTTATCTGTTGCTCTCCGTACTGGGGTTTGACCCCATGTCCCTCTTGGGCTTGGTTCTTCTTTGTTATGTTGCTTTCAGGAAACCCAGGTTCTATAGCTGGTCGCGGTTTTAACCCAGCTGGTGGTGCCCCAGGAGGTGGCTAGCGTGTCCCAGTTGCATATAGCATACTTATATATATGTATCAGTTAGCCAGGGGGATGCCCTGTGCTTTGTCGTTGTACCCGTAGGGGAGTCTGATACATGTTGTGAATTATGTATGCTTTATTGTTGGTTGATTTATGAATTGGGAAACTTATTTTAAGTATCGTTGTATTTTAAATTATATGTTTAAAACCGATGCATCTGGTAATTGGGTGTAGTGTCATGGCGAGTGGCTCACTACCACACTGTGAACACACCCCGTGGCCACTGTATGTTGTTGATCATTCTTGGAGCTATGTTTGAGTTCCTTAGCTCCCTCGAGGTTCGAGCTTTCCGTTGTTATCCGGCGTCTCATGCATAGCATCTGCATTTTATCTTATGCATTCTTTTAGCTTTATCTGTTGCTCTCCGTACTGGGGTTTGACCCCATGTCCCTCTTGGGCTTGGTTCTTCTTTGTTATGTTGCTTTCAGGAAACCCAGGTTCTACAGCTGGTCGTGGTTTTAACCCAGCTGGTGGTGCCCCAGGAGGTGGCTAGCGTGTCCCAGTTGCATATAGCATACTTATATATATGTATCAGTTAGCCAGGGGGATGCCCTGTGCTTTATCGTTGTACCCGTAGAGGAGTTTGATACATGTTATGAATTATGTATGCTTTATTGTCGGTTTTTTTATGAATTGGGAAACTTATTTTAAGTATCGTTGTATTTTAAATTATATGTTTAAAACCGTCGGGCCTAAAAGCGAAAATTTTACCCACTTTTTGATAGCTTCCTCTTGTGTTGTCTGTTTAGAGCACGAGGCCTGACAGATACTGGAGCAGCTCCTGGAACCAAATCAATCGAAAATTCCAATTCCCTGTCTGGTGGCAATCCGTGGATATCTTCTGGAAAAACCTCAGGGAATTCGTTTGCTACTTCTACAATTGACAGCTGGGGTCTATCAGTCGCTGCTAACGATGATATAATTGAAGGGACTTTATTAACATGTTTGGCCAAAAACTGGAATGACTCTTTTCCTGGTAGGTTGACAGCTACTGCTCGTAGTTTAAAGTCAATTACTACCCCATACTTAGTTAGCCAATATATTCCCAAAATTAAATCAAATTCTGGCATCGGCAACATAATTAAATCAGCAGTAATCTTATGCCCTTGAAGTTTAAGTTCTAAACTTCTAAACAGTTCGTGCGATACCAGATTTTCCCCTGATGGTACCGACACACAATAACCTATCATTACTTGCTCTGGCTGGATAGACAATTTCTTAACAAACTCATCAGAAATGAATGAATGCGTAGCTCCTGAGTCTAACAAAGCTAGAGAAGGAAATCCAGCTATCGAAATTTCACCTGTGACTACTGTCGAGTCTGGAGGAGCTTGTTCAACCGTCATAACAAATGCTCTGCTGGTCACCAGTTGCTTGAGTTTTGGACAATTCTTCATAATATGTCCAGGCATTCCACATTTATAGCAGACGTTTTGTCCAAGTCTGCATTGCCCCAAATGATTCATATGGCATTTATGACATTCTTTTCTAACATTACCAGCAGGAACAGAGCTTATAGGTTGGATCAATAGAGGCTTTTGTTCTTGAGGCCTCTGTTGATTCTTGTTCTGTTTCTTGAATGGTCTCGGGTCCTTCTGCTGAAAGGCTTGTCTCTTTTGCTGCCTTTCTTCATCAAGATCCTTCCAATCCCTTTCAATTTGCAGCGATCTATCGACTGCTTCTCTATAAGTCCTTGGCACCGATAGCCTAAACTTCCTTGTTTAAGGGTCAAGAAATCCCTTTTCAACTCAGACCTTTTACCAGCTGGGAATTATTGTTCAAAGAACACTTGCTTATAATCTGCCCAAGTTAAATTCAGTAGATCCATAGACAATTTGGCCCCTTCCCACCAATCATCGCATCTTCCCTTAACATGTAGATAGCGCACCTTGGCCTATCTAATCAGACAGTTGGAGGTACTCAAAAATAACCTCCATGGATTTAATCCAGCTCTCTGCAACTAGTGGATCAGTAGTTCCACTAAATTCCTTGGGTTTCTGTCGTCTAAACTTCTCTTGGGGATCGTCATTACTAGGTCCCCTGCTGCTGGAAGATTGGCCATTGCCTCTGTTATTTTGCTCTACCAGTAGTCTTAACAGTTGTGTGATATTAGCATTATTATCACTATCAGTTTCTTCTAGAGGAATACTTCTTCTAGTTCTTCCTCTTCATGCCATTCTATATTCTATAGCCCGTAATCCACCACATACATATATCAGAACTTGCTAAATAATTTAAAGACAATGCTCTGAAAATAAACTCACAACTTAGAAGAACGGACGATGAACTTTGATCCAGCTGATGGTGCGTGTGTTTATCTCAGGAACGTTGCTCTGATACCATGTTGTGACGCCAGAACCCAACGGGGCCACGAGGATTGGGGTAAATAAAAATTTTCGAAGTAAAAGAAGGCTAAAAGGTAATTTGTTATAAGCTATTTCTTATAACTTAAAAGAAACAAAACACAAGACAATCTCAAAGACCAGTAGGTACCTAATTTGTGCGCCAACTACTAAAGACATTTGCGGAAAACAGTTTTCATTGATAATTGCAATTGCTATTTACAACAACTGATATTCTATTTAAATATACAATCGTTGCTACTGATCTAATACAGTACAATCTAAATCAAAATGATACAACTGAGACACGGAAAACGTAGACCTTGGATAAACACAACACCACCCAGCAGCTGTATTTCAAGTTTCACCTTCTGTTCGATCTCCAGTTGTCGCACCTGCACCATTTTAAAAGCTAGTGAGCCTAAAGGCTCAGCAAGTAAAACCTGAATATTAACAATTTCATTTAACGCAGGCAGACAACTGTACATACATAAACATTTCATAAACAATTCGTTCGTAATCTTAGAGACAGGGGATAATAGCCCAGCTCTAACATCATTTCCTTTTCTTTAGACTATGGCATATAAGCTCCTCATTGCGTGTTGCACTTTGATCAAAATTGTTGGATCTGTTTTTACAGATCCTGATTAAGTTTTGAATTACAAAAAACCTACTGTTGTTATTCTAACAATTCTACTCAAGTGCGCAGATTTCAGATCGAAGAAATGTTCAGCAGTTGGTTCACAATAAATGTGCAGCAGTTGATTTGGTGCGTTCATGGAATCAGCAGTTGAATTAGCAATGGAGACGTCCGGAGTTGTTTCAGCTGTTCGTAATCAGGCGTAGGCCAAAGTTGAACTAGCTGGAGCATAATAATCTAGCAGATGATGAAGATCAGCTGCAAGCGCTGAAAAGCAAAGTGAACCAGCTGATACAGGAATAGAGAAGCGCGCTGAAGACTTAGTTCGAGATGATGAAGATCAGCTGGAGGCGCAAGAAAGGAAGCGATTATAAGTACTGTTGATGAATCTATCAACAGTCACAATTATAAGTACTGCTGATGAATCTATCAGCAGTCGCAATTATAAGTACTGTTAATGAATCTATTAACAGTCGCCTTTCAAGAAGCTGGATCTGAGCAAGATAGAGCTTGAGCGAAGAGAATCAGCAGATGATGAAGATCAGCTGCAAGCGCTAAAGAGCAAAGTGAACCAGCTGGTACAGGAATAGAGAAGCGCGCTGAAGATTTAGTTCGAGATGATGAAGATCAGCTGGAGGCGCAAGAAAGGAAGCAATTATAAGTACTGCTGATGAATCTATCAGCAGTCGCGTTTATAAATACTGTTAATGAATCTATTAACAGTCGCCTTTCAAGAAGAAGAAGATGAAGCGTAGATGGAGCTGGAACGAAGAAGTTCAACAGGAGCTACAGTGTTCAGCAGATGAGGATTCAGCAGATGAGAAGAAGCGCTAAATATGGAATGAGCTGTGATGACATCAGC